>CM070819.1:21853533-21891033 GCA_036326025.1 Chrosomus eos
CATTTTGAATGGAATTACTGAAATAAATCAACTTTTTGATGATATTCTAATTATATGACCAGCACCTGTATGTGAGGGAATATCAGATGGAGCACAGCTCAATTCCAACAATGCCTGAGTAATGCTCAAAATCAAAGTAATACTCCAAGGCACTCGAATTGTGTATACAAAAAATTAAAAAGCCTTTATTGAATCATGGCTTTTATCATTAAAATTGGTGACAGATACACCTACGCGTTGCGGCTATTGCCTTCGTTAGGGTGTGTGTAACAAACAAAGTCTTGCCTGAGTAAGTTCGGGGAGGATTCCTGCACACTAAAATCTATTTTATGTTAAATTTGCCTGTCTGAGTTATGTTTGCTTACTTGCAGTGTTAGCCTACACTATTTTTACTGAGTAACAGTGAGAAACACATTCAACTGACTTTACAAGTGAGATAAAAGCAGTCAAGAGTAAAACATCCCACCAATTCCCTAGATTTTAAAGAGAATAATATTCAACTGTGGCCACCACAAGATGAAACCTACTGACTGAATAAGTCACTGACAAACTACCAAGTAAAAATGATGCGTATTAGTATATGCAAACAATTTAATATTAAATATTTAAATATGCATTTAAAAAGTACATAATTTCTGATAGATATCATAACCTCTTTTCCTTTTTGTTTAAAAATGAACTAGATTGATTAATGATCAAATGTGCAACTTTTTTAATTGTTAATTTCTGTCGTCTATCCATTATGACATTATGAAATCCATATTTGGTGGCCATTTTCAGTTTTTTTAAAACATATCTTATATTTTAAAAGTTTAAAGACCTTCTGTGGTAAAGTGTGCTCATATTTACATGTATTTATGGTGAAATGTGTTATTGCATTTTATGTTTCTGGCAGCTTTTAATTAATTTTCCCATTACGAAATCCATATTTGGCGGCCATTTTGAAAAATGATGTTCAAATCAGGGGCCAAATTTTCAGCGCCTACGGTCCTAAATCTGATCAGACCCCCTTTGTGAGCCTTCATTCCAAATTTTATGCTTTTATTTTAGTGAATGATTCTGATGAAAATCTGCGCTTAGCCGCCCCACTATATGGGATTGTTAGGGGAACGTTTGTGTTTGATGGGTGCTTAGCACATAGTACCACATAGAGTAAGCCCAAAAAGTTGGGTTTCTTTTTTTAGTGTCTTGACATATGGGGCTTGTAGTCCAACTAATTTGTAGTCCTACACCGTGTACCCCATTGCACTACAATGGATATATCTGTTTTAAACCTTTACCTTTAAACCTTTTTAAGTAGACTGTTGACATTAAAGTTGTCTCTATATTTACTTTCTGGAGTTTAGATCTCAGAAAGCAGACCATGATCTCCATCTTCTGTAAAGAGGATTCCAAATAAATATGACTAATACATTACCATATTAATTCAATCTGCAAATTGAAACTCTTTAGCCTTGGTAGGGAGGAAAACAAGGTAAATACTGAGAGTAAGAGAGAGAATAAGTGATGCACGTGGTTCTATTTTGCATGTAGATTTCAGCCCACTCTCCCTCTTATGAACTTGTGGACACAAGAAAAATACACATTGGCATTCTCAACACATAATCAGTGTTTTTCAATGAGGTGGGGTGTGTATTTGAGGTAGATATTTGTATTCATTACTGCACAGGCATTTGCTTTAAAAGCATCTCAGCAACATCACCACTCTCTTGTTTAATATGTCACTGATAAATTCTGTCTTTCCTCTCCAATACGCTATCTGTTCCATTGATTTTTTATTTAGGAGATCAACCTAGTACCCATGCACACTCGTCCTGCACCACATCATAGAAAAAATAAAATAAAATTGGCCTGGAGGCAGTAGATAAGGGTGGATGGAGAGAGAGAGTAAGTTTAATGATGTTTTTACCCACTGTGTACATTTAGCTGAGGACTTTGTTATCCCTGGGAACAACCCCATCTCTCCTCCACGATGTCTGCCATCAGCCCTTGCACTGGTAATCTCTCTCTCACCATTACGGGCTAGAGATACACAGTCATAAGTCTTTCTTTGAGAACTTCCTCTCCACTTTGTTACTTATCAGCTTGTGGAATCTGTGTGAGAGAATAAATCATTAATGTTTACTGATGGCAGCATGTTAACTTAAAAATCAAATGTATTCTATGTTCCTTATTAGCTTGATGAAAGACAAAATATGTTATGATTCCAACCAATCCAAAGGTCTGGTAGATATGGCTCAAAAGTTCTAGTAGGATTAAGAGCAGTGGTTCTCAACTCCAGTTCCTGGGGCCCGCCACTCTGCACATTTTGTATATCTTCTTTATTTAACATGATTGAGATCATCAGCATTTTAGAAGAGATCCATGAACTAAACTGAGTGTGTCAGATAAGAGAGACGTACCAAATGTGCAGAGTGGTGGATCCCCAGGGCTGGAATTGAGAACCACTGCTCTAAATCCTACTCAAACTTTTGAGATACATCTACCAAACTTAAAACAGACCTTTGGATTGGTCAGAATCATGTTGCTATATCTTTTCTAACTGATCCAGCTTCTTGTACTGGAAGCCAAAATTTCTATGGACTTAGATTATGCCTGGCAACATCTTAGTAACATGTTAGAGCAGGCCAGCAACACTTTACTACATGCTAAAAATGCCTAGACAGATGCTAAAACATGCTAGCAACATGATAAAACATACTAGCAACCGTGCATTTCACACCTAGGCCTTCTGTCCTACCTGAATTAATAACTTTTAATAGTATAGCACCGCAAAGACTCTCTATAATTGTTGTTTTTATTTTGCACCGGCAGTTATAGGGTTAATGCGGTGAGTTCGGGAAAGGCCGGTAGAGAGAAACGAGCGCGTGAGTTCGGCTGGTGCGTTTGTGTACAGTGGTTCTTGCGTTCCGAATCCGATTATAAGTTCAGAAATAGGGCTGTCGCGGTTAAGGAATTTCCCTTGCGGTAATTTTGAGTGGCTCAATAGCGCGATATGCGGTATTACCGCCATTTATTTATATTTATTTATTATTATTTGTTGCTATATAAAAATATGTGTTATGATGTGGTCAGCATACACAAAAACAGTGTAACCGAAACTAAACAGCGTCTCTGCGCATTGAAAGGCTGTCACCCAGCGCACACATTGTTACGCCAACGGACTGTCTTTTGAGTGAGTCATTAAACCGTTCATTCAACGAAAACGTTCAAAAAGCGGATTCCTTAAATGATAGATATAATGAAACAAGGTTTAATTATTTTTTTACTTTGAGCTCCACTTTTCAAGGCTCAGCTGGCCAGCAATGCTTCACTTTTGGGCAAAGCTGAAGCAATGCTTCACTTAATAGAGACAAATGGCATTGATTCAATGCGTGACTCGCAGCTTTCCCCCACGGCTTCCTCGCGCTGTGTAACAGTTAATGCTGACCAGCACTGACGCCATTCATGGTAAATACCCTTACACGTTAAATGGATGAAACGACAAATATATTTCGCTTTGCTTGGAAACGGCAACCTTTTCACGAATACACGACTTGACTTCAAAGACAGACGCAGGTAATCGCACGCGCTCAGTCGATCACATTCACTGTCTGTTTAGGCAAATCCACGAAGCCTCTGTACAAATCACCATGATAAACAGTCTTGTTATCATTATTAACTTACTTAACATTCAATGCACATGGTACGAACAACGAAATGTGGCCTTATGAAAAAAGAAAATGTGGTTTGCGGTTGCTGCGGTTACTTGCATTCCTCTGCGGTTGGCATGTCAGTAGCGCGGTATTGCAATACTGCGGTTATCGCGACAGCCCTATTCAGAAATGGAGCCTCCCTTATCATGTCGTTCAAGGGTTACAATAGTCCCTTTTCAGACGTTACAATAGTATGAATATTTGAAAAAAATTGAGTTTCGATCATAAATTGAAAATAAAAATTAAGAAGAAAATCATATTCACCACGGGGAAAAAAGCATTATAGGCTATACTCACCAAAACTACTGATTATGTTTTACACAAAATCCATCCTTATTTCTTTCCTCAAGAATACTTTAATTACAGTTGTACAGGTTATCTAACTTCGTTTCAGTTCCAACAATGTGTCTGTCCCGTCATATTTCTAGCATAAGTTGTACTTCGCTTTTTTAGTGTCTGCTCGACAGAAGCAGTGGACACAATCACCGCAAAACACGATGATGTGTACAGCTGAAACCATGCTCTCACACAGAGTTTTTAACGAAATCAATGAGATCCGCAGGACTTTTGCCTTCAAAATCATTCGTGGCATAACTTACAGTAGTCTGTTTTTACCCGGACACATCGAATAGAGCTCTGTGACTCTGCGTTTAGCTCAGGCTAAATAAGGGATTTTTCCGGTAGGTTTGAACCTGCTGGGGGTCGAGGAGGGAAAGAAACATTAATTTGTGGGTTGAAAAACTATTAAATCTACAGGAATATTAGCTTACGCAGTTCGCTACAGATGCGGATACTATTACCAGTAATAGTACGCGCTCTCAGCATCCAATCAAAGAACGAGAAAATGCAGACGTTATTGAATGCCTTCTAGATGGCCCCGCTGCAGTCAAAGCGAAATCTGATTGGCTGATTAAATCTGACTGATTATCTGATTGGTTAAAGCAACAGTTTCATTGCCATTCATTTTAAGTTACAGACGCCTGCACTGTCGATTCTGAAGGCCTCCAGGCAGATTTATTTGGCCATGGCAACGCATGATGGCTGAAATATTGATTGGATAAAAGCTCTAACATAAAAACACACTACTGGATGCAGCGCAACCAAGAGAAAAGCTATGAAATTAAGAGAATGAACTATTGGGAATAATTTAATACTCATTCAAGGAAAAAATATATTAAAGTGCAAGACAGTGATTTTGATAAGTGTTTAGGCCAGCAGAGAAGGCCCTGCTGGCCCTGACGGCCCACCACTGCTAGCAACATTATGATCATTAGCTGCTGAAAGTAGGTTTTAGTAAGTATATTTGTAAAAATGGCCACATTCAAGTGATGCCACGATATCCCTGTGTTTCTTTGTTCAATGACTTTGATACCCTTGTTTGTTAACGTGTCAACTATTCATCAAAACATATCCTTCATTTAGGCTCTTGTTACCTTTGTGTATTCATACACTTAGTCGTCGTCTGTTCATTGTCTTGTGTTAATGTTTGTTATTAATTTCTTTAAATGTTTGCCGGTTCCAGCCTCCTTCTTCCCATAACATCTGAACTGCGTTACACTGGTATAAACCCGGAGAAAAGGAGGTGGGAACCAGCGAACATTTAAAGAATTTAATAACAAAATAAAACAAATACAAAACAAAAGTAAAAGACAGCAGCCCTTCACGGATGACTGCTGTCACATAATAAAACAGACCCAACATAAATCCACAGGCCTGGCCTCTCTCGTCCTTCACCATCGTCGCTCCTCCTTTTATGCTTTCGCTCCTCCATGAGAGCTACGAGACCGGTGCGCCGCGCAGGTGTCGCTCATCAGCAATCACGCAACTGGCCTCGCACCGTTCTCCCATGGCTCTGGGCCTCGTCCTGCTCACCACACCTGCGTCCAAATTTACCTACTTATACCATTTCCTAAAAGAAAAAGAAGAAAAAGGAAATACTTTTGAGTGTGTAGCAGAAGAGTAGACATGCTTTGGGAAGTACTATCATGTCATAAAATTGCGTCTTTAATGGTTGCTCTCTGTCAAAACAGAGATTTATTTTTATTAATGCACTATAAAATCAAACTTTAATGGTTGTAATTCAAGAATGCTTTGGAATATAGACCTAAGTTCGGTCTTTTTTAAAGAAAACACTCAGCAAAGGCATTTGACAGTGAATCATAACTGTTTAATTTCCAATTTTAAGAATTGTAATTTATCTATACTGCCTTGATGTGGATGAAATAATACCTGACTAATTGGAAACAATGTATAAGAGTGGTTGATAAGTGCTCTTCTTTGCGTTCGGGCCAATTACCAAGATCAGAGCCCTCTCCTCGGACAGCACGCCAAATATGTTTACCAATTTAATCTATCCGACTGATTTGTAAGTGTGAACTCGTGAAACAGACATCGTATTTAATGGTGAAGCAATCAAATATGTGACACATGTAAAATATTTAGGAATAATAATAGACCAACACCTGTCTTTTAAAAATTATGTTAAATTTAATTTGAATAATTTGATAAACATCATTGTATTATCTTGAAAAGGTTCAATTTTAAACATGTTAATAATTTTGTATTTTACACTGATGTATGCCTGATGTACAAAATGATGCATAATCTTGCTCCCTCTCCTCTTAAGGGATGCCGGGCTCATAACAGAAGTGCCGGTAGGACTAGAGCATCTTCTAGGGGAGATTGGGGAGGGGGAAAGGCGCGAGGACACGCCTTCCAGGAGAGGGGAGTTTCTGTTATGTGCTGTTTAGGTCTATTGGTTTCGTTTTCATTATTTTCCCTGTTCTTATTTGCCTGCGTTTTGTTTGCAAGTTAGTTCTCTTACGAGAGTATCTCTCGTACTGCGTAATATCTTACGCTATGGGGAAACACTCTTTCCTCGAGATATTGAAGCCAAAAATTATCCTTAATTTTTAATCATGCAAAACGCTTTTGCAGCAGCAAGCAGACAAGGGCGAGACAGCTCGCGCGCCCATTGGCTGCCTTGCTGGAAAAGCTGCAGCCTATCGAGTGAGGCACTGCGTGACGTAATGACAAATGGGGGCGCTTCGCGCCCATTTCGTCATGTCCCGCCAGTAAAGGCGTGGTCTCGCCCTATAATACCCTCGATAGCTGTATTTCCTCTGATTTTTTCATTCTTCACGCGAAGCTCACGCATCGCGGGATCCAGAGTGAGAAGCCGCGCCGTTGACTTGTAGCCTTCTCAGCGGGACGTGCCATCTTCTGAAGTCGCTGGCCCAGCCGCCTTCAACTGCCGTACCTGCTGCGCTTTCCGGCGTACTATATCCTTTTACTCTGCTAAGTGTGTGTGTGTTTGCTTACGTGACGCAACACCCATTTCTAAAAGAGCTGCGTCTTTTTAAAGATGCCTTCCTGTGGTTCTTGCCGAGCCCCACTCAGCGACGAGGAACGCCACGTCATCTGCGTGTCCTGCCTGGGTGAGGATCACGCGGCCACCGCGCTCGCTGACGGCGGATGCCATCATTGTGAACGCTTGCCTATGGTGACTCTGCGGACTCGCCTAGCTTCGTTCTCCGAGCCCGCATCCCAGCCCGCCGTGATGCCGCGCCGCAAGAAGCGCCGCGCCCTGCGCGCGCCCGAGCTATTTCCAGCCCGCCAAAGCTCGCCGGTTCGCCCGCCAGCTTCGCCGGCTTCGCTCGAGTCGCTCCCAGACGGACAGCGGCCGCCGTCTGCCGCCGCGTCCGCACTTGAGCTCGACAAACTTACCGGAGACGGCATTGAAACTGAGCCGATGCGTCCGCTCTCTCAAGCCGTGGATTACATCGGTCTGAATGGTGAGATACATTTGTGGCTAACGCTATCCGAGATGACGGAAGCTGAGCGCTCCGTGTTCCTCGACGTTCTCGCTCTGCTGGACGCCGCCCCCCTCAGCGCGGGCCCCGGCCGAGGATTGAGATAAAGCCCGAGGTCTCAAGGCCTTCCTAGTCTCTCTAGGAAAGCGACGGTGTTCAGTTCCCGCTGCGGCCGGATTTTCACCAAAACTTCTCGCTCGTTCAGTTCCAAGCAATGTGACTGTTCCAGTGTATTTCGCAGTGAGCAAGCTGGTTCCACAGCCCGCTTGCCTGCGCACAAAGGCCGTCGTTTCGGCTAACTAGCAGCGCCGCCAGGCCCGAGATCAAACACCGCGCTCTCGCTCTGCTGGACGCCGCCCCCCTCAGCGCGGGCCCCGGCCGAGGATTGAGGTAAAGCCCGAGGTCTCAAGGCCTTCCTAGTCTCTCTAGGAAAGTGACGGTGTTCAGATCCCGCTGCGGCCGGATTTCCACCAAAACTTCTCGCTCGTTCAGTTCCATGCGTTGTGACTGTCCCAGTGTGTTTCGCAGTGAAGCAGCCGGTGTCTCAGCCCGCTTGCCTGCGCACAAAAGCCGTTTCTATGGCTACCCAGATAAATCCAATAAAGAGTGCATTTTCTGGTGTTCCGGCCACGGCCGATGGTGTTACGAGTGTTGTAAGAATGCCCACGTCCCAGTGCCCATTCCCACACCCAGACACAGCCCGCCACGGTGCAGGGCTAGCACAAATAAACCAACTCATGTTGGTTGTGCAGAAAATGTAGTGAAAGCGCCCATACAATGCCCGCTTACACTACACGATGCGTGTCCCTTGGTTTCTGTAAAAACGAAACTAACACACATTTAGTCGGCGCGAGCCGACAGTGTTCTCAGTGCAGTAAATGTGCCCGCTGTTTTCGCATTTCCTCACTGACACGCCGAATCCCACGGGATTCACCCCCGCTCGCTTTCTATGCACAACCCGTCACAGAGAAGCTGAGCGCGGCCAGGCTGCCCGCTGTGATTAGCGCGCACCTCGCACGCTGTGAACACAGCGTTGATTCAGTCGGCGCGAGCCGAGTGTTCTCCGTGCAGAAAATGTGCCCGCTGTCTCGTGCCCGCGTTTCTCACAGACACTCCGAATCTCACGGGATTCGCCCCCGCTCGTCTTCTCTGCACAACCCGTCACAGAGAGGCTGAGCGCGGCCAGGCTGCCGGCTGTGATCAGCGCGCGCCTCGCACGCTGTAAACACAGCAGTGATTTAGTCGCGCGAGCTGACAGTATTCTCAGTGTAGTAAATGTGCCGCATTTAGTAAATGTGCCCACATTCCCTCACACGCGCCGAATCCCACAGGATTCGCCCCGCTCGCTTTCTCTGCGCGTCCCGCCATAGAGAAGCTGAGCGCGGCCAGGCTGCCCGCTGTGATCAGCGCGCCCCCCGCCTCGAACGCTGTAAACACGGTGCTGTGTTCCCAGTACACAGGGGCTCTCGAGCCGCCGTCCTGCCGCGGCCAGAGCCCAGATTTCATTCTACCCCTAGCTATTCACGCAGATGCGTGGTCAAGGCTTCCCGGGGTATCAGAATGGGTGTTGAACACTATAACGAGAGGCTGTTCGCTACAGTTCGCTCGACGCCCCCGCCGTTATACGGCGCGAGTCGAAACTACGGTGTATAGCGAAGTGTTTCATCTACTTCGAGCCGAGATAGCGAAACTACTGAGAAAAGGGGCTATAGAACCTCTATCTCAGGGCGAAGGGGGCTTATACAGCAGATATTTTCTGGTACCATAAAAAGATGGTGGGCTCAGACCCATTCTAGATCTGCGACTGCTGAACAGAACGCTCGGGAAGCGCCAGTTCAGAATGCTTACGACCAGGAAAATCCTCGCGCAAGTGCGCCAAGGAGACTGGTTCATGTCAATAGATCTGAAAGACGCCTATTTTCAAATACAAATAGCGTCCCATCACAGGCGATTCTTGAGATTCGCCTTCGAGGGCCAGGCATATCAATACACAGTCCTGCCGTTCGGCCTGTCCATAGCACCCCGTACGTTCACGTAGTGCATGGACGCGGCCCTCGCCCCCCTGAGACTTCGGGGCATGCGAGTTTTGAACTACTTGGACGATTGGCTGATTCTATCTCGTTCACGAACGGAGCTCATAGAACACAGGGCCGCATTACTCGAGCACCTCGAGGAGCTGGGCCTTACAGTCAATTAAGCGAAAAGCTCACTGCTCCCCAGTCGGAGAATTTCCTTTCTGGGAACAGTGTTAGACTCGCTATCCATGACAGCACGCCTGTCACCGGAGCGCGGATTGAATATTCAGCACGTCGCGAGATCCTTCCGCCACGGCTCTATAGTCCCGCTCAGAAGGTTTCAGAAAATGCTGGGTCTGATGGCCTCAGCAGCCTCCGTACTCCAGTTGGGCCTGCTCCGCATGCGCCCACTGCAGCTATGGCTAAAAGCACGAGTTCCCCCAGGGCGTGGACCGCGGGTCTATTTCGCCTCAGGGTCGACCTTCAGTGCGTTTCAGCTCTGAAACCGTGGAAAGTGACCGACTGGTATCAGTCAGGTGTGAGTCTGGGGATCGCCTCGGGTGTGAAGGTGGTGTCTACGGACGCCTCCACATCGGGGCGGGGAGCGCTGCTCGAGGGCAGACCGCTAGCTGGCCTATGGTCAGTACGGGAGAAGCTCCTTCACATAAACTGCTTGGAATTAATAGCAGTCGACAAAGCGCTAAGGCGCTTCTGTCCCCAGATAATAGGCCACCACGTATTGGTCCGGTCGGACAACATGTCAGTGGTGGCGTACATAAATCGCCAGGGCGGCGTCAGGTCCCGAAACCTTACAGGCTGACGGAACGCCTCCTGGTCTGGGCTCAGCACAACCTGCTCTCGCTGAGAGCGGCGCATGTGCCTGGTCACCTAAATGTGGGGCCAGACAGGCTGTCCAGAAACAACGTCCCAGCAGGAGAATGGTCTCTGCACCCGCAGACGATCCAGCTGCTGTGGGAAACGTTTGGCAAAGCGCAGGTGGACCTGTTCGCGTCCCAAGAAAACGCTCACTGCCCGAGATTCTTCTCGAAAAGCCGGGACGCGCTGGCCCATGTTGGCCCCGCCGCCCCCCCCTATATGCTTTTCCCCCTGTCTCACTCCTGCCTCAGGTGTTGGAGCGAATCAGGAGGGAGGGATGCCCAGTGCTACTCATAGCTCCGCTCTGGACAAACCAGTCGTGGTTCCCTGTCCTGATGCAGCTGACCAGCGCTGCCCCATGGCCTTTACCGTTGAGGAGAGACCTCCTCTCTCAGGCAGGAGGCTCGATTTGGCATCCTCGCCCGGATTTGTGGTCCCGGCACGCATGGGCCATCAACGGGTACCCGCTGACCTCCCAGAGGGAGTGTTAAACACGATCGCGTAGGCTAGAGCCCCGTCTACCAGACGGCTCTACACCTCGAAGTGGTCTGTGTTCTCTGCTTGGTGTCAAGCGTAGAGCTTTTCACCTGTAGACTGCGGGGTTACGGAAGTGCTTTCCTTCCTTCAGGAGCTACTGGATAAGGGCAGGACCCCTTCCACGCTCAAAGTATACGTGGCGGCCATAGCAACGTTTGTAAAACCGGTGTCTGGCCAGTCACTAGGAAAGAACGACTTAGTCGTGCGTTTCCTTAGAGGAGCTCGGAGGCTAAACCCTCCCAGGCCCCTTCAGTTCCGACATGGGACCTTTCCACGGTCTTGGAGGCCATGAAAGGTGCCCCATTCGAGCCAATCCAGTCGTCAGACATCAAACACTTGTCTTTCAAGACAGCGTTTCTTATGGCTCTCGCTTCAGTGAAGCGCGTAGGGGACTTGCAAGCGCTCTCAGTGAGCGCGTCATGCATGGAGTTTGGACCTAATGACTCAAAGGTCATACTCAAACCGAAGCACGGCTACGTGCCAAAATCCCTCAACACACCGTTCAGGGCACAGGTGATTTCCCTGTCTGCCCTTCCGGTTCTCAATGAGGAGAAGGACGCGAGTCTCCTTTGCCCTGTCAGGGCACTAAGGGCTTATGTGTCCCGCTCGTCTGGTTCAGACAGACTGAGCAGCTTTTCGTTTCGTTTGGCGGCCGTGCTAAGGGACTTGCCACTTCGAAACAGAGCCTATCCAGATGGATAGTCGGTGCCATAGCGCTGGCTTACACTGCTAAGGGCCTACAGTGCCCTTTGGGTGTTAGAGCGCACTCCACAAGAGGCATGGCCTCCTCGTGGGCATGGTCTAGCGGGGTTACCCTGCAAGATATTTGTATGGCCGCGGGCTGGGCCTCGCCGTCTACATTTATAAAATACTATAACCTGGAGGTTCCCGCCTTGCAAGCTAAGCTTTTGGCGGTATAAAGTTCAGTGCTATCTGCCCGCTGTGCGGCTCAGATACTGAGTTTGACCTGCGTATTGCTCACTGACCGGTACAGCAGCTCATTAAATTGTCGACACACTTGTGGCCACCCAGTTCAGGCTGAATGTTCACCCTGACGGTATGGTCTATTTGTCACATGATCAGCTCCTTCGGATGCTATTTACAGGGAATGATGCTTCTAGCCTCTCTTCCCTCACTCTCTGTGAGTTTATGGTGATTATGCACTATATGCGCCCCGGGCTTCGGCCCCTGGGACTTTGGTGTTGGATCCCTACCAGCACGGCGTGTTGCATGGTGTTCCCCATAGCGTAAGATATTACGCAGTACGAGAGATACTCTCGTAAGAGAACGTACTCGGTTACTAACGTAACCTCGGTTCTCTCTAGAGAGGGAACGAGTACTGCGTATCTTGCCGTGCTTGGAATACGCTCTGGTTCGCTTCAGCGTTGAAAAATCAGAGGAAATACAGCTATCGAGGGTATTATAGGGCGAGACCACGCCTTTACTGGCGGGACATGACGAAATGGGCGCGAAGCGCCCCCATTTGTCATTACGTCACGCAGTGCCTCACTCGATAGGCTGCAGCTTTTCCAGCAAGGCAGCCAATGGGCGCGCGAGCTGTCTCGCCCTTGTCTGCTTGCTGCTGCAAAAGCGTTTTGCATGATTAAAAATTAAGGATAATTTTTGGCTTCAATATCTCGAGGAAAGAGTGTTTCCCCATAGCGTAAGATATTACGCAGTACTCGTTCCCTCTCTAGAGAGAACCGAGGTTACGTTAGTAACCGAGTACGTTTCCATGGTTATCCATTAGTTCCTCACTTGTTCTTAGTTCTGTTGATTTGCTCTTTGTGTATTTAACCCCCTAGTTTTGTCTGTCCATTGTTCAGTCTCGTTTGCATTATACGTATCCCAGCCTCAGCCCATTCAGAAATACAGGTTCCTTGAAAAAAACATCAACTGGGTGCTTCATCGGCTTCCCTGTTGTCTGTGTTGTCCTGTCATTTTCTGCAGCTCGTGACCTAGGCAATAAGGGCTGATTCTTCAGCGCTGGTGTGTAGATCACGAGCTGATTGCCCTCACCTGTCGCTTGTTCCCTTCCTTCCTTATATTCTCTGCTGTGTCTGCCCCTTACTGTCAGTAGATTTCGTGCTGTTGTCCTTGTACTGTTGTACCTGTGCTGTGAGTGTTTGTGTTTTACCTTCTCCGCTGCTGTGCTCAGGACCCCTAGATGAGAAGTCTTTCACTGGCCGTGTGCGTGTTATCCTCGGTCTCGTTCCACGTCCCATTTGTGCATTGCACCTGAGGTGGTCTCCACAGCCTGTGTCCGCAGGGTTCTGTACAGACGGCTCTGGACTTGTTACACCAGCTTTCTCTTAGTGTGTATGTCACTTCACACGTTGGATGTTTATTGGATTTTCTGTTTTGCCTAATAAACTATTGCACGAATCCTCTGCGTTTGAGTTCTCTCTTCACGTTGCTGACACCACTTCCCTTCACCAGCAAAATCCTTTAAGTTCACAGAACCACTGGCAATAGGAAACATTGTCAACATGCAATGGCTGTAGGTTAATGACCGCCACTAAACTGGTACCTCGAACAAGGTTCATTGTGTCATTGTGTGTGTGTGTGTGTGTGTTAAACCAAAAGGCCAATCAAGCAGCATTCCTCTGTGTATTTTGTTACCATTAGAGATGCGCGCATCAGCTCTCTTGCGTCGCCGAGTCCACTGTTGAAGGTGATCATCCATTTATCATAACGCTTAACACACAAGAATGTTTGCAACTTGATTATCGGGTGCAGGTCGGATACGGATATCTAAATCAGAGAAAAGTATTAGTGCGGGTGGGTGGCGGGTGGATGATTTGTTTTTGGCTGCGGATTCGGAACTCTGATCAGATGTTCAGTTTCGCAAAGGAGTCAGTGCATGAGAATTAAAGCGAAAGTGATGAAAGAGAGCAAGTAAATCAAGAAGACACAGGCAGAAGGATGATCTTATGGCATGTTATCCTACCCAAGCATTCCAAAATGTTAATATTTTCATGACAACATGAGCCGGTTAAAATGAAGAAACTTATCAACATAACTGATGTTCAAAATGGTGAACAAGCACTGCTTTGTTTATGTTTTGTATATCTTTATCCTTGTTTTGGTTTATCCTTTTGAATGACGAATATAGACTATTGATACTGGCTTATATAGACAGTTAAATCCTTATGCAGGCACAGAATGCACATGCTAGTTTGCAGTCGGCTGTAGTCTGTGCTGTGTGTTCAAGCGCAGCTTTTCGATCCAGATGGAGCCAACGCAAGGCGACAACACTGTTGGTTTTCATCGCCGCTATTTCTTTTAAGTCGGCTTGGTGTGTCCCAGGCTTATGTCTCATTTTCCTGTACTGGAAATATAGGTACTGCACTGGAAATATGTTTACACAACAAAACATTTTACAATTTATACATTTGACAAAGTGTAATCAGGTGTGACCTCTGCCGATCAGTATTCATCATCTGTCCACTCTGCACTGATTTACTATGATTTATAAGCCTGTGCCAAGGATGCTAGGCTCTGGCCTGACACCACCCTGATCAAATATTCATCCCATTGCAGAGGAGACTTCCCAAGGTCCTTGAATCCATACCTTCAGTCCAGCTTTTCCCTGTTTTTTTATTTACCGAAATGTTTCATCCCCAAATAAAAAATACAGGTCTTGATTTGGTTGAACAACAGCAGTGGCCCAGAGTGACTGTGGCTAGCTGGAAGATTGCCATACCCGAGGGTCTGTTAGCACAATGTAATTATGTGTGTAAATCGGACTGCATGAGGTGAGGGGAGATATTATCCCTTCTAATTGCGCATGGCGAAGAAAAAGAGCCCAAGGCTATAAAACCTTTTTTAAAACAAAAGACTTTTAACTCTGTGAAGAAAAGGTAGGATTGGAATGGCTTTTCCGTATTAGACCAGACAGGAAAAGCCTCAAAAGTAGGTACAGATCAAGATGCTATCCACTGAGTGACTGTAAAACACATTGAAATGAACCTGCTGTTATAGATTATTATGTTTGCTCATTGATTGTTTTAAATCATTACACAATTCACAGCTCAACCCACCGCACACCATATAGTTCACTTAGCGCCACACTGGCTCTGTCTATTGCTTTCTATCTGTTCTCAGTGAATTTCATGTATTTACACTCTAGTAATTAGGAATTAGCGTCTCACATTTTTTATCAGTCAGATTAATTGTCTTGTCTTGAGTAAATAATTTAATTGGCTGACTTGAAGCGCAATAAAAGAAAATGTCAGAGAATGAGGAAGAGACGCACATTAATTATTGTGCAGTCAGCACAGCCATTACAGCAGGTTTTAACCATTAGACCAAATTAATGGCTTTTAAAGCTGTGCAAAATAATCAGATGATCTAGCAAATTATTGACTATGCATATGTGGGATTACATGATGATTATAATGATTATGTGGCACAGACTTTAACACATAAACATGCCAATAGTTGATTACAACCAGAGACTAAAATTAACTTTTTGCCAATGGTGGCAAATTGAAAGTCTTAAACTCAAACATGAACGCATACATTTTAAAGTTATATATGTAATACTGTTTAAAACACATTTTTTAAAAACCAACAATTTTATTCCTCTGGGATTAAAAAGCCCAATTTTCCTCGGGAAATGGATCACAAGTGACCGTAGAGGTATTTATAATGTTATTGTTTTATAATATCTCAATATATTATTGTTTTACTGTATTTTTACTGTATCAAATATATGCAGCCTTGGTGAGCATAAGATACTTTTCACCCCACCGACTTAAAACATTTGAACACAGACTGACAGATGGATGGATGGTTTCCTAGTTACAAGATTTTTTTTTATTATTTACTCACCAAAGCCACTTTTTAACCATGTTTGGTGTTGACAAGTGCTAATTTTGGAGCCTGATTACAGTTCTCAGACAGACTCCTAGCAATCTTAATATGGACAAAGAAAACTGTTTTTCTGTAAATAATGAACGCACTTGACATCTCTGAGTTGCATATACATTTAAAGACTGTAATTTTAGCATACACAAACTATTAATAATAAATATTATTATAATATTTTAAATATATTATTATAAATAAGGAATAAATATTCCTTTTTGTCAGCCATCTTCTTTCATCTACCTCATACTTGGCATTATTTCCTGCTGCCATTAATAACATATATAGATTACACAATCACAGCAAGTACACAGTCTGGTAAAGAAGGACAGGCAGCGCTAATAGCATTTGAGAGGCAGCACTGAGAGAGAAGAGGAAAGGAGGGTGATTAATATGCTTCAACTGGGACTTGCATGAAGGGAGAAGTGACGGGTGAGGGAAGAGGGGAGAGGAGGGTGGTGGGGAAAATATCTTTTGCAATATGCAAGAAGACAACAACATACCATCAATTCATCATCAATCTCCTGCTAGGTCGTACATGTGTATTTATGCTCTGTGATCTGGCCTTCTGGGAAGGGAGATTAGGAGTGTGTATGCAAGTGTAAAGAGTATCTGTCTGTCAGAGGTGTGGGAATTCACAGCGCTGAGAGATGTTTAAGTCTGATTACAACTCAGTATTGCATATAAGAGATACATGTACACATGATACACTGGTAACAGCTAGAGGGGTTTGTCTGGCCAATAAGTAAATCCTCTGTGTAGTTGTTGAATCTCTGATCAATCATCAGAGCAGCTGCTGTCCTTCACATTCTGGTATCCAATAGCATAGAAGTAATTGTTTCGGAAGCAGGAGCAATGACTGGACTGAAAAATCCATTTGAAACTCTTTTTACATTACATTTAGATTTATGAAAGAGGCAGAAATTTTGTCCATGACGACTCACAAAAGAAGAACAAAGCATTCATTAAAGGGATACTCTACTGGTTTTTCATATTAAACTATGTTATTCCCTTAACTAAGACGAGTTGATACATACCTCTCTCGTCTCGGTGCGTGCACTCAATCGCTGTCTTGCCGCGAAACTTTGTTAGATCTTATCTTAGTAATTGACAGTATATTAGCCTACATTTGTGTCACATGTCTGTCCTGTCTTGTTAGCACATGGGTGTTTTGTTATGTTGTGCCATGTGCTGTTGTGATTGTTTGATCCCTCCCCCTTGTTACCTGATTAGTGTTTGAGTTGTTCCACCTGTCCCCTCTTGATTTGTTCCCTTTTTAAGTCTCCTCTTGTTTGCTGTCTTTGTCGGATCTTTGTCTTTTGTCACCCCGGTTTCCCTGTGATGGTCGTCATGTTCTTAGTCAGTATTGGTTCTCCTAGTTCAGTGTTGTTTTATGTTTCATTTATTGTGTTTTCCCCCTTGTGGGTGTTTGCTTTGTGTTTTGTTTTATTTTGTTAATAAATCATCCCTTCACTGCACTTGAGTCCTCTCCACTTTTTGTAAATTGTATCGTGACAGAAAGATCCGACCACTTGAGGACTCAGCAGCATGGAGGACGAGGAGTTTGACTGGGCGAATTTGGATGACAATTATATGGATGACGATTACTTGGATTGCCCGGATTACACCATCGCCACATTTGGGTCAACCCAATTTTCGTCCACCTATGGTGACAGTAGGACTCCGCCTAACCCTGGGTACAGCGGGGGGTTTTCGAGATTCTCGCCTGAGCATTTTTCGAGGGACCCGGGGAGGTTGTAAGGGAGGACGAGAGGGTCGAGAAGTGGTTCAACACCACGCTCCATCCGGGGGTCCCTTTGATCCTGGGCCATTGAGGGACAGCTCAGGACCTACTTCTCGCCGTCACGGACGGAGGAGGAGGAAATGCCCGTCTGCCCAGCGAGAGACTGATCACATTCCGTCTGTTCAATCTGGGACAGAGCCAGAGATCCCCTTTGGCGTGGCCGCCAAGGTTTTGACGGATTATCTGGAGCGTCTGGCTCGGATCTTGGAAAGGCCAGTCTCTGCTGTTCCGGTTCCAGAGGCAGAGCCAACGCCTGTTCCAGAGCCAACGCCTGTTCCAGAGCCAACGCCTGTTCCAGAGCCAACGCCTGTTCCAGAGCCAACGCCTGTTCCAGAGCCAACGCCTGTTCCAGAGCCAACGCCTGTTCCAGAGCCCACGCCTGTTCCAGAGCCCACGCCTGTTCCAGAGCCCACGCCTGTTCCAGAGCCCACGCCTGTTCCAGAGCCCACGCCTGTTCCAGAGCCCACGCCTGTTCCAGAGCCCACGCCTGTTCCAGAGCCCACGCCTGTTCCAGAGCCCACGCCTGTTCCAGAGCCCACGCCTGTTCCAGAGCCCACGCCTGTTCCAGAGCCCACGCCTGTTCCAGAGCCCACGCCTGTTCCAGAGCCCACGCCTGTTCCAGAGCAGGAGCCCACACCTGTTCCGGACCCTGTGTTTGTGTCTGTGTTTTTGTCTGTCCTTGTGTCTGCTTCTGTTCTGATGTCTGTTCCTGAGCCAGTGTCGGTTCCTGGGCCGGAGGCGGAGCCAGTGCTTGTTCCTGAGCCTGAGGCAGAGCCAGGGCCCGTCCCAGAGCTGGAGCTCATGTCGGTTCCGGACCCAGTGTCTGTGTTTATGTCTGTCCTTGTGACTGTTTCTGTTTTAGTGTCTGTTCCCGAGCCGGTGTCTGTTCCCGAGCCGGTGTCTGTTCCCGAGCCGGTGTCTGGTCCTGAGAGGGCTTCACCGCCCTGGCCGCCCGAGGGGTCTTCACCGCCCTGGCCGCCCGAGGGGTCTTCACCGCCCTGGCCGCCCGAGGGGTCTTCACCGCCCTGGCCGCCCGAGGGGTCTTCACCGCCCTGGCCGCCCGAGGGGTCTTCACCGCCCTGGCCGCCCGAGGGGTCTTAACCGCCCTGGCCGCCCGAGGGGTCTTCACCGCCCTGGCCGCCCGAGGGGTCTTCACCGCCCTGGCTGCCCGATGGACTCTGTGTGTTTCCCCCACCGCCCTGGCCGCCCGATGGACTCTGTGTGTTTCCCTCACCGCCCAGGCCGCCCGATGGACTCTGTGTTTTTCCCTCACCGCCCAATGAACTCTGTTTCTCCCTCACCTCCCTATGGACTTTCCGTTTCGCCCCGGTCGCCTGATGTCTCTGTCCCTCCCGTCCCGCCCTGGTCTGTCCCTCCCGTCCCGCCCTGGTCTGTCCCTCCCCTCCCGCCCTGGTTTGTCCCTTCCTGCCCCGCCCTAGCCTGATGGAGCGTCTGGTAGCCGCTCCGTAGGGAGGGGGTTATGTCACATGTCTGTCCTGTCTTGTTAGCACATGGGTGTTTTGTTATGTTGTGCCATGTGCTGTTGTGATTGTTTGATCCTCCCCCTTGTTACCTGATTAGTGTTTGAGTTGTTCCACCTGTCCCCTCTTGATTTGTTCCCTTTTTAAGTCTCCTCTTGTTTGCTGTCTTTGTCGGATCTTTGTCTTTTGTCACCCCGGTTTCCCTGTGATGGTCGTCATGTTCTTAGTCAGTATTGGTTCTCCTAGTTCAGTGTTGTTTTATGTTTCATTTATTGTGTTTTCCCCCTTGTGGGTGTTTGCTTTGTGTTTTGTTTTATTTTGTTAATAAATCATCCCTTCACTGCACTTGAGTCCTCCTCTCCACTTTTTGTAAATTGTATCGTGACAATTTGATTTAACCCAAATACACTTGTAGGTTTAAAATTCTAAATAAGGGACATATAATGTCCAACTAACAAATATTTTAGCATATATATATATGTACTTTATTATGTCTTTCAATTCAAACACATTTATGTCTTTCAATTCAAACACATTTAACACAATTATACAAATGGACAGTTCCTTTAACCCTAAGAGGTCTGAGCTGTTTTGGGGTCCTTGAGGTGTTTTGATATGCCCTGACATTTGTGCTTATTTCAGCTACTTAAAACATACCATTTGCCAACATATAAATTTGCTGTATTCAGCACAAACTCTGCTACAATAATATGTGAGCAAAATGGATGTACATGTTTGCATTTTATAGAAAAAAAATAATATGCGTGGTTAGTACGTTTTGGGAAAAAAAATGTCACCGCAATAAGGCCATTTAACACATACTGAATAGTTGTCCACAATACTTTTGAGTTACTATTCTTGTAGGCTAGAATTTTTACTTCAAAATGAAGTGACAATCATTCTGACCACACTTTCAGAAAGATCAATATAACGATTTGAATTTCTTACATCAGTTTTTGGGGCAGCAGTGCTGTATGTGTGGGAGTGTTAATGCCCATGAATATTAATGTGATTTACACCTGGGAAGACTAAAGACACTCCCCCAATGTCTAATGGCCCATCAAGGTGCTGTGAGGCAGCCTGAACTAATGATTCACTGATGAATAAAAAGTTAAATAAACAGCATTTATTCAAAATAGAAATCTTTCCTAAGAACATAAAGACTTAAAGTCATTCATATCACTTAACACATCCTTTCAAAAAAAAAAAAAAAAAAAAAAACATAAAAAGACCAAACTTGGTTTTTATATATATATATTATATATATATATATATATATATATATATATATATATATATATATATATATATATATATATATAATAATATTGCTTATATGATGCTTATTATATATATATATATATATATATATATATATATATATATATATATATATATATATATATATTATATATATATATATATATATATATATAAAGTGCATTCAAAGAATCCTAAAAAACTATCAGAGGTTAAAAAAAAATTAAGCAGCACAACTGTTTACAACATTGATTTAAAAAAAAAATTATATCAGAATGATTTTTGAAGGCTGATGGTGACGATGTAAACACAACAAAACAAAAGCAAAAAACTGTTAGCACATTATCCAAAGTAAACTGATGGACAATTATGATTATAGATGCACAATGTATTTGTTGATGGACAGAGAAACATCTATTGATGGGTAGACCGCGAGTATCTGTTTATGGCCATAGACCGCACGCATTTACTGATACACTCAATGAACAGCTGTAGTACAAATAAAACATCTCCTGTTAACTAGTAGAGCATTCATTTAGTCCGATCTAGCGTTAAAATGTTTTGTTTTTTAACTCAAGCTGAGCGCTCGTGTCCGCTGCTATCAGTGTCATGGATACAGTCTCTTGTGGCGACGCGCGCGACGTGCTCTTCAATCTAAAGCCATTGCGGACACTATTAATTCCGGTGAAATCACAAAATAAAATGCACACAAACGTGTGTCGTGGGGGCGTGGAAAAAGGAAAAGGAATAAGGAAAAAAGTGAGCTCATCACGCCCACGTGACGGCCGACCTCAGAGGGTTAAAGACATCATATTTTCACCCAATAAATATTCCTTTTTTTTCCTTCTACTTTTTTTTTCTTTTGTGATAATACCCACCCACACATACATATAAATAAAACAATAAATAAATAAAAATATAACATTCACGTATATCAAACTCTTATAATGACACATAGTTTGTTGTACAGGTGAGGTGGCATTACCTGCTCTGGCTTTCCAGCCTGACGCACCTCCTCCGGTGCCAATTGGGACAGCTGCAGGGTCATCAGCTGGACGCCGCCGTTCATAGATGTTTCGCCCCCCACGACCAGTACATCTCCAGGCAGGGGGGCCGGTGGCATGCTGGGGACGTCTCTCTGCCACCCCCTGCAGCTGTCATTACTGGGGTGATGCTCCCCACCCCATCTCTTTCCTCCTCAACCAAAGCCAGTAGCTCCCTTTCTCCGCTTCCTCTCCCAGCACCTCTCCCGTGAGCCTGTTACGCCCACTCCACGTAGCAGCTGGACATAATTCCTAATAGTTATTCAAGTAATATTATTTAAATATCAAATATTCAATATTAAATAAGTAAATAAAAAAATTAACAAATAACTAGAAATTAAAGGGAAGGTTACATACAAAATGTAGTTAATGTAGGCTAATATATATTCCTTTATTTTATGGAATATTCTTTGATTTTAGAGTTGCACATATCTTTTCAAAATGTATACATTTGTTTCAAATTTAATGTTATCCTCTCCATAATGTACTTTAGAAACTAAATCTAACCACTCATTTAAAACTGGGGATTTTTGCTTTCTCAAAAAAAAAAAATATTGCATTAAAAGCTGTAATTCTCAGCATTCTAAATAAGTATACATCATCTTTATTACGTAGCATAGATCCTATACCCAAAACTATATTTTGTATCTTTATATATTCAGTTTCTTAAAAAAAATTCTTCCCTGAATTAGGCTACTTCTGTTCAATTTCTTTTTTTTTAAGAATCATGTCACAAATGCATAAAACAGCACAAAATATACGCTGTTTGATGGTGGATCGATTTTATCCACGATCCACCTCTAGGGCTGCTTCAGAAAGGCGTGCACACGCAATTATCTAGACTAGATAAACCTGGTTCAAGTTAGTGAGATTGCGTGAACTTGAATTACCTTTTATGAAACCGCCTTAAGACCCAACTGATTTGTTAGGTTAATTCAAGTCGGGTTTTGGAGCTTAATCCATGCTTTTCTAAGCTTCTTTAATGAAACAACCCCCTAGTTGCTGTTAGTGTTGTGGACCCCAGTTGCACAATTATATTGTGGTCAGCTGATGGGTTTGCAGGGATTACAAGGAGCTCTGTCTTTGCAAGAGTTGAGTGTGGTCACAAGGTTTAAATGAAAGATAGAGCTGCGTATCATTTGCAGAGCAGAGGTAGGAGAAGCAGTGGTGGAAAGATTACTGAAAAAGAACAAAAACTGTTACATTGCTGAAATAATACTCAATTACAAGTAAAAGTACTGGTGTCAAAAAAGTACTTAAGTAAAAGTACAAATTACTCTTCTCAAAAACTACTCAGAGTACTAATAACTAGCCAGCGATAGTTAATGTGTTACAAATATATTCAATCAAATCATAGATCTATGTAGAAAATAGCTACTTTAAACACATTTTTACCTTATGACGAAGGACATTAATTAGTGGTCATGATACTGAAATTTCTAACTTCAATATGACACCTTGAAAAATGTAAATATTCAGTATCATTTTCTATACCGATATCAGGAAAACCACCACATACTAAATATTTTAATATCTACATTTTTGTCCATCCATTTTGTCAAGACAATCATTGTTTTTAAGCTTCAAAAAGCTCAAAAATCATTGTAACAGTAATCTATTTGAATGGAAAAGTTGAATTAAAGTCTTCTGAAGAGACACGTCCACTTTATACGTGTCTGTCCACTTTATACGATGAACATATTTTAATTTAGGCTTTTGTTTAAATATTTAAACATTGGTCAATATCCAAAGAAGAAGAAAAAACAGGTCCCATGCACTCAGTCAAGTTTTCAATGAGGAGAAGGATAAAGTTAAAAAGCCTTTATTTAATATAGCTTAAGTCATTATAAAAGTACACGAGCCAACATGTTTCGACCAACAAGTGGTCTTCTTCAGGGCAAAGTAACACAAGATATGAGAATGGCAACAAATTATAAATTATGTCCCAAATATAATCAGAAAGAATACAATTAACCCAGTAAGGCAATCAGGTTTAACAGGATAGGTGAAAATCAACATAATGAGTACCACAACAGGTGAAACTCACAAAGAAACAATAAAAAAAGTATCTCCAAAACTATCTCCCTCAACGTAGGTTATCTGGAGAGGAAAATAAGACAATAAGACAAATATCATGTATTAAACATAAACAAAAAACATAAGTATAGGACAAAAACCATATCATAAGAAACATTTAAACTCAATGTCCTCATTCAGACCTGGATATCGGAGTGCTGATGAATCCAAAATGACTCGCGCTGGTTGAGTTTGCGGATCCTATCACCACCTCTATCCAAAGGTTTAACATGCTCCAAGACATCTATATTTAGTAGAGGATCATTCCTATTGTGCATATCCAGGAAGTGTTGGGCCATCTGATAGTCGGGGCTACTGGTACGAATAGCATATTTATTTGCAAACGATCTCGTAGTTGTCTTTTAGTAAGGCCTACATAAAACACATTCTTACATGGGCAAGATACACAATAAATAAAAAATGTAGTGTTGCAGTTTATAAAGTCTTTTATCTTGAATGTTCTATTAGATTTTAAAAAAAGTTTTTGAGGGAATGATATTACTACAAGGGGAACGGTAAAACCAATAGGTCCCTTAAGCCAACTTTCCTTCTTCTCAGGGGGAAGATAACTATGTACCAACTTATCACGAAGAGTCGGGGCCCTTCTCTAAGAAAACAAAGGCGGTTGAGGAAAGACCTGTTGGAGGGTAGGATCAGAATTGACAGAATTGATAATGGCCTAGTTATCCTGAATTATCCTGTTTATCTGTCTAGCCTCCCTAATATATTGTGTGACAAAGAAGGGGCGGGATCAAGTATCTGTCTTACGTCCCTTCTTAATCAAGGTATCAGAACGATACCGGGATTTAGCTCTGGAACGTGCATATCGTGCATATCGTGCATGCACGATATCTGGTTTGTAGGCTCTTTCAATAAAATGTTCAGACAAAATCAGCATTATCAGTTCATCACCAATTACAGTGATCAATAACCATTACAATAATCTAACTTAAACATTTGCTCACTCTGTGTATTTGTCTTTACAATAGGGCAATAGCTCACACACAGTACAAGGAAGCTTGATTTCAAACTGAATTGAATTTGCAAAAAAGACAAGTAAACAGTCAGTAATAAAATAAGAACAAATAAAATAAATGACCTCAATACAGTTGAGGTATTCAAAATACCCTTGTGAAAAAAAGCTCACTTTTTTTAACAACTTAACTTTAATACAAGTTTTTATTTACTTTCATTATTGCTTCTAGTGTTTTTAAAATATAGTTAAAGTGCACTATTCAATCTACTGACAAGCAATTAATGTGAAATAAAATATACTTTAATGTAAATTAACATTTACATTAGATGTAATCAGTTGAACTTAAGAGTGATTTTAATGCATCTTTCTACAGTATGTACTTTAACTACTCCTATTGTATGTGAAATATGGTTATCATGTACTTCTAAAATACTGGGGGGGGGGGGGGGGGGGGGGGGTAAATATGTATTCTTTTCAGTTTAATGCATTGCAAACAAACAAAAACCACAATGCTTATGTCACAGGTCGGGAGGGTCGACTGGGTCTACCCCCTCCCTTTAGAATGTACCACTGAGGAGCAGACCAGAAACCAGGCGGACAAGGAAAGTAAAATGTAACAGGCTTTATTGATTAAAAGAATTTGTATATCCTAATTAAAATTCCTCCTTCCCCCCCAGCATCCAGTGGCCGCCGGGACGTCGGCTGGACGACAGGCGGGGACTGGGTCCACTCAACCCCCTCGGACTCTTCGGGTGCCGAGGTTCTCGGCAATGGAGGGAACGCGGACCTGACCAGCAGGCAAGTGCTCTAAGCACGGCTTTCCTTCTCGGACTCTGAGCAGACTGTACTCTTCTCGACCTCCCAAGTACAGAAGTTTACAGCGGTGAAGAGGAGCGTCGACTGGACAGCCGGTAGGTACTCCTGGTACGGTAGGTTCTTTCCTATGCAGGGGATGCAGAAAGCTTCCGGCTGTGAAAGGGGCGTCGACTAGACAGCAGGCAGGTACTTCGAGTCCGGTTTGTTCTTCCCTATACAGGGGATGCAGAAAGCTCACGGCTGTGAAGGGGGCGTCGACTAGACAACAGGTAGATACTTCGAGTCCGGTTTGTTCTTCCCTATACAGGGGATGCAGAAAGCTCACGGCTGTGAAGGGGGCGTCGACTAGACAGCAGGTAGGTACTTCGAGCCCGGTTTGTTCTTCCCTATACAGGGGATGCAGAAAGCTCACGGCTGTGAAGAGGGCGTCGACTAGACAGCAGGTAGATACTTCGAGTCCGGTTTGTTCTTCCCTATACAGGGGATGCAGAAAGCTCAGGGCTGTGAAAGGGGTGTTCGATGGGGG
Source organism: Chrosomus eos (assembly GCA_036326025.1). Lineage (NCBI taxonomy): Eukaryota > Metazoa > Chordata > Actinopteri > Cypriniformes > Leuciscidae > Chrosomus > Chrosomus eos. The sequence goes on from CM070819.1 coordinate 21,879,323, forward strand.
ACACTCAGAAAGCAGATCACTGGGCTTCCTCCGTTCTCCAGACAACATCAACGATGAATCAGAACACCGCAAGCTTTAAATTCCACCGTCGCTTTATCTCTTCTGCAGCGGCTCCAGACTGCAACACAGGGCAAGACCGATGGGCACGTGACAGAATTTGATATAGTAAGCATGCAGTAGCTTCACTTCAAACACACCCGGTGAGCACAGCATCAACTCACGTCACTCTTAACCACTCTGTGAAATATAAGGCCACAGCCCACCTCCTTGTTCTGAACAGCAGGGACAGTAAGACGGAAGAATATATAGCGATCTCACTCGTGCATCATAACAGTTGTCTTCTCATTACGGTGTCTAGACTCCGGTTCCTAGATCGCTTCTCTTCATATACAGTGTCTTGGTATATAAATCACGTATCATACGGCCAGTAAAAGGTTTGCACTTATCTCTACCCAGGCAGGGGACTTGATGTTTCCAAGGCAACTTCTCCTCTGCTTCTCTGTTCCACTCCACCCAATCTTTCGTAGCGGATTCCCTTCCGCGGATCGATCTCACCAGTCAATTTTGTCCCACAGAAACTCTCAGCCTTCCTCGACGGAACAAGGTCAGGACACAGCACCCGAAACCGAACACAGAACACTGCACTGAACTACCCTCTTGGTCTCCCAAAGCTTGGTCTTTATCTGTTTCAAGCCGCTGTGTGTCCCAATCACCAAACAGCCCCTTGATGCGCAAGCACCTGCTGTCACTCTGTCATCAGCGGCTGCTGTTGCCATGGTAGCGACGCATATCAGTCTGACTGGGTGTTGCGTCGAGAGCGCTCCGGGCGGAAACATTCCTCCGTGGAATATATAGTTCCGCTGATGGTTCGTCACCTTGTGACATACTCCCCCGCCAATCCGTTCTAGTCCCGAGAACGGGTTCCGCTCTCCCAGTCTCCATACCTCACCGGGGGTCGACCTCGGTTCTCCCTCTGGGACCGCCTCGGCGGAGACTCGGGTCTCACCGGTCCCGGTGCTGGGCCCAAGCCCCTGGGGACCACTCCCCATCCTACCAGTAACGGTCCTGGTGCTGCCACAACCGGGGGGGCTTCCTCTCTGGGATTTGGGTAGTTCGGGCAAGGGCGAATCAGATTCCGGTGGAGCACCCGTTCTGGGCCCGCTCTCCCCTCGGGTCGGATAGCATACACGGGTTGATCTGGACGTGGTTGTCGTAAGAGCGAGGCTCCCACCGATCGCTCAGCTTACCCTTCCCTTGGCGACGATTATCCCTCACCAAGACTCTCTCTCCTGGGAGCAGTGGGGCTTCCCGAGCTGTTCGGTCGTACAGTCTCTTGCTCTTTGCCCCCGCCTGGTTAATCCGGTCCGAGACCCGGCCATACGCCCAGTGGAGTCGCTGGTGGTGCCTCGCCACCCAGTCTGACAAGCTCCCTTCCTCCCCTTGGGTAGCAGCCCCCGTTACTAAGTCGGCTGGTAGCCGCACGTGTCTTCCAAACATCAGATATGTTGGAGCATATCCAGTGGTGCTATGCACGCTGTTGTTATACGCTTGGATCAGTGCCGGAAGCGTATCTGCCCAATGGCCCTGCTGATCCATCTCCAACGTTCCCAATATGCCCAGCAATGTTTGGTTAAACCTCTCGCATCCTCCATTCCCTTGGGGGTGGTACGGTGTCGTATGGGTCTTCCTACCCCGTACAGCTGGCACAACTCATGGACCACCCTGGACTCAAAGTTCGGCCCCTGGTCTGAGTGGAATATTTCAGGGCACCCAAAAGGCTGAATCACAGCCCTCCACAAGGCATTTGCGGTGGTGGTAGCAGTTTGGTCCAAGGTGGGAATGGCCCAGGCATATTTGGTGAATAGGTCTGTCACCACCAAGATGTTCTGAATCCGGTCCACCGGCCTTCCCAGCGTCAGATAGTCCATGGCGACCATGTGCATGGGAGCCTTTGCCTGAATCGGGACCAATGGGGCTCGGATCTCCTTCCTGGTCTTAAACAGGGTGCACCGGGGGCATCCCTGAAGGTAGGCCTTGGTAATCCTCTCCATCCCAGGCCAATAGAACTGGCGTCGCAATAGCGAGATCGTCTTCTCCAGGCCCTGATGGCCCAACTGGGTGTGATAGGCCTGTAGCAGGGACCGATGTTGCCCCTCCGGAACTACTGTTTGCCAGATCTTTTCGCCCAGGTTAGGGTCCTGGATGGAGCGACAGAGCACCCCCTCCCTCAAAGCCAACCTTTCCCATTGTCCTAGCAACCCTCGGACTGCCTGAGTCTGAGCCCGGCGTTCTCTGGCCTCTGGCCATTTCCCAGTCTGGACCCACTCTCGTACCATCCGCAACCCTTCATCCTCCGCTTGTCTCGACCTCCAACACTGTGGGTCCCAGCCCCACCCATTGGGGGCCTCTTCCTGCGATGATCCAGGCGCTTCCACGATCCCCACCATTGCTCCTTCCTCCTCCTCGGAGCTAGAGTTGGGCCCCTGAACTACTGGACCTGCCACCGGAAACCTCGACAGCACATCAGCATTCGTATGCTCTTTCCCTGGCCGATACTTCAGCTGGTAGTCGAAATTCGCCAGTTGTGCCACCCATCTCTGTTCGACAGCCCCCAGCCTTGCCGTCTGAAGATGTACCAGAGGGTTGTTGTCCGTTACCACCAGAACCTTGGTCCCCCACAGGTAGTCCTTGAACTTTTCGCTCATTGCCCACTTCATGGCCAACAACTCAAGTTTGAAGGAACTATAGTTAGCATCGTTCCTCTCTGCCGGGTGTAAGCTTCGGCTGGCGTATGCAATCACCCTCTCCTTCCCCTGCTGTTTTTGGGCTAGCACGGCACCCAGGCCGAGATGGCTGGCATCAGTGTACAAGATGAAAGGCTGGGAGAAGTCTGCATAGGCCAGAATCGGGGCCTGTAGTAGTTCCTGTTTAAGCCTCCGGAATGCAGCCTTACATGCCTGGTCCCACTGAACCGCGGGAGATCCCCGGCCCCTCGAACGTCCCGTGCCCCCGAGCAGCTGGTTAATGGGCTTGGCGATTTTGGAGAAGTCCTGAATGAACCGCCGGTAATATCCGACAAAACCCAGGAAGGATCTGACCTGTCGCACAGTCTTCGGCGCCTCCCACCCTTGCACAGCCGACACCTTCTCTGGGTCCACAGCGATCCCAGCTGCACTCACCACGTGGCCCAGAAACTTCACCTCTTTCCGGAAAAGCTGACACTTGTCAGGTTGCAGCTTTAGCCCGTATTTGTCCAGGGCGCGGAAAGCTTGCTCCAGATGTTGGAGGTGAGTCTCAAAGTCCGGCGAATAGACAATGACGTCATCGAGGTAGACCAGCGTGGTTTCCGTCAACTGACCTCCCAGGCACCGCTGCATAAGCCGCTGGAACGTGGCTGGGGCGTTGCAAAGGCCAAACGGCATCCGTTCCCACTCATATAGCCCGAAAGGGGTCGTGAAGGCTGTCTTCTCCCTGTCCCGCTCGTCCACCTGTACCTGCCAGTACCCACTGGCCAAGTCGAGAGTAGAATACCATGCAGACTGTGTAAGACTGGTGAGTGAATCCTCTACTCGGGGCAGGGGGAAAGCATCCCGCTTAGTCACCTGGTTCAGCTTACGGTAATCCACACAGAATCTCCAGGAACCATTTTTCTTACGCACCAGTACGATAGGGGCGGCCCAAGGGCTACTACTTTCCCGGATAATCCCCTTGTCCAACATTCCTCGCAGGAGGGTGCGGACCTCAGAATACAGGGTCGGTGGCACTGGTCGATAACGTTCTCTACTCGGGGCGGCGTCCCCGGTCGGAATCTGATGTTTTACAATGTCCGTCCGGCCATAGTCCTCGTCGTGAGTCGAGAACAAGTGCTGCCATTTGAGCAGGAAATCCTGGAGCCGCCCAGTCTGTTCCTCTCCCAGTCCTTCACCGCGTAGTGACCCTCCCTGGAGGTGATTAGGCAATTCCTCTCCCTCACTACCCACCGGCGGTCCAGTTCGGGTCAGGGCAACTTCCACTACGGAGGGGCTTACCCGGTTAAACTGCACTTCACCCGGCTCTCTCACTTGTTGCGGGCGCACCCCTGTGACTCGGGCCAGACACTGATGTCGATGCAACAGGACGGGGAACGCATTCCCGTTCCGTACTTTCACAGAAATCCTCCCCCGCCGTGCTGTGGCTAGCCCCCGAGCTACCTCAAGGTTTGGGCCGTCCAGATGGGGTTCCACCAATACCCACTCTCCCGGGCCATAGAGTTGCGAGGGGAGCCTGGCCCACACCACAGCCTCACTCTGAGCGGGAATGGACAACGCGTATCGGCACGCCGTCCTCCCAGTGCCCTCTCGACCTCCTCGCGTCTCGGCAAGGCGAACCCGCCGACAATCGGCCTTGATCCGGTCCCACTCGTGACTTTCCGAGGTCGAGGCCGTCTGCTTTAGTCCACCTTGGAACAGTTCCTCCCAACATTCTGCTATAACGTTCATGCCCAACAAGGCGCGATGGTTTCCCAGGCAGGCGTCACGAACGATCACCACCCCTTCTGGGGGACAACGACTCCATGGATCTTCAAGTCAGTCACCAGGTATCCCACGTATGGGATGTCCAGACCGTTGGCTCCCGTAGCGTCAACCAGGGGGCTTCTGAGGTGGGGCAATCCTGGCCCTTAAATAGCTCTCGTGACAGGCTCTCAGAGAACAGAGTGACTTGTGACCCAGTGTCTAACAGGCACTGTACTTCCAACCCGTTGACCTGGGCCACTACAATGGGGCAATGCCCCACCAAACATGCTCTGGACTTCGTAATCAATAGGGGGTCTACCATGGGAGTCCCAGCCACTTGACCCACAGTGGCCGGCAACTCTAAAAATCCTCCTGTGATCCCCGACGGGAGCGGCACTGGCGGAAGTAATGACCCGGCTCTCCACAACCATGACAAATGGGGCGTCCCTGTTCGTCCCACCTGAACCGCGGCCCCATTGGCCTAGCTGGGCGTCGCTCTGGGAATCGGCTCCCCGCTGAATAGGTCCGCTCTCGGAGCAATGGACTGGAACGTTCCCGCCGGAGCTCTTCTCTGAAGGAGTTGGATAGCTCGGCCAGCTGTTCCTGGACGTCCTTTTTCAACTCCTCTCGTAACGCACGTCTCCATTCCGCTTCGACCGGGCGTGGGGGGTCGACGGGTGCACTCGCAGCCATGCACGTTGAGGGCTCTACCGTGTGATCCCGTTCCAAGGCCAAAGCCTCTTGTCTCAGTTCGTCAAAAGACGAGTCCGGGTTCTGGCGGACCTGTATTCGCAGGCTTTGGCGTACGGGGCCTTCCCGTAGCCCCAGGAGGAATTGGTCTCGCAGCAGGCTCTCTTCACCCCCTAGACCATGGTCTTGCCTTCCTCTTAGCCTAGCGAACTGCTCTCTCAGCTGTAGCGTGAATGCCCGGATGGTCTGTCGCGGCCCTTGTTTGCAGTTGAAGAACTGTGTTCGCAGAACGGCTACGGGAGTGGTATCGCCGTATTGCCCCGAAAGGAAGTCAAAGATAGCTTGAGCCGTGGTACGGTTCGCTTCTGGCGCTGCTCGCACTTCCCTCAGTGCTTCTCCTTCCAAGGAATTCAAGATGAACTGCACTCCCTGAGGGGCATCCAGACCTTGGAGCCCGACTAAATATTCGACCTGGGCCCTCCATGTCGACAGACTCATCTCCGATCCCGGACCTTGGTACTTTTGGGCCCAAGGGGCTCCCATGAATATGGGCATGACTTGTCTTCGTGCTCCCGGTGCCTCTTCATCTGCCATAACGGCTTCTGGTGGCTCAACTCAGTGGTAACCCTGCCGACTACGCCAATAATCTGTCACAGGTCGGGAGGGTCGACTGGGTCTACCCCCTCCCTTTAGAATGTACCACTGAGGAGCAGACCAGAAACCAGGCGGACAAGGAAAGTAAAATGTAACAGGCTTTATTGATTAAAAGAATTTGTATATCCTAATTAAAATTCCTCCTTCCCCCCCAGCATCCAGTGGCCGCCGGGACGTCGGCTGGACGACAGGCGGGGACTGGGTCCACTCAACCCCCTCGGACTCTTCGGGTGCCGAGGTTCTCGGCAATGGAGGGAACGCGGACCTGACCAGCAGGCAAGTGCTCTAAGCACGGCTTTCCTTCTCGGACTCTGAGCAGACTGTACTCTTCTCGACCTCCCAAGTACAGAAGTTTACAGCGGTGAAGAGGAGCGTCGACTGGACAGCCGGTAGGTACTCCTGGTACGGTAGGTTCTTTCCTATGCAGGGGATGCAGAAAGCTTCCGGCTGTGAAAGGGGCGTCGACTAGACAGCAGGCAGGTACTTCGAGTCCGGTTTGTTCTTCCCTATACAGGGGATGCAGAAAGCTCACGGCTGTGAAGGGGGCGTCGACTAGACAACAGGTAGATACTTCGAGTCCGGTTTGTTCTTCCCTATACAGGGGATGCAGAAAGCTCACGGCTGTGAAGGGGGCGTCGACTAGACAGCAGGTAGGTACTTCGAGTCCGGTTTGTTCTTCCCTATACAGGGGATGCAGAAAGCTCACGGCTGTGAAGAGGGCGTCGACTAGACAGCAGGTAGATACTTCGAGTCCGGTTTGTTCTTCCCTATACAGGGGATGCAGAAAGCTCAGGGCTGTGAAAGGGGTGTTCGATGGGGGACACTCAGAAAGCAGATCACTGGGCTTCCTCCGTTCTCCAGACAACATCAACGATGAATCAGAACACCGCAAGCTTTAAATTCCACCGTCGCTTTATCTCTTCTGCAGCGGCTCCAGACTGCAACACAGGGCAAGACCGATGGGCACGTGACAGAATTTGATATAGTAAGCATGCAGTAGCTTCACTTCAAACACACCCGGTGAGCACAGCATCAACTCACGTCACTCTTAACCACTCTGTGAAATATAAGGCCACAGCCCACCTCCTTGTTCTGAACAGCAGGGACAGTAAGACGGAAGAATATATAGCGATCTCACTCGTGCATCATAACAGTTGTCTTCTCATTACGGTGTCTAGACTCCGGTTCCTAGATCGCTTCTCTTCATATACAGTGTCTTGGTATATAAATCACGTATCATACGGCCAGTAAAAGGTTTGCACTTATCTCTACCCAGGCAGGGGACTTGATGTTTCCAAGGCAACTTCTCCTCTGCTTCTCTGTTCCACTCCACCCAATCTTTCGTAGCGGATTCCCTTCCGCGGATCGATCTCACCAGTCAATTTTGTCCCACAGAAACTCTCAGCCTTCCTCGACGGAACAAGGTCAGGACACAGCACCCGAAACCGAACACAGAACACTGCACTGAACTACCCTCTTGGTCTCCCAAAGCTTGGTCTTTATCTGTTTCAAGCCGCTGTGTGTCCCAATCACCAAACAGCCCCTTGATGCGCCGCACCTGCTGTCACTCTGTCATCAGCGGCTGCTGTTGCCATGGTAGCGACGCATATCAGGCTGACTGGGTGTTGCGTCGAGAGCGCTCCGGGCGGAAACATTCCTCCGTGGAATATATAGTTCCGCTGATGGTTCGTCACCTTGTGACACTTACACTGACAATAAAATAGTTTGGTAGTCAAAAAATGATGAATCATTTTTTTTTAATTTTTATTTTTTATTTTTTTTTTACAATTAATGAATGAATAATGAATACAGTTGTATATGTCCAAACAAACAAATAAATAAATTAGGAAAAAAATTATGAGGAAAATCTTAGTTTAATATTGTAAAATTAGAATCAAACAAGTATCAATACTGCATAATTAAATCCCTTAGAAAAAAATTAACTCAAAAAAAGTTAACATAATTTTTTCACATTTTAACAGACAACAAATAAAGAACTGCATGAACTTTAAATTAACAACCCCTTTGGTCACTTCAGTCTAATGGTCATTTAATTCTTATCGCCTTTAAATACACCACTTTCCTGAATTTTTTGCATAACTCTCATTGTTGCACTTCTGTCAAAGTAGGCTACAGCAAATAATGTATTATGTTCTGTATGACCAGAAATGATAGAGTAGGCTATTTTAAGTTGTTTCTACTGTTGATAGGAAAACGCAAGTGTTCGCGCCCGCACCTCTCTTGGATATGCGTCAAAATCTTGTTTATTTGTGATAATCTTAGCCCTGTATTATTATTGTCTAACCATTATGAATGACATTTGACGAATCGCTTTGTTCCTTTTTTGGATAAAAGCGTCTTCTAAATATGTAATAAATGTTATAATTATTAGCCTATTATGATTGTCGTATCGCACAGAGAAGGACAACAATATATCGCCATATGATATTTTGTCCCACCCCTAATTTTGTATATAATGCTGCATTGTGTTGTGAGTTGTATGTTTTTAACATTCTTCTGTTTTTAACAGGTTGGGACCAACATAGTTGAATACTTGCATGTGGCTGGGCTCACTAAACCCTTTCCCTTCGTCCTTGATCTTGGGGATGACAGTCAGTGCCATCAGGCCTTAGTAATTGTTGGCAAACAGGCACTACAGCAAAACAATCTCCTTGGTGCTGTGGACACATGCTTTAAAAATTTTTATGTTTTGGACATCCATTTCCTGAAGCAGTGCGCACCAGTGTGGGATTTTTTGCAGACTGTTTTCTACAAACTCCCAGGAACAGTATCCCATTCAGTGAGACTGCTCCGTGGATATTTGTCATGTTAAGCAGTACTGGAACCAAAACAACTAACCCTCTCTAAAATGTTATGAGTTTATATGAAGAGGGAAATTGTCAGACTAATGCATATATCTAAAGTATTTTACTTGTGCCACTGTTCTTGTGCCACTTTGTTAACTTACTATTTAGGATGGATAGTAGCAGCTATGCACATTGGGACGCAGTCATAGTTTATTAATGAACTACGAGAAGGCACTGAATTTGTCTGTTACATAATCCAACGTTTTTCTCTGTGTACAATAATTAAATAATTGCCCAGACAAAATTAAATCTTTACAAAATACATTTTATATATTATAATAATAGTAATAATAATAATAATAATAATAATAATGTTTGGCTCTTGAATAATAATTGGATCCTGGAAAAATTGATTCAGTGAAACAGATTTAATTATGCAGCAATAAACTAGCCAGTTTATCTCAAAGGGTTAGTTCACCCAAAAATTAAAATTCTGTTTTGTCATCATCTGGGAAAAAAAGTCCCGTGCAGACCTTTCACTGTAAACATTGTCTGATGTCAGTTTGATAGACATTGCACAACCTTAGTTTATTTGTTAAACTTTTGTGAGCAAAAGCATTGAAACTTAATTTATCCTCCTATCTCAAATTTGTTCCATCACCATGTCCCTTTAGGAGCTCCATAGAATGTGTTATTCATTATATGTGCCTTTGAAATTAAAGTATTTAGTTTTGGTCACTAAATACTGTAGGTTCCTACAGGATACAAACTTATTTCGTGTTTTTAGGAAGCATGGTTCAGCCCAGGACGAAGCCATCGTCCAGCTACTGGATTCCTGAAGGAACGCCTAAGAAATGTCAGAAAGAAATCATGCTGTGAAAACTGTGCAAGCCGTGAAAACTCTGCAGGCCGTGAGAAGGATTCTCAAGCCATGAGCAGCATCTTGGATGCTTGGATGCAGTGTCCATTCGTTTTTCCTTATTTAACCCGTAATCGCAAAACGAAAAATTAATGGTAGTTATTTTTTAAAACGCAAAGTTGAACACCAATTTTTTTTAACTGTAAACAAATTCTGCGCAACAAAAAAAAAAATCGACTAAATTTCAGATTTTTTGTTTATGACTTTTTGCCCCTTTATTAAACATTTAAAATATTCACAAATTGTGAGAAAAAAAGTAGATTTTAATGGTTTTCTAAGGCCAAATAAGAACCTGAAAATTATATTTTTCCTGCAGTGCTGAATGAGAAGAGCCACAGCCTACAGAAAGGTGATTTAGGTGAGTATAGACCATTTTGCAAGATGTAAACAACACTGCAGAAGCACTTCCTGTTTCAGTTTTTTAACACTACATAAACTTTGGGATAAAATACAACCAACAGAACATATAAAACTGAATCAAAAAATTAAACAAACATCTTTAAGATGTTTTCTTTACATGAAATAAAGAAACCAGTTACAAACTCAAACAGGAAGTGTTTCTGGACCAGTGTCCTTTACATCTTGCAAAATGGGCTAATGATAATAAATGTGTCTGAAAAAATAATGAGACATTTTAGTTGTTTATTAATAAACAATTGTTTTCTAAATCAGTGTTGGCTAAAAAAATATCTCCATCTCCGCTGTAAGGCGTGAATGCACCTTTAGAGAGAAATGCACCTTTCATACGGATTACATAATCAGAAGGTATTAGCTTTCGATTCGAATTTGTTCGTTTTAAAGTGGACATTTAAAACTTTAGCCTATGTGACATTAGTAATTGTCAATACTATTTAGGGCAGATAGGGTGGATAGTATTCACATTGGGACGCAGGGTATTATCACTTTGTTATATCTGCGTAGATATGACCATATGACTATGGTTTTTAATTTCCACGTAAATGCACCTTCTAACATTACAGATATGTCACACATGAACTCACTCATATGCTTTGTATAAAGCAATGTCTCAACATCTTAAGATATTAAATGTGTGTGTGTTGTAGCTTGTTTAAAGCTTGTTAGTCTAGTGGTTAATAAGTAAAACTGCATATTATTATGTCTGAAGAACATTGTAGCCTGCGCTACTTGTCTCTTTTTATATTAGGGTTGCCAGCTTTCTCAATTTGAAATAAGGAACTGTGGGGGGGGGGGGGGGTGGATGGTGACATGCCCCCATGGAATACATTTTTGAAACTTAACCCCTGATATTCATACATTTATTAGCATATTATAATGCAACTTGTTAGGCAAAGTTGCATTATATATATTTTTATATTTTTATGAGTTTATAAACACCTCTAATCACTCGGTGAGTTGCACAGTTTTGAGAGCTAATGTTAAGTGTTGTTTTAAGGACATGTTTGAGTATGCTCGTAGACAACCACTCTGAAGCACTCAGAGGCTAAGTCCACCACTCTAGTTAATCCAAAACAAACTAGAAAATAGACTTTAAGTGTTAAATACCGGAATTATCCTTTAAAACTACGTAGGCTACACATATGAAGAAAAAAAACCCATAACAGACAGACAAGTAACGTTAAAAATTTCACAATAATTTGTTTATTGCGAAAATGTCAAAACCGGTACCAAAAGTGGTTCACATGAAGATGCGTTGCAGCCGCAGTCCTCTCTGGCAGTATTATAATAGTTGTGTATGAGGTACAGATCAGAATATAAATTATTAATCCATGAAAATGTTAATCCGGTTTCGGTTCGCTCTGTGAAGGCGCGCGCGTATCTCCATTTCAAATGTAGCCTACTACACCGACTGAAACACACGGCATGTCGCAATCTGTGACGAACATAGGGTGACGAAGCAGGCAAGAGCCAATGAGCGTTTGATATCACGGCCGTAAAACATGTCGTAACGCTTCTTGAAGGCGCATTTTTTGAAATTGAATTCATCATGTTGAGTTTGCCATCATACCATAAAGGGTAGAAAACCGGCAAAAACATGATGGAGGAATAAACTCACGTAGCCATCGGGTTTCGTTTGACTGTCGTGCACACACACACAGGAGCATGCAGTCGTTTTATTCAATTGCAACACCTGAAAAACATAATGAACGAACCACACCCCTTAGACTC
>CM070819.1:21892806-21998431 GCA_036326025.1 Chrosomus eos
TTAACCCTTAGGGGTCGAAAACCGCGTCCACGCGTTTTTCTGGATATTTTCCCTATCAGTGCAAAAGAGAATTAAATTACTCTGTTGATTTTGATCTTAAATATAAGTGTTGTACATCATTAGATCCTGTTAAGTTTCTATTTTTTTTTGTGGGTACTCACAATAAAAACAAAGTGTTGTGCTTTTCGTCCAATAAAGAAAAATAAACATGATGCGCGTTTTAACTTGTCTCTGTCAGTGAGGTCCGTTCTGAAACGCGTCCGAAATATTAACTGTAACTCTCTCAATACTTGTCACAGAGATACGAGATATGTCTCTTTATGAAGCTGAGATTCTCTTCTTTTAAATGAAGTAATTTATTTAAAAAAAATATATTTACAGTTTATGTAATCCGTTTGAAACAAAGGAGAGTTACAGTTTTTTCGCTCTCCCTTCATTATAAATAATTAGGTCAGCCCGCCACACCCCCAGCGCTTTTGACATGGTAAATCTATGCATCACACGCGGCACGCCCCCCGATCAATGCCAAACACAGATTCTTCATCAGAGATTCACAGATAGTTCATCGCGTTTTAGGGATGGAAGCACGCTAACGTTACTCCTTCAGAGGATTATGGACAAATGGGAATAATTCACCTTTTTCTCAGTGGAATTTGAAACTCAGACGAAGAACGTTCCATTTTGAAGAACGAATTGACCCCGAGGATTCAAGTTCGGAGTAGGCTACCGGTAAGTTGTTTAGTGTTTTATAATTCCTTTTCTGATCATAGAGCTCAAATGCATTTTCAGACTATAGTTTGCCTAGTAATTACCTCAACACAACATTCCTGTAGCAGGCCTATACGCTCGTGTAAACTTTTTAAATAACTGCTTAGGTTATAATGATTTAGTGAAATATATCGATCTGCGAGTTTTGTTTGAGTTCTTCTGTGGTCGAGTGGTTAGATCGGTTGCCAAGCGTGTCAGAGGTTACGGGTTCGAATCTGCCCCCGGCATATTTTTTTCTCTCATCAAAACCGAATATGTTCATCAGTGGTTACAGTCTATATCAAGCACACACGTATATACGACACCCGTTTGTGTGCATTTTATTTTGTGATTTCACCGGAATGAATAGTGTCCGCAATGGCAATAGATTGAAGAGCACGTCCTAAGAGCGAGTGAAGACTGCGTGCGCGTGCCGCCACAAGAGACTGTATCCATGACACTGATAGCAGGACACGAGCGCTCAGCTTGAGTTCAAAAACAAAACATTTTAGCTCTAGATCTCTTATTTAAGAGCGGACTAAATGAATGATCTACTAGTTAACTAGAGATGTTTTATTTGTATTAGGTACAGCCGTTCATTGAGTGTATCAGTAAATGCGTGCGGTCGATGAGCCATAAACAGATACTCGCGGTTACGCAGTCTACCAATCAATAGATGTTTCTCTGTCCATCAACAGATACATTGTGCATCTATAATCATAATAGTCCATCAGTTTACTTTGGATAATGTGCTAACAGTTTTTTGCTTTTGTTTTGTTGTGTTTACATCGTCACCATCAGCCTTCAGAAATCATTCTGATATAATTTTTTTTTAAAATCAATGATGTAAACAGTTATGCTGCTTAATTTTTTTTAACCTGTGATAGTTTTTTTAGGATTCTTTGAATGCACTTTTTTTATTTATATAAGCACTATATAAGCAATATTTTATATATTTTTTTATATAAAAAAAACAAGTTTGGTCTTTTTATGTTTTTTTTTTTTTTGAAAGGAAGTGTTAAGTGATATGAATGACTTTAAGTCTTTATGTTCTTAGGAAAGATTTCTATTTTGAATAAATGCTGTTCTTTTTAACTTTTTATACATCGAATCATTCTTAGTTCAGGCTGCCTCACAGCACCTTGATGGGGCATTAGCACATTGGGGGAGTGTCTTTAGTCTCCCCAGGTGTAAATCACATTAATATTCATGGGCATTAACACTCCCACGCATACAGCAGTAATGACCCAAAAACTGATGTAAGAAATTCAAATCGTTATATTGATCTTTCTGAAAGAGTGGTCAGAATGATTTTCACTTCATTTTGAAGTAAAAGTTCTAGCCTACAAGAATAGTAACTCAAAAGTATTGTTTTCAACTATTCAGTATGTGTTAAATGGCCTTATTGCGGTGACATTTTTTTCCCAAAACGTACTAACCACGCATATTATTTTTTTTCTATAAAATGCAAACATGTACATCCATTTTGCTCACATATTATTGTAGCAGAGTTTGTGCTGAATACAGCAAATTTATATGTTGGCAAATGGTATGTTTTAAGTAGCTGAAATAAGCACAAATGTCAGGGCATACCAAAACACCGAAAGAGCCCGAAAACAGCTCAGACCCCAGAGGGTTAAACAAGACACAGTGTCAGAAGTGTCTCGCCTGGGCTAAAGACAAAAAGGACTGGACTGCTGCTGAGTGGTCCAAAGTTATGTTCTCTGATGAAAGTACATTTTGCATTTACTTTGAAAATCAAGGTCCCAGAGTCTGGAGGTAGAGAGAAGAAACACAGAATCCACGTTGCTTGAAGTCCAGTGTAAAGTTTCCACTGTCAATGATGGTTTGGGGTGCCATGTCATCTGCAGGTGTTGGTCCACTGTGTTTTCTGAGGTCCAAGGTCAACGCAGCCGTTCTAGCAAGAAGTTTTAGAGCACTTCATGCTTCCTGTTGCTGACCAACTTTATGGAGATGCAGATTTCATTTTCCAACATGACTTGGCACCTGCACACAGTGCCAAAGCGACCAGTACCTGTTTTAAGGATCATTGTATCTCTGTTCTTAATTGGCCGACAAACTCGCCTGACCTAAACCCTATAGAAAAAAACTATGGGGTATTGTGAAGAGGAAGATGCTATACGCCAGACCCAACAATGCAGAAGAGCTGAAGGCCACTAAAGAGCAACCTGGGCTCTCATAACACCTGAGCAGTGCCACAGACTGATCGACTCGATGCCACGCCGCATTGCTGCAATAATTCAGGCAAAGGAGCCCAAACTAAGTATTGAGTGCAGTACATTCTCATAATTTTCATGTTCATTACTTTTCAGTTGGTCAACATTTCTAAAAATCTTTTTTTTTTGTATTGGTCTTAAGTAATTCTAATTTTTCGGAGATACTGAATTTGGGATTTTCATTAGTTGTCAGATTTAATCATCACAATTAAATGAAATAAAAATTTGAAATTGATCAGTCTGTGTGTAATGAATGAATATAATATCCAAGTTTCACTTTTGAATGGAATTACTGAAATAAATCAACTTTTTGATGATATTCTAATTATATGACCAGCACCTGTATGTGAGGGAATATCAGATGGAGCACAGCTAATTCCAACAATGCCTGAGTAATGCTCCAAAATCAAAGTAATACTCCAAGGCACTCGAAATGTGTATACAAAAAATTAAAAAGCCTTTATTGAATCATGGCTTTTATCATTAAAATTGGTGACAGATACACCTACGCGTTGCGGCTATTGCCCTTCGTTTAGGGTTGTGTGTAACAAACAAAGTCTTGCCTGAGTAAGTTCGGGGAGGATTCCTGCACACTAAATCTATTTATGTTAAATTTGCCTGTCTGAGTTATGTTTGCTTACTTGCAGTGTTAGCCTACACTATTTTTACTGAGTAACAGTGAGAAACACATTCAACGACTTTACAAGTGAGATAAAAAGCAGTCAAGAGTAAAACATCCCACCAATTCCCTAGATTTTAAAGAGAATAATATTCAACTGTGGCCCACCACAAAGATGAAACCTACTGACTGAATAAGTCACTGACAAACTACCAAGTAAAAATGATGCGTATTAGTATATGCAAACAATTTAATATTAAATATTTAAATATGCATTAAAAAGTACATAATTAAATAATATCATAACCTCTTTTCCTTTTTGTTTAAAAATGAACTAGATTGATTAATGATCAAATGTGCAACTTTTTTAATTGTTAATTTCTGTCGTCTATCCATTTGACATTATGAAATCCATATTTGGTGGCCATTTTCAGTTTTTTTAAAACATATCTTATTTTTTAAAAGTTTAAAAGACCTTCTGTGGTAAAGTGTGCTCATATTTACATGTATTTATGGTGAAATGTGTTATTGCATTTTATGTTTCTGGCAGCTTTTTAATTAATTTTCCCATTACAAATCCATATTTGGCGGCCATTTGAAAAATGATGTTCAAATCAGGGGCCAAATTTTCAGCGCCTACGGTCCTAAATCTGATCAGACCCCCTTTGTGAGCCTTCATTCCAAATTTTATGCTTTTTATTTTAGTGAATGATTCTGATGAAAATCTTGCGCTTAGCCGCCCCACTATATGGGATTGTTAGGGGAACGTTTGTGTTTGATGGGTGCTTAGCACATAGTACCACATAGAGTAAAGCCCAAAAAGTTGGGTTTCTTTTTTTAGTGTCTTGACATATGGGGCTTGTTCCAACTAATTTGTAGTCCTACACCGTGTACCCCATTGCACTACAATGGATATATCTGTTTTAAACCTTTACCTTTAAAAAACCTTTTTAAGTAGACTGTTGACATGAAAGTTGTCTCTATATTTACTTTCTCGAGTGTTAGATCTCAGAAAGCAGACCATGATCTCCCATCTTCTGTAAAGATGATTCCAAATAAATATGACTAATACATTTACCATATTAATTCAATCTGCAAATTGAAATCTTTAGCCTTGGTAGGGAGGAAAACAAGGTAAATACTGAGAGTAAGAGAGAGAATAAGTGATGCACGTGGTTCTATTTTGCATGTAGATTTCAGCCCACTCTCCCTCTTATGAACTTGTGGACACAAGAAAAATAACATTGGCATTCTCAAACACATAATCAGTGTTTTTCAATGAGGTGGGGTGTGTATTGAGGTAGTATTTGTATTCATTACTGCACAGGCATTTGCTTTAAAAGCATCTCAGCAACATCACCACTCTCTTGTTTAATATGTCACTGATAAATTCTGTCTTTCCTCTCCAATACGCTATCTGTTCCATTGATTTTTTATTTAGGAGATCAACCTAGTTACCCATGCACACTCGTCCTGCACCACATCATAGAAAAAAAATAAATAAAATTGGCCTGGAGGCAGTAGATAAGGGTGGATGGAGAGAGAGAGTAAGTTTAATGATGTTTTTACCCACTGTGTACATTTAGCTGAGGATATTGGGTAAACACTTTATTTGAAGGGGTGTGCATAAGACTGACATGACACTGTCATAAACATGACATAACACCGTCATGAACATGAAGGAGTCTTTATAATGTTTATGACTGTTGTCATTAAGTGTCATTCGGTAAATTATGACACTTTTAATGCAAAGTTGACATTGTTTAAAATGTCTTTGTTATGACAACTTAAAATTAACAAAGAAAAAAAATTTTTTGTTATAAAAAATTAAATTTCCCCAAGACAAAAATTCTTGTTTTTGAAATTGACTTTAAAAAGACGAAATTTTGTTATGACAATTTGTTTTTAACCCCAAGAAAATCAACCCCCCAACCGTACAAATATGTCAAAAAATTTAAAATTTAAAATTTTTAAGTTTTTGCATTTAAAAAAAAAAACCCTTAAACTCTTTAAAAACATCAAGGGTTTTCCCCTTTTTTTGGGGAAGGAAAAATTTTCATGCACAGTTTTTGGGGGTCAAGGGGCCAAAAAAGTTTGAAGGTTGACAGGTTTGTTTCTCGGTTAATGTAAGTTGTATAAAGAGACATTTCTTTTTTAATTAAAGTTGAAAAAATAAAGCTTTTTGTTTGGGAAATTTCAAGTTTTAAAAAAGCTTTTTTAAAAAAGTAACTTTGTTTAAAAAATGTCATAAAAACCGAATGACACTTAATGAAACAGTAATAAAATTCAAAAAAGGCCCCTTCATTTTTAACAGGGGTTATTTTGTTTATGACAGTGTCAGTCAGTTTATGCACCCCCCTTAAATTTAAAAATTTCGGATATTGTTTTCCCTGGGAACAAACCCCATCCTCCCCCGGGCGCCCACCCCGCAGGGGTCCCCTTTTCTACCTTTTGGGAAGATACACAGTTTAAGTCTTTTTTAAAATTCCCCTCCACTTTTTCTTATCAGTTTTTGGCTGTGTAGAGTAAAACATTTAATGTTATGAGGCCATGTTAACTTAAAAATCAAAGTTTCTTTTTTCCTTATTGCTTAAAAAAAAGACAAAAAAATTTTTAGTTCCCCCCAACCAAAGGTTGGTTTAAAAGGCCAAAAAAGTTTAAGGTTAAGAGCGGGTTCTAAAATCCAGTTCCTGGGGCCCCCCATTGCACATTTTGTATTCTTCTTTTTTTAACATGATTGAGTCATCACAATTTTGAAGAACCTGAACAAATGAGTGTGTCAGATAAGAGGGTACCAAATGGGAAAAGGGGTGGATCCCCAGGGCGGGGAATTTAGAACCACTGCTCTAAATCCCATAAATTTTGGATAATTCCAAAAACTTAAAAAGCCCTTTGGTTGGCGAATATTTTGCTATATTTTTCAAAAGATCCAGCTTCTTGAAAGGAAGCCAAAATTTTTTGGCTTGATTATTGGCAACATCTTTAACATGAGAGCGGCCAGCAACATTTAAAACTGCTAAAAATGCCTGACGTGAAAAAAAATGTGGAAAAACCCTTTTAAAAAATACTAGCAACCCCTCTTTTCCCCTGGCCCCTTTCCTACCTGAATTAATAATTTTTAATTTTTTTTTTTTTTTAAGAAAAGAAAAAAAAAACTCTCTTATTGTTGTTTTTATTTTGCCCGGGGAGTTTTTGGGTTAAAAACGGGAGTTCGGGGAAAAGGGGGGTAGAGAGAAACGAGGGGGGTGAGTTCGGCCCGGTGCGTTTGTGTCGGGGTTCTTGCGTTCCCAACCATTAAAATTCGAAATGGGGTGTGCGGTTTTAAGGAATTTCCCTTTCGGAATTTTGAGTGGGTAAAAAAGCGCGTATGCGGTTTTACCGCCTTTATTTAATTTATTTTTTTTTTTGTTGTATAAAAAAATATGTGTTTTTGGGGGTCAGAACCAAAAACTGAACCCAAAAAATAAACGGTTTTCTGGCATTGAAAGGTGTACCCGGGCGAAAATTGTTACCCAAAAAGGGCGTCTTTTGGTGAGTCTTTAAAAAACCGTTTAAATTTAACGAAAAGTTCAAAAAGGGATTTTAAATTATGATATAAAGAAAAAAAGGTTTTAATTTTTTTTTTTCTTTGAGCTCATTTTCAAGGTAACTGGCCACAAAGCTTCATTTTGGGGTAAAATACCCTTACACTTTTAAAATGGTTTAAAAAGACAAATATTTGGCTTTGCTTGGAAACGGAAACCTTTTCCGAATACCGACTTGACTTCAAAGACGGGACGCGGGTTTAATCGAAAGCGCTCGGTCGATCACATTCACTGTCGGTTTAGGCAAACCCAGGGAACCCCTTGTAAAATTCCCACCTTTGAAAAACCCAAGTTTTTGTTTCATTTTTTAACTTACTTAACATTCAAATCCCAAAAGGGTTTAGAAAAAGAAATGTGGCCTTTTTTTGAAAAAAAGAAAAATGCGGTTTGCGGTTGGGGGGGGTTTACTTGTTTCCTCTGCGGTTGGCTTGTCGGGAGCGCGGTATTGAAATACTGCGGTTATCGGCCCAGCCCTTTTCAAAAAATGGGCCTCCCTTATCATGTTTTTCCAAGGGGGTTACAAAGCCCCTTTTCAGACATTCAATAGTATGTTATTTAAAAAAAATTGAGTTTCGTTCAAAAATTAAAAAATTAAAAATTAAAAAGAAAATCATTTTTCCCCGGGGAAAAAGTTTTATAGGCTTTTTTACTAAACCAAAAATTATTGGTTTTGGTTTTCAAAAATATTTATTTCCTTTCCCCAAGAAATATTTTGGGGGATTACGGGGGTTGGGGAAAAACCAAAGGGTTATTAAAAGGGGCCCATTAAACAAAGGCTGTGGGGTATTTTTCCACAAAGGGGCCGTTTGGGGCCCCTGCCCCGACAGAAGGGGGGGAAACCCTTTTTCACCCCCCAAAACACATTTTTAACATTTGGAAACCTTGCTTCAACCAAGAATTTTTTCAAACCCACTGGCCCCCAAGACTTTTGGGGGCCCTTTAAAAATTTTCCGTGGAAAAATTACTTATTGTTTTGGGTTTTTTCCCCCCGGGGCCCCTTGGGTTTAAAAGGTTTTTACCGGCGTTTACCAGGCTTTTTTTGGGTTTTTTCCGGGGTTGGGTTTAAAACCTTCTGGGGGCCCGAGGGGGGAAAGGAAACTTTTTTTGGGGGTTTTTGGAAAAAAACTATTAAATCTACGGAATATTAGTTTAAATCCCCGGTTCGGTAAAGTTTTGCGGATTTTTTATTACCGGGAATAATTTTACCCCCGGCTAATCGGTTTAAAAATAAAAAGAACGGGGGGAAAAGGGAAAGAGTTATTGAAAATCCCTTTCCCTTGTTGGCCCCGGCAGGCCCCCAAAGCGAATTTCTGTTTGGGGGCTGATTAATTTTTCTGGCCCTAAATTTTGGGGTTGGGTTTGGGGTTTTTAGGGGGTTTATTTTTTTTAAAAGGACGCCCCCCAATCGTCGTTTTGAATGGCCTCCGGCGTTTATTTGGGGCCATGGAAAAAGAAATTGAGGGGCTGTTTTTGGGTTTGGGGGGTTAAAAGCTTAACTTAAAACCACTTTGGATCCCAGTTCAACCGGGCTAGGGGAAATTTGGGGAAAACTTAAAGGGTTTAAAATTTAATTTAAAATTAAGGAAAAATAAAATTAAAGTCCCGACCTGTTTTGAGGGGGTTTTTTGGGCCAGTGAAAAGGGCCCTGCGGCCCCTTGGGCCCAAAACTGCTGAGAACCTTTTGTTTTTAAAAGTGCTAAAGGGTTTTGGTAAGAATTTGGGTTAAAAAATTTTTGGCCCCCATTCATTTTTTGATGCCCGATATCCCTTTTGTTTTTTTTTCACTTTGTTTTTTGGGTACCCTTGTTTTTTTAACGTTCAAACCCCCTACCCTTATTTTACTTTTTGTTCCCTTTTGGGGGTTTCAAACAATTAGTCGGTCGGAAAGTCTTGGGGTTAAGGGGTTTTTATTTCTTTTAAAGGTTTGGGGGCCGGTTTAAAAAGCCCCTTCCAAAAACACCCCCCAAAATGGGGTTAAACAATGGTTTTAAACCCGGAGAAAAGGGGGGTGGGAACCAGAAAAACTTTTTAAAGTTTTAAATTTAAACAAAAAAAAAACAAATACAAAAAAAAAAAGAAAAAGGGGACGCTCCCCTTCACGGGGGGTTGGCTGTCACATAATTTAAAAACGCCCAAAAACAAAAAATCAAAAAGGAAAGGCCCTCTCTCGTCCCCCCCAAACCCTTTGTTCGCTCCCTCCTTTTATCCCTTTGCTCCTCCATGGGAGTTTCCCCCCGGGGGCCGGTGCCCCCCCCGCGCGGGGTGCCGCTTATCCCAAAAAGGCTATTTTGGAAAAACCGGGCCACCGCCTCCCCTTGGCCCGGGGCCCCCGCCCTGCCCCCCCCCCCCAATACCCCCCCAAAAATTTAATTTTCAAAAATTCCCTTTTTCCCTTTTAAAAGGGAAAAAAGGTTTTTTGGGTTTTTTTGGGCCCCCCCCCGGGTTGGCATGTTTGGGGTTTTCAGGTAAAAATTGGTCTTTAAGGGGTTTTTGGGACCCGGGGGAAAAAGGGGGAATTTTTTTTAAAATTTAATTGGACTTTTATAATCAAAGGGGAAATGGGGGTTTTTTGTAAAAAAGGGCTTTGGTTTTGGAAAACCAAGGGGGGGTTTTTTTTAAAAGAAAAACACTAAGGGTTTCCCGGGAAATTTCGGGGTTTAATTTCCCAATTTTGGGGAATTGGTAATTTATTTTATGTTTGTTTTTGAAAAAATCCGGACTTTTGGGCTGTTAAATGGGGGGTTGAAAAGGGCTCCTTTTTGCCTTTGGGGGCCCAATTTCCGGGGGTTACCCTTTCTCCCCCCGGAAACCAGCATAAAATTAATTTTACCTTTTAACCCCTAATCCCAAAATGATTTTGTGTGTAAATCGTGAAAAACGGCATCGGATTTGGGGGTTTGAAGCTTTTTTCAACTATTAAAATTTGTTTTTTTTGGGAAAAATTAATAGACCCCAAGGGTTCTTTTTTTTTGGGAAAAAAATTTTTTTATAATTTTATAAAAATTAAATTGGGGGTTCTTGGAAAGGTTAATTTAAAACCAGTTTAAAAATTTTTGTTTTTTTCACTGATGTATGCCGATGTACAAATAAAACCCTTATCTTGCTCCATCCCCCTTTTAAAGGGGAAATGCCGGGGCTCATAACGAAGTCCCCGGTTTAGGTAGGCTTCTTTTGGGGAAAGTTTGGGGAGGGGGGGGGGTTAAAAAAGGGGGGGGGGGACCCGCCCCCGGGGGAGGGGATTTTCGGGGGGGGGTTGGGGGGCCTTTGGGGGAGGGGGGCGTTTAAAAAGGGGGGGGGGGTTCTTTTTGCCCAGGGGGTTTATTTCCGGGTTTTACCAAAGCCCCAAAGGGGGGGCTTAAGGGGATTTTTGGGGGGGTTTTTTAAACCCCCCCTTAGTTTTTGGTATGTAAAAGGGGGTATTTTCCGTTTTTTTTTTTAAAAGTTTTTCCCGCTTAAGCCCTTTTCGGGAAATTTAAACGGTTTCCCTTGAAAAAAAAAATAAAAGGGGTTTGCTTCTTGGGGCCCCCATGGGGCTGGGGGGGGGGTTTTTCGGCGGATTGGGGCCTAGGTTTTATGGGCGGTTCTTTTCAGCCCCTGGGGTGTAGACCGAGCTTGATTCCCATTTTACCTGTCGGGGGGGCCCTTCCTTTTACCTGCGGGGTCTTAAACCCCCAAATGTCGGGGTTAGGTTTTTGTTCCCTGTTGTCCTTTTTTGTTTTCCCCCCTTTTGGGGGGGAGGGGGGTTTTTTCCCCCTTTAACCCCCGGGGCCCCTGGCTCAGGCCCCCCGGGGGGATGGGGGGAAGGGGCCCCAACTGGGGGCGGGAAGGTGATTTTTTTTGGGCATTTTTTATCTACCCAAGTTTCCTTTTTTTTAAAATTTTTTTCATGACAAACATGAGCCGGGTTTTTAAAAAAAAAAAATTTAAAAAAACCCAAAAATGATGTTCAAAATGGTGAACAAGCACTGCTTTGTTTGGGTTTTTTGTATATCTTTATCCTTTTTTTTTTTTTTTCCTTTTTTGGGGGGGAAAAAATTTTTGATTTTTGTTACTGGCTTATATAGACAGTTAAATCCTTTTGCAGGACAAAATGCACTTGCTATTTTGCAGTCGGTTTTTGTCTGTGCTGTGTTTTCCAAGCGAAGCTTTTCGTTCCCCAAGTTGGGGGCCAACGAAAAGGGCCCCCCAACGGGTTTGGGGTTTTTTCATCCCCCCCTTTTTTCCCCTTTTTAAGGGGGGGGTTTGGTGTTTTCCCAGGTTATGTCTCATTTTCCAAAAACTGGAAATTTGGGCCCCCTGCACTGGAAATTTTTTTTAAAAAAACAAAACATTTTACAATTTAAAAAATTTGAAAATTTTTGTAAGGGGGTTTTGTAAATCTGCCGATCGTATTCAAAATCCCCCCTTTTTCTGCACTGTTTCTATGATTTATAAGCCGGTGGCCAAGGATGTTAGGCTCTGGCCTGACACCACCCTGTCAAATATTCCCCCCTTTGAAGGGGGGGATTTTCCAAGCCCTTAAAAATCCATACCTTCCCCCCAAGTTTTTCCCTTTTTTTTTTATTTCCCGAAATTTTTCCCCCCCCCCAAAATAAAAAATACAGGTTTTTTTTTTGGTTGAAAAAACAGCAGGGGGCCCCCAGGTGCTGTGGCTAGGGGAAAAGGACCCCCCATACCCGAGGGTTTCTTTTTCCCACAATGTAATTATTTTTTTTAAAAAGGGGGAAAATGCAGGGGGGTGAGGGGAGATATTATCCCTTCTAATTGCGGCATGGCGAAAAGAAAAAGAGCCCAAGGGGCAAAAAAAACCTTTTTTAAAAACAAAAGACTTTTAACCCCTGTGAAAAAAAGGGGTTTTTTGGTTTGGGGAAGGCTTTTTCCTTTTTAAAAACCCCCGACGGGAAAAAAACCTCAAAATTTTGGTACAGATAAGTTTCTACCCTGAGGGGCCCCCTTTTTAAAAAAAATTGAAATGCCCCCCCTTTTTTAATTATTATGTTTGTCTTGATTTTTTTAAAAACATTTACAAATTTTTTACGGGGTAAAAACCCCCCGCACCCCCTTAGTTCACTTAGCCCCCCACTGGCTCTGTTTTTTCCCTTTTTATCTGTTCTCAGTTAAATTTTTAATTTTAAATTTTCACTTTTAAGAAAATTTGGGGTTTTTGCTTTTTCCCCATTTTTTATCAGTCAGTTTTTAAATTTTCTTGTTTTTGAGTAAATAATTTTTTTTTGTTTGGGGAAACGCAAAAAAAAGGTTTTTTTCGAGAATGAGGAAGGGACGCACATTAATTATTGTGCAGTGGGCCCCCGCCATTACGCGGGTTTTTTAAATTTTTTGCCAAAATTTTTAAGGGGCTTTTAAAGCTGAAAAAAATTTTAATCGGGATGATCAAAAAAAATTTTATTGACTTTTGCATATGGGGCTTACATGTTTTTTTTTAAAAAATTGATTATGGGGCCCAGATTTAACACAAAAACATCCCTTATTTTTGATTACAACCAGAGATTTTTTTAAAAACTTTTTCCCAAATGGTGGCAAAAAAAAAAGTTTTAAATTTCAAAAAAAAAACGCATACTTTTTTAAAGTTATATATGTAATATTTTTTTAAAAAAAAAATTTTTTTAAAAAAAAAATTTTTTTTATTCCTCGGGTTTTTAAAAAACCCCTTTTTTCCTCGGGAAAAAGGGATAAAAAAGTCCCCCGGGGTAGGGGTTTTTTATAATTTTTTTTGTTTTATAATTAAAAATTTATATTTTTTTTTTTCTGTATTTTTACTGTTTTAAAAATATAAAAAAACCTTTTGGTGAGCATAATTTTTTTTTCCCCCACCGACTTAAAAAATTTAAAAAACAGCTGACAGAGGGGGGGGGAATGGTTTCCTAGTTAAAGATTTTTTTTATTATTTACCCCCCCAAACCCTTTTTTTTTAACCTTTTTTGGGGTTTGTTGACAGTGTAATTTTGGAGCCTGTTTACAGTTCGGGGGAAAGCCCCCCTAACAATCTTAAGGGGGGAAAAAAGAAACTGTTTTTCAAAAAATTAATAAAGCACTTGACATCTCTGAGTTGTTTATACATTTAAAGATTTTTAATTTTAGCAAAAAAAATTTTTAAAATAAAAAAAATTTTTTTTTAAAAAATATTTTAAATATTTATTAAAAAAAAGGGAAAAAAAATTTTTCCTTTTTGTCAGCCATTTTTTAAAAATCTACCTCATACTTGGAATTATTTCCTGCTGCCATTAAAAAACATATATGATTACACAATCAAAAAAAAAGTACACATTTTGGTTTTAAAGAAGGAAGGCAGTTTTTAATAGCTTTTGAGGGCAGCACTGAGAAAAAAGAGGAAAGGGGGTTTTTTTAAATATCCCTTAAAACGGGGTTTGGCATAAAGGGGGGGAAGAAAACGGGGGGGGGAAGAGGGGGGGGGAAAAGGGGGGGGGGGAAAAAATATCTTTTGAAATTTTTGCAAGAAAAAAACCCCAACATTTTTTCCCAATTCATCATCAATCTCCTTTTGGGGGGTTTTAAAAACCATTTGTATTTTTTTTTTCTGGAGGGGGCCCCTTTGGGGGAAGGGGGTTTTTTGGGGGGGTTTTTTGTATGAAAAAAAAAAGGGGAGTATCTGTCTGTCAGGGGGTGGGGGAATTCACAGGCTGAGAGTTTTTTAAAAGTTTTTTTTTAAACTCAGTTTGCAAAAAAGAGAAAACTGTCCCTTTTTGATACACTGGAACAGTAGAGGGGGTTTTTGTCTGGCCAATAAGTAAACCCCCTGTGTATTTTTTGAATCTCTGATCAATCATCAGAGCAGCTGCTGCCCTTTAAAAATTCTGGTTTCCAAAGCATAAAAAGAAAATTTTTTGGGGGAAACAGGAGAATGACTGGACTGAAAAATCCATTTAAAACTTTTTTTCTTTCCCTTTTTTGTTTTTTTAAAAAAGGGGGGAAAAATTTTTTTCCATGACGACTCACAAAAGAAGAAAAAAAGCATTCTTTTTAAAGGGGGGATCAAAAGGTTTTTCATTTTAAAAATATGTTATTCCCTTAACTAAGACGGGGTTTAACATCCCCCTCTCTTTCGGGGGGGTCCCCCTTTTAATCGCTGTCTTCCCCCGAAATTTTTTGGGTTTTAAACTTTTTTTAGTAATTGCGTTTTTAGCCTCTTTTTGTGCCCAAAATTTTTGTCCTGTTTTTTTGCAAAAGGGGGGGTTTTGTTATGTTGTCCCCCTGTGCTGTTGTGATTGTTTAAAACCCTCCCCTTTTTTCCTGTTTGTGTTTGATTTTTTTCCCCCTTTTTCCCCTCTTGATTTTTTCCCCCTTTTTTAAATTCCTCTTGTTTGCTGTCTTTGTCGGTTTTTTTGTCTTTTGTCCCCCCGGGGTTTCCCCCCGTGAGGTGGGGCTTTCTTTAGTCAATTGGTTCCCCTAGTTCGGTTTTTTTTTATGTTTCATTTATTGTTTTTTTCCCCCTTGTGGGTGTTTGCTTTGTGTTTTGTTTTTTTTGTTAATAAATCATCCCTTATGAAAAATTTTTGGGGTCCTCCTCCCCACTTTTTGAAAAAATTTTATCGTGACAGAAAGATCCAAATTTTGGGGGACTCGGGAGCTTTGGGGGGCGAGGATTTTTGGGCTGGGCGAATCGGGGGGGGAAAATTTTTAATGGACGACGATTACTTGGATTGCCGGATTACACCATCGCCACATTTGGGGCCCCAACCCCCCAAATTTTTGGGGCCAAACCCAGGGTTTTCCGTAGGACTCCGCCTAACCCGGGGGACGGGGGGGGGTTTTTTGAGATTTCTTCCCCAGCCTCGGGAAAAAGGTTTTGGGAAAAGGGTTTTCTGGGGACTCCCCCGGGGGCATTTTTCGAGGGCCCGGGGAGGTTTTTAAGGGGAGGACGAGAGGGTCGTGAAGGGGGTTCAACACCACGCCCAATGGGGGGGTCCCTTTCCCCCTTTTGGGCCATTGAGGGACAGTCAGGAAAAAACTTCCCCCCGTCCCGGAGGGGAGGAGGGGAAAAAATGCCCGTCGCCAGCGGGGGGACGTTCACATTCCTTTTTTTTTCCAATTTGGGGAAAAAGAGCCGACCCCCCCTTTGGGGGGGGCCCCCAAAGGGTTTTTTGGGGACGGATTATCTGGAGCGTCGGGCCCCCGGATCTTGGAAAGGCCAGTCTCTGCTGTTCCGGTTTTCCCGGGGGCCCCGGGGGCCAACGCATTTTCCCCCCCCCAAAACCCCCTGTTCAGAGCCAACGCCTGTTCCAGAGCCCACGCCTGTTCCAGAGCCCGGCCTGTTCCCAGAGCCCAGGGCCTGTTCCACCCCCCCAGGGCCTGTTCCCCCCCCACGCCTGTTCCAGAGCCCACGCCTGTTCCAGAGCCCACCCCCTGTTCCAGAGCCCACGCCTGTTCCAGAGCCCAGCCTTTTCCCCAGACCCCCGCCTTTTCCCCCGACCCCAACGCCTGTTCAGGCCCACGGGGGTTTTCCAGAGCCCCCCCTGTTCCAGAGCCCACGCCTGTTCCGGGCCCCCCCCTTTTCCCCGGGGGCCCAGGGCCCTTGTTCCAGAGCCCACGCCTGTTCCAGAGACCCCCCCTTTTTCCGGGGGCCCACCTGTTCCACCCCCCCGGGGCCCTTTTTCCAGACCCCGGACCCCAAAAACCCTGTTCCGGAACCCTGTTTTTGGGGGTCGGTGTTTTTTTTTTTCCCTTTTTGTGTCGGGCTTCTTTTTTTGAGGGGTCTTTCCTGAGCCGGGGGGGGGTTTTCCCCTGGGCCGGGGGGGGCCCCCAAAAGTGCTTGTTCCTGACCCGGGGGGGCCCGAGCCGGGGCCCCCCCCCCCGAGCTGGAGCTTTTTGTGGGTTTCCCCGGGACCCAGTGTCTTTTTTTATGTCTGTCCTTGTGTTGTTTCTTTTGGGGGTTCTTTTCCCCCCCCGGGGTTTTTTGTCTTTTCCCCAAACCCGGGTTTTGGGTCTTTTTCCCGAGCCGGGGTTTTCTTTTCCCCCGACCCGGCCCCCGGGGCCCCTGGGGGGGTTTTTTAAACCCCCCCGGGGGCCCCGCCGGGGGTCTTCCCGCCCTGGGGGCCCGAGGGGTCTTCCCCCCCCTGGCCGCCCGGGGGTTTTTAAAAAAACCCCCGGGGGGCCCGCCCGGGGGGGTTTTTTCCCCCCCCCGGGCCCGCCCGAGGGGTCTTCACCGCCCTGGCCCCCGAGGGGTCTTCCCCCCCCGGGCCCGGGGCCGGGGGGGAAAATCTGTGTTTTCCCCCTCCCCCCCCGGCCCCCCGGGGGACTCTTTTTTTTTCCCCCTCCCCCCCCAGGCCGCCCGATGGACTCTGTGTTTTTCCCCCCCCGCCCAATGAACTCTGTTTTTCCCCCCTCCCCCCCCTATGGCTTTCCTTTTCCCCCCCGGTCCCCGGGGGGTCTCTGTCCCCCGTCCCGCCCTGGGGGGGTCCCTCCCGCCCCCGGGGGGCCCCCCTGGTCTGCCCCTCCCCCCCCCCCGGGGGTTTTCCCCCCTTCCCCTTGCCCCGCCCTAGCCTGATGGAGCTTTGGGGGGTAACGCTCCGTGGGGGGGGGGGTTATTTTAAAAATGTCCCCCCTGTCTTGTTAGCCAATGGGGGGTTTTGTTTTTTTTTTGGCCTTTGTGCTGTTGTGTTTTTTTGACCCCCCCCCTTTTTCCCCCTGTTTTTTTTTTGATTTTTTCCCCAAAATGTCCCCTTTGATTTTTTCCCTTTTTTAAAGTTCCTCTTGTTTGTGTCTTTGTGGTTTCTTTTTTCTTTTGCCCCCCCGGGTTTTTTCCCTGTGATGGTCGTCTGTTCTTATTTCATTTTTGGTTCCCCTGTTCAGTGTTGTTTTATGTTTCTTTTTTTGGTTTTTTTCCCCCCCTTGTGGGTGTTTGTTTGTGTTTTGTTTTTTTTTTGTTAAAAAAAATCACCCCTTCACTGCACTTGAGCCCCCCTTTCCCCTTTTTTTTGTAAATTGTATCGGGGAAAATTTTTTTTTTAAACCCCCAAATATTTTTTGGGGGGTTTTTTAAAATTTTAAAAAAAGGGAAAACATATAACCCCCAAAACTAACAAATATTTGGCATATATATATTTTTATTTTATTTTTTATATATTTACTTTATTAGTTTAAAAATTCCCCAAAAAAACATTTATGTTTTAAAAATTTTAAAACACATTTAACACAATTATAAAATGGCAGTTCCTTTAACCTAAGAGGTCTGAGCTTTTTTGGGGGGCTTGATTTTTTTTTTGATTTGCCCGACATTTGTGCTTTTTTTTTCCTACAAAAAACTTCCCCTTTGCCAACTTTTTAAAAATTTTTCTGTATTCAGCACAAATCTGCTACAATAATATGTGAGAAAAAAAGGGGAAAAGTACTTTTTTTTGCTTTTTTTAGAAAAAAAATTTTTTGCGTGGTTAGTTCTTTTTTTGGGAAAAAAAAAAAAGTCACCGCAAAAGGCCCTTTTTTAAAAACATACTGAATAGTTGTCCACAATACTTTTGATTTTTTATTTTTTTGGGAGGTTTTTAATTTTTACTTAAAAAAAAAGTGACAATCATTCTGACCACATTTTTAGAAAAAATCAATTTTAACGATTTGAATTTTTTAAAAATTTTGTTTTTGGGGGAAAAAAAGGGCTGAAAAGTGTGGGGTTTTTAATCCCCCTGAATTTTTAAAGTGATTTACACTGGGAAAAAACTAAAAAAAAACTCCCCAAAAGTCAAATTCCCCCTCAAGGTTGTGTGGAGGAGCCTGAAACTAATGATTCATGATGAATAAAAAAGTTAAATAAACAGATTTATTAAAAAATTTAAATTTTTTCCCTTTTAAAAAATAAAAAATTTTTAAAATCTTTTTATATAAAATTTAAAAAATCCTTTCAAAAAAAAAAAAAAAAAAAACAAAAAAAGGCCCAAAACTTGTTTTTTTTTTATATATATATATTTATTTTTATATAAAAATTAATATTGCTTATATGATGCTTATATATATATATTTTTAAAAATATTTATATATTTTTTTTTTTTTTATATATATAATATATATATATATATTTATTTTATATATATAATAATAAAGTGCATTCAAAGAATCCAAAAATTTTTTCCCCAACGGGTTTAAAAAAAAAAAATTAAGCAGCAAAATTTTTTTAAAAAAATTTTTTTTTAAAAAAAAAATTATATAGAATGATTTAAAAAGGTGATGGGGGGGGATGTAAACACAACAAAACAAAAGAAAAAAAAACTGTTGGGACTTTCCCCCAAAGTAAAGTGAAGGAAATTAAAAGATTATAGATGCACAATTTTTTTTTTTTGGAGGGGCAGAAAAAACATCTATTGATGGGTAGCCGGGGGAGTTCTGTTTATGGCCATAGACCGCACGCATTTATGATATTTTTTCAATGAACGGCTGTTGAAAAAATAAAAACATCTCCGTTAACTAGTAGAGATTCTTTCCCCCCAATCTATTTTTAAAATGTTTTGTTTTTTAACTAAAGTGAGCGTCGGGGTCCGTTTTTTTATCAGTGTCAGGGAAAAACAGTTCTTTTTTGGCGAGGGGGAAAAAAACGTGCTCAAAAATCAAACCCCCAAAATTCCCCCCCCATATTAATTCCGGTGAAATAAAAAAATTTTAAAATTTTGCACACAAAGGGTGGGTCGTGGGGGGGTGGAAAAAGGGGAAAAAGGGAAATTAAGGAAAAAAAGTGTTTTTTCATCAGGGCCAGCGTGACGGGGGACCTCAGAGGTTTAAAGACATCTTTTTTTTCCCCAAAAAAATTTTTCCCCTTTTTTTTCCCCTTTTCTACTTTTTTTTTCTTTTGTGATAATACCCACCCACACAAAAAAATTTTTTAAAAAAAAAAATAAATAAATAAAAATAAAATTTTTTAAATTTTTTAAAAAAAACCCCTCTTATTGACACATAGTTTGTTGTACAGGTGGGGGGGGGTTTTACCGGCTTGGTTTCCAGACTGAGAAAACCCCCCCCTTGGGGCCAATTGGGACAGTGCGGGGGCATCAGCTGGACGCCCCTTTCATAGATGTTTCCCCCCCCACGCCAGTACATCTCCAGGAAAAGGGGGCCGGTTTGGGAGAGGGGAAATTTTTCTCCCCCACCCCCTCCCCGTTCATTACTGGGGTGATGCCCCCCCTCCCCTTTTTTTTTCCCCCCAAAAAACCCAAAACCAGTAGCTCCCTTTCTCCGTTCCCCCTCCAGCCCCCCCTGGCTTTTTTTTAGCCGTGGGCCTGTTACCCCCACCCCACGTAGCAGCGGGAAAAATTTTTTCCCCCAAAAGTTATTCAGTAATATTTTTTTAAATATCAAATATTAAATTTTTTAAAAAAGAAAATTTTAAAAAAAAAATTAAAAAAAATAACTAAAAATTTTTAAAGGGGGGAAGGGTTTTCATAAAAAATTTTTAGTTAATTTTGGCAAAAATATTTTCCCTTTTAAAATTTTTTGGAATATTCTTTGTTTTTTTGATTTTAAAAAATCTTTTAAAATGTTTACTTTTTTTTCAAATTTTAAAAGTTATCCTCCCCAAAAAATGAAAATTTGGGGAAACCCAAAAATTTTAAAAAAACTCATTTAAAAACGGGGGTTTTTTTTCTTTCTCAAAAAAAAAAATATTGCTTTTAAAAACTGAAAAATTTTCGATTCAAAAAAATATAATTTTTATTTTTTATTCGTAGAAAAAGACCCCAACCCCCCAAAAATATATTTGGTATCTTTTATATTCAGTTTCTTTAAAAAAAACCCTTTCCCCCCGAATTAGGCTATTTTTTGTTCAATTTCTTTTTTTTTAAGAATATGTCACAAATGCTTTTAAAAACAGCAAAAAATTTTTGCTTTTTTTGGTGGATCGATTTTATCCACGATCCCCCTCTAGGGCTGCTTCAGAAAAGGGGGGCCCCAAAGGGGAAATTTTCTATCTAGAAAAAAACCCGGTTAAAGGGGTTTGGGAGATTGGGGGGGAAATTGAATTACCTTTTATAAAAAACCCCCCCTTAAAAACCCAACTGATTTGTTGGGTTTAAATTTAAAAATCGGGTTTTGGAGCTTTTAACCCCTGCTTTTCTAAGTTCTTTAATGAAACAACCCCCTAGTTGTTTTAAAGGGGGTTTTGGACCCCAGTTGCACAATTTATTGTGGTCGCTGAGGGGTTTTGGGGAGGGATTACAAGGAGCTCTGTCTTTGAAGAGTTGGTTTTTTGGGCAAAAAGGGTTTAAATGAAAAGGGTTTGAGCTGGGGAACCCTTTTGGGAGGCGAGGTAGGGAAGCAGTGGGGGAAAAAAAGTTTTCTAAAAAAAAACAAAAACTGTTACATTGCGGGGAAAAAATACTAAATTTTTCAGTAAAAGTATGGGGTCCAAAAAAAAAAAATTAAGTAAAAAAAAAAAATTTCTCTTTTTAAAAAAAAAAATCAGAGTATAATTAAAATCCAGCGATAGTTAATGTGTTACAAATATATTTAATCAAATCATAGTTATGGGGAAAATAGCACTTTAAAAAAATTTTTACCTTATGACCAAGGACATTAATTATGGTCCCCCTACTTTTTAATTTTTTAAAAACAAAAATGACACCTTGAAAAATGTAAATTTCAGTATTTATTTTCTATAAAAAAAATCAGGGAAAAACCCCCCAAAAAAATAAATATTTTAAAAACTACATTTTTTTTCCATCTTTTTTTTAAGGAAAAAAAATTTTTTTTAAGCTTCAAAAAGCTCAAAAAACATTGTTTAAAAAAATCTATTTGAAAAAAAAAGTTGAATTAAAGTCTTTGGGGAAAAAACACGTTTTAATTTTTTCGTGTCTGTCCCCTTTTTACGATGAAAAAAAATTTTTTAATTTTTTCTTTTGTTTAAATTTTTAAACATGGTCAATAACCCAAAAAAAAAAAAAAAACAGGTCCCATGCCTCAGTCAAGTTTTTAATGGGAGAAGGATAAAATTTTTAAAAAAAATTTATTTATATAGCTTAAGGGCATTATTTTTTAATTACACGAGGGGCCCAAAAAGGGTTTTTTTTTTTTTTTCCAACAAGTGGTTTTTTTTCAGGGAAAGGGAAACCCCCAAGGGGGTGAGAATGGGAACAAAATTTTAAATTTTTTTCCCAAAAAAAAACAAAAAATCATTTTTAAACCCCCCTTTTAAGGGAAAAAAGGGTTTTTTCAGGTTTTTTGAAAATTTTTCATAATGAGTACCCAAAAAAGGGGGAAAAAAAACAAAAAGAAAAAATTAAAAAAAAAAAAACTCCAAAACTATCTCCCTCAAACGGGGGGGGGGTTTTAAAGATCGCGCGGTGAGTTTGCGGACCCTTTTTCCCCCCCTTATCCAAAGGTTTAACATGCCCCCAAGACACATATTTGTAGAGGATCTTTCCAAAATTTGATTTCCGGGGAATGTTGGGCCTCTGAAGTGGGGTTTTCTGGTCAAATTTTAAAATATTTTTTTTCAACTTTTTAGTTGTTTTTTAGAAAGGGCCCCACATAAAACACATTTTAATGGGAAGATAAAAAATTAAAAAAAAATTTTGTGTTGCAGTTTATAAAGTTTTTACTTGAATGTTTATTAGTTTTTAAAAAAAAGTTTTTGAGGGAATGATATTTCTAAAAAGGGAAAAAGGTTTTAAAACCCAAAAGGTCCTTAAAACCAAAAATTTCCCTTTCCCCTTTCAGGGGGAAGATAACGGGGGCCAATTATCACGAAGGGTGGGGCCCCTTTCTAAAAAAACAAAGGCGGTTGGGGAAAGGCTGGGGGGGGTAGGATCGTTTTTACAAAATTAAATGGCTAGTTTCCGGGAAATTTCCTGTTTTTTGGGGCTGCTCCCAAATATTTTTTTTGACAAAAAGGGGGGGATCAAGTATCTGTTTTTGTCCCTTTTTAATAAAGGTATCAGAACGATCGGGGTTTAGGGGAAAGGGGGTTTTGTGCATGCCCATATTGGTTTTAGGCCTTTCAAAAAATGTTCAGCAAAACAGCATTTTTTTAAACCCCCAATTCTTTTTTTAATAAAAATTAAAAAAATTTTAATTAAACATTTGCTCCTTGTGTTTTTTCTTTCTTGGGAATAGCTCACACACAGTACAGGAAGCTTATTTAAAATAAAATTAAATTTTTTCAAAAAAAAAAAGTAAACCCCTCAGTAATAAAATAAGAACAAAAAAAAATAAATGACCTCAATAAATTGAGGTTTTTTCAAAAAAACCCTTGTGGAAAAAAATCACTTTTTTTTTAAAATTTAATTTTTAAAAAGTTTTTTTTTACTTTCATTATTCTTCTAGTGTTTTTTAAAAAATGTTTAAAAATGCCTATTCATTCTGACAAGCAAAAATTTAAGTTGGGAAAAAATATACTTTAATGTAAATTAAAATTTAATTAGATGTAATCAGTTGAACTTAAGAGGGTTTTAATGCATTTTCTACGTATGTCTTTAAACCCCCCTTTGTATGGAAAAATTTTGGTTTTTTGTACTTTAAAAATTTTGGGGGGGGGGGGGGGGGGGGGTTTAAAAAGGGGTTCTTTTGTTTAAGATTGCAAAAACAAAAAAACCCCCAAAGCTTACACTGAAAAAAAAAATAGTTTGGTAGTCAAAAAATTTTTAAACATATTTTTTTTAATTTTTATTTTTAATTTTTTTTTTACGTTAATGAATGAATAATGAATTCCGGGGTTTATTTTGTCCCAAAAAAAAAATAAATAAATTGGAAAAAAAAATTTTGAGGAAAATCTTGTTTTTTATTGTAAATTAATCAAACGTATCAAAATGCATAAAAATTTAAACCCTTTTTAAAAAAAATAAACTAAAAAAAGTTAACATAATTTTTTTTTCATTTTTAAAAGGGGAACAAAAAAAAAACTGCATGAATTTAAATTAACAACCCCCTTTGGCCTTCGTCTAATGGTTTTTTTTTCTTATCGCCCCTTTTAAAACCCCTTTTCCGAATTTTTTGCATTTTTTCTCTTGTTGCTTTGTCAAATTTTTTACAGCAAATAATTTTTTTTTGTTCTGTATGCCGAAATATAGAGTAGGCTTTTTTAAATTGTTTCATGTTGATAGGAAAGCAAGTGTTGCGCCCGCACCCCTTTTTGGATTGCTAAAATCTTTTTATTTGTGTAATTTAGCCCTTATTATTTTGTCTAACCCTTATGGGGGAATTTGAGAATCGCTTTGTTTCCTTTTTTGGATAAAAAGGGCTTCTAAAGTTAAAATGTTATAATTTTTTCCATTTGTTTCGTTTTTGCAAAAAAGGGCAACAATTATGCTATGTTTTTTTTTCCCAAAACCCCCCTTTTTTTTTAAATTTTTCTGCCTTGTGTTGGAGTTGTTGTTTTAAAATTTTTCTGTTTTTAAAAGGTTGGGACCCCCAAGTTGAATATTGCATGTGGCTGGGTCACTAAAACCTTTCCTCGTCCTTATCTTGGGGATGACAGTCAGGCCCTCAGGCCTTTTGTAATTTTGGGGGAAAAAGGGCCCCAAAAAACAAAAAAAACCCCCTTGGGGCTGTGGACAATGCTTTTAAAAATTTTTTGTTTTTTGGCTTTTTTTCCCCCAAACAGTTTGGGACCGTGTGGGATTTTTTGGGGGACTGTTTTCTACAAACTCCCGGAAAGTATCCCATTTTGTGGGTCTCCGTGGTTTTTGTCTTGTTAAGCAAAGTACTGGAACCAAAACAAAACCCTTTTAAAATGTTTTTGAGTTTATATAAAGAGGGAAATTGTCTGACTAATGCATTATCTAAAGTATTTTACTTGTGCCACTGTTTTGTGCCACTTTGTTAACTTACTTTTTTTGGATGGATAGTAGAGCTTGCACATTGGGGCGCAGTCAATTTTATTAATGAACTAGAGATGGCACTGAATTTGTTGTTACTTATCCAACGTTTTTTCTGTGTACAATAATTAAATAATTGCCCAGCCCAAATTAATTTCTTTACAAAAAATACATTTTTTATTTATAATAGTAATATTAATAAAAATTTAATAAAAAATTTTTTGGTCTTGAATAATAATTGGATCCTGAAAAATTGTTTTCAGTGAAAAGATTTAATTATGCAGCAAAAAATAGCCAGTTTACCCTCAAAGGGTTGTTACCCAAAAATTAAAAATTTCTGTTTTGTCATCATCTGGGAAAAAAGTCCCGTGCAGACCTTTCACTGTAAACATTGTCTATGTCATTTGATAGACATTGCACAACCTTAGTTTATTTGTTTAAACCTTTTGTGAGCAAAAGATTGAAATTAATTTTTCCTCCCTATCCCCAAAATTTGTTCCATCACCTGTCCCTTTGGAGCTCCATAGAATGTGTTTTCATTTATGTGCCTTTGAAATTAAAAGTATTTAGTTTTGGTCACAAAAATACTGTAGGTTCCTACGGATACCAAACTTATTTGTTTTTTTAGGAAGCATGGTTCAGCCCAGGACGAAGCCATCGTCAGCTACTGGATTCCTGAAGGAACGCCTAAGAAATGTCAGAAAGAAATCATGCTGTGAAAAACTGTGCAAGCCGTTGAAAACTCTGCAGGCCGTGAGAAGGGATTCTCAAGCCATGAGCAGCATCTTGGATGCTTGGATGCAGTGTCCATTTCGTTTTTCCTTATTTAACCGTAATCGCAAAACGAAAAATTATATGGTTGTTATTTTTTTAAAACGCAAAGTTTGACCACCAATTTTTTTTAACTGTAAACAAATTCTGCGCAACAAAAAAAAAAAATCGACTAAATATCAGATTTTTTTGTTTATGACTTTTTGCCCCTTTATTATACATTTAAAATATTCACAAATTGTGAGAAAAAAAGTAGATTTTAATGGTTTTTCTAAGGCCAAATTAGAACCTGAAAATTTATTTTTCCTGCAGTGCTGAATGAGAAGAGCCACAGCCTACAGAAAGGTGATTTTAGGTGAGTATTGACCATTTTGCAAGATGTAAACAACACTGCAGAAGCACTTCCTGTTTCAGTTTTTTAACACTACATAAACTTTGGGATAAAATACAACCAACAGAACAATATAAAACTGAATCAAAAAATTAAACAAACTCTTTAAGATGTTTTCTTTACATGAAATAAGTAAAACCAGTTACAAACTCAAACAGGAAGTGTTTCTGGACCAGTGTCCTTTACATCTTGCAAAATGGGCTAATGTATAATAAAGGTGTCTGAAAAAATAATGAGACATTTTAGTTGTTTATTAATAAACAATTGTTTTCTAAATCAGTGTTGGCTAAAAAAATTATCTCCATCTCCGCTGTAAAAAGGCGTGAATGCACCTTTAGAGAGAAATGCACCTTTCATACGGATTACTTATTCAGAAGGTATTAGCTTTCGATTCGAATTTGTTCGTTTTAAAGTGGACATTTAAAACTTTAGCCTATGTGACATTAGTAATTGTCAATACTATTTAGGGCAGATTAGGGTGGATAGTATTCACATTGGGGACGCAGGGTAATTATCACTTTGTTATATCTGCGTAGATATGACCATATGACTATGGTTTTTAATTTCCACGTAAATGCACCTTCTAACATTACAGATATGTCACACATGAACTCACTCCATTTGCTTTGTATAAAGCAATGTCTAATCTTAAGATATTAAATGTGTGTGTGTGTTGTAGCTTGTTTTAAGCTTGTTAGTCTAGTGGTTAATAAGTAAAACTGCATATTATTATGTCTGAAGAACATTGTAGCCTGCGCTCTTGTCTCTTTTTAATTAGGGTTGCCGCTTTCTCAATTTGAAATAAGGAACTGTGGGGGGGGGGGGGGGGGGGGGGGGGGGGGGGGGGGGGGGGGGGTTTATATTTTTATGAGTTTATAAACACCTCTAATCACTCGGTGAGTTGCACAGTTTTGAGAGCTAATGTTAAGTGTTGTTTTAAGGACATGTTTGAGTATGCTCGTAGACAACCACTCTGAAGCACTCAGAGGCTAAGGCCACCACTCTAGTTCATCCAAAACAAACTTGAAAATAGACTTTAAGTGTTTTAAATAACCGGAATTATCCTTTAAAAACTACGTAGGCTACACAATATGAAGAAAAAAAACCCATAACAGACAGACAAGTAACGTTTAAAATTTCACAATAATTTGTTTATTGCGAAAATGTCAAAAAAACCGGGTACCAAAAGTGGTTCACATGAAGATTTGCGTTGCAGCCGCAGTCCTCTCTGGCAGTATTATAATAGTTGTGTATGAGGTACAGATCAGAATATAAATTATTAATCCATGAAAATGTTAATCCGGTTTCGGTTCGCTCTGTGAAGGCGATATGTCATTTAAAGGGTAAAGTTATGTTTATGCACTAAAGTCCAATAACCTTGAATTATTAACCTATTAACACAGTATACCCCATTGCCCATGATATATGTACTTACAAGGCATTTGCCCACCGGCAACTATAGTTGCCGCTTGGACTTTTGACTAAGTATACAAAAAATTATAGATCTATTGTAAGATTGGTTTTGTTTGGAGGATTCTAGAGACCTTCATTGATTATATATATATATATATATTATATATTATATATATATAATATATATATATTATATATAATATATATATATATATTTATGTCAACAAAAAATACTTATTAGTAATATGAAAATGAGCATTCTTTGGGAGGGTTTGCCTTCGTCATGCTTCCTGGAAGTAGGGGTAGGAAGTTGACAGCCTCATGTGACAGGAAGTAAGTGAATACCTTTTTTTTTTTCTTGAAATCCTTTATTTGGTTGTTTCCTTGCATGGCATTGAGACATACAACATGGATAACATCTAAAAAAAATACTTACAGTACAAAAGGAAAATGACAACTATACACTGCGGCAACTATAGTTGCCCATGGGCTTAAATGGGTTAATTCAGAATATCAAGATTGCGTAGGTGGATGTGTTCGGGGAATTTGCCTGTTAAAAGGATAACATTTAAAGCATCTGAAATGAACGAAATGACTAGAAAAAAGATTATGCCTAGGTCATTTTGATGAACGAGATCGAACAAGAAAGTCAGTAAAATGATCCGAACTTCCCATCACGGGCATGACATGGGGGCGTGGAAGCATCGACGATTACATTTTTTAATTCGAAGTTCGAGATTGTGACTTAATTTCGAAATCGTGACACCCCTACTAAATACCATTCAAAATTGTTATGGGATCAACTAGCAGAGACGGAGCAAGATGAACTGAGGCCGGAGGTGGAGCCACTGGATGTATCCACTCAGGCGCTGATGCTGGTTGTAGGACCTGAGGCTCAATGTGAGTGTTTTGCATCGCAGGAGATGAAGAAGGGCTGACAACCTCTAGCAGAGGTGGTGGCAGAGGCAGATGAAGGCTAGACAGGGTCAATGGTAACACAACATTTTCCATGCAAGTGTTTGTGCTGTCTAAAAACAGTGATGTAGGTTCAGAAGGAACAGATAAAAAGTTCAAATTGTCCATGGTGTTGTCTAGGAACAGCGAAGAAAAATCTGAAATGGGGTGAGATAGGGTGGGAGACGATACCTCCATGCTGAAGTCAATCAGCCAGTCTCAAATTCCACCAAAATACCCTCGGCCACTGATATCTTGGGCTTACACCCCTGGTCAGACTCAATAGAGGGCTTTTCAGTGCGAGGGTCTGCCCTGACCTCTTAAGGTTAAAACATCCTGGCTCCTACGAGCCAAAACAGAAAATTGTGCTGCGTATTCCATTTGGTCGGTTGATCTGTTACCAGATGAAGATGAAGACAGATGAAAGCAGATTCAAAATATAAACAAGGTTTAATCCAAAAGGCGTAAAAATGTGTAAACACGCACACATATACACGAACATCAAAAACTAAAGACTGAACACAGAGGAAATTAAGCCTTAGCATAAGTTCTGCCAGAAAGACTCATCACTTACTGCCTTCACATCATGTTCTAATACTTGCAGTATAAAAGATCGGTACTTACATGTCTGAGTTCGCAGATGCTGACGCAAAAAAATTAATTCCATCCTCCCCACCACCACCAGGATGGTCCCTTCCCCTCCAATTTACCCACCACCATCATTTTATCTCCCTAGGCTTTCTGGTAGAACTAAATTCACAGAGGTAACAAACTAAATAATGTGCAGCTCTGGTGGAAGATTAGTGTCCATGGAAACAGATGAGTGACGGGAAAAAAAGACAAAGAAACATGTGACTGATGAAAACAAACTGAAAATCCATGAAAGTGAAACCAAAGATGAATGAGTCCAGATAACCGTGACAGCAAGAGCTTTATGACCCATGTTAATATTAGAAAAGCTTTATCAGCCCCTGTCGTGTGGTGTGGTTGAATCTGTTAATTCTTTTAAAAAGCAGCTGAAGACAATTTTATTTAGAAAATGTTTTATGTTTTGTTTTTTAGCTCTGATAGTGTTCCCTTTCAAAAGCTACAATCGATCATTAGAGCATTGGGAGCGTCTTTTAATCGTGACCAGCTGTGAATATTGTTGTGTAACACATCAATAGAATTGCCCCGAAGGTATTAATAGCCTTGGCCGGTGACGTCATCGGCACACATCCGCGACACGAGGGCATAAATAGATGAGCCACAGGTGCATCGTCAGGTCTTTTGTCTTCAGAGGGCATTCTGTGGATGTGTGCGCCAAATAACTCTCTCTCTTACCTCTTTATATCTTACTACAGATCTTGTAAGGAGTTAGTTTACAACTGGCAGTGTGCAGAAATTCTCCTTTTCTCTAACGTCTTTAAAAATAGTTTAAAAAGTCAAAAATTAGTCAACAAAACAGTAAGTGCTGTGTCCCTCCATTATCATCCCATTTCAGGACTGGATACACACGATTACTGTTTTTTTTTTTTTTGATTGGGGGGACGATCATGCGGCTTTTGAGAAGGGCGAGTGCGAGCATGCATGCTCGCCTGAGTTAGTTCCAAACCGCACCCACATTACCATCACGGGGCTCCTGTATGGCTCACACTCAATAGAGGGCCTCTATTGAGGCTGACTTTGAGCAGCCTACCTCTGAGCGTTCCTTTCACGAAAATAAATATGTCGAGGAGGTGGTTACTTGCGTGGTGGCCATGTTACAGATTGACTGGCCACGTGATCAAGAGACCTCCAAACGTAGTAAGCTAGAGGATATGTTTCTGTCCAGTGGCAGGGGGGGAGGGACCACAATATCAGTCTCTACCCTTCTTCGAGGACCTCCATGACGAGCTGTCAAAATCATGGGGTAAACCATATAGTTCCTGTGACTTTGTGCCCTCGACGTCGACTTTTTCGACTATCGTGGCTGTGAAGCCTAGGGGGTACGCGGAGATGCAGCAAGTTGAAGAGACTCCCGTGAGCTATATCTCTCCTGTGTCAGCATCTTCAATAAAGAGACCTACCGTCCCCACAAAGCAGTGTGGAACAACTTCGGCTCTTGTGTGTAAAGCTAATCAAGTTGCAGGTCAGGCTAGTGCTGCGCTGCACAATATGACAGTGTTGCAGGCATACCAGGCTGACCTGTTGAAGGATTTGAGTGCGGGCAGTACGATCAACGAGAAAGCGTTCTCTGATCCGTCTCTCCGTGCGACTAAGCAAACGGCCTGACTGGAAACTTCAACTTTGCGTGGGTATTAAGCACAGTACAAATAGGATACTGAATCCAATTTATTCGTCGTCCTCCGTGTTTCAACGGCATGGTCTCCACTTCCGTGAGACCGGAGCTGATCCTTGTACTGTCACAAGAGCTAGAAACTCTTCTGAGCAAAGAGGCCTCTTCCAGAGAGAGAGTCAGGCTATTACAGCAGATACTTCCTGGTTCCCAAGAAGGATGGTGGGGTGCATCCAATATTAGATCTTCAAGGCTTAAACCGTACAGTCAAATCGCTCACGTTCAAGATGTTAACTGTCAAGTTGGTTGTGTCGCAAATTCAACATCACGATTGGTTCGTCTCGATCGATCTGAAGGACGCATATTTTCAAATAGAAATATTGCTACAACACAGGAAGTTCCTGAAGTTCGCTTTCGGGGGGCGAAGCGTAACAATTTCATGTTCTTCCATTTGGTCTAGCCTTGTCACCCTGCACATACACAAAATACATGGATGTAGCCCTGGCTCCATTATGACTCTAGGGTATTTGCATTTTGAATTACATCGAAGATTGGTTAATACTAGCTCAATCGCAAGAGATGACGCTTCAACACAGAGACATTGTGTTAGCTCATCTAATTTCTATAGGGTTGAGACTCAATACCAAGAAAAGGGTTCTTTCTCCTGCCCAGAGAACTGCTTATCTTGGGATCATTTGGGATTCGATCACGTTGCGGGCACGATGCGAGAACGGCCTCCTGCTTCAATCGAGACCATTTGTCATAATATGAGTAAAGTCAGGCTAGACCAAGATCGTACCAAAGAATTGTAGGTTTAGTGGCTTCAGCATCCATGGTGATTCCTCTGGGGCTGTCACACATGAGACCGTTTCAGTTGAAAGCCAGGGGATGTCATCCAAGGGCCAATGGCTGCCACCAAGCAGACCATGTCACATTGCGTCAGGGATGCTATTGCTTTTGCCTATGATGTGCACGGTCAAGTTCCGCCAACAGCTCTAAGGGCTCACTCCCCAGGGGGGGTGGGGGGCGCCTCCTTTAATGCTCTGGCAAGGGGTGCCCCCTTCCAATTTGTTTGTGATGTGGCAGGCTGGTCGTCTCCACACACATTCGTAAGATTTTATAGTTTGGATGTTCATGCCACTCTCACATCCTTGAGTCGACATCCCAAGCTAATGTCTGAGGCCTTCTTGCGTTCTTGTGAGCACACCTACACAGCCGTAAAGGGTCCAGACACTTTCAAGCACGGCGGCGTGGGCTTTCTCGTCCCCTATGCGCAGCGCAGCAGCATTGATTGTAGCTTTTAAAAGGGAATGATCAGGGTTACTTGACTGTAACCCTGTTCCCTGAAAAAGCAGAACTAGAGGCTGCGCTGAATTACTGTGCTGAATATGTCCCGGGACTGCTCTTCAGACAAAATATCCTGATGTTGCACCTGTGGCTCATCCATTTATGGCCTAGTGTCGCAGGTGGCCGCTGATGACGTCACCAGCCAAGGCTATTAATACCTCTGGGTCAATTCTATTGACGTGTTACACACAATATTCACAGCTGGTCATGATTAAAGACGTTCCCAATGTGCTATGCAGTGCAGCATCTCGTTCCGATTTTTCAGGGAGCAGGGTTACAGTCAAGTAACCCGGATCGTTATCTGTGTTTTATTGTTCTTTTATTTAAAATGTTGCACTTTGTAATTTATATATGTGATAGGTACTATGTAAATAAAGGTTGCTTACTCTATTTACTTGTGTACTGTATGTAATTTTTTTTTGTGCTTCCTTGTCATTCAATCATCTTTGCTTTATTTTGCTTCGCTTCTGCTATGATTAATGGACATTTAATTTTACTTTATGGGAGTTTTTTTTTTTTTTAAATAACCTACCTTTAAATTTCTCTGAGTCTATGTTCCATAACAGTGGTTGGTTATTAACATGTACCAATGCTTATGTTAAGGAACAGTGCTGTAAAGCCGATTTTCCTCACATTTATCAGGTAGCTCACTCCAAAGGTCAGTCTAGTTAACTTGGCGCTGGTTTAAAAGAGCAGTTCAATTGCTCAATTAAGGTTGAATGCAATGTGTAGAAAAGAGATTTAGCATTTGTACTGGTCATAGACAATTGGAATTCAAGATATAGAAAACTTAGATTTTTGTTGAACCTCTAACAGTCTTTTATTATCAGGGTTGGCTATGCTAGTGCATGATCAGCATGAAAAGGGTAGTCTAAGGGAATTTCTCATTCCCAGGAAAAAGTCAGTAAAACTAGATCATAGGCTGGAGGTAATGGGAGAGTTATGTAACATACAGTCGGTGCACATCACGGTGTTATAGAACAGAGACTAAAAACAAAAGGTTACAACTGAGAGACAGGTTTATTGATATGAGTGACGGTGAGTACCAGTAGTTGACAATGATGGAGAAGTCTTTGGTAAATGATGATGGGATATACTGAAGGTTATTGTGCTCTTACAGATGATGAAGGAGGTTGTGGATGCTGTAGTGAAAGATCGCTTGAACGCGCAGAGTGGAACGGAGAGAGGTAAGTTGTGGGAAGAAGACTGGAACCAGAAAGACGAAGGAGACATAGGAAACACTGGAAGGTAGACGATAACACTTGACATCAATGGGATGATAAAGGATTCCGGGAAGAGAGTCCTTACTCAAAAACGAGACGAGACAATGTGACTGTGTGTGGAGAGTGCTTTTGTGCTAACTGTGCTGGTGATTAGTACTCATGTGATAGCGACCTCTGTGATTGCGTGGTGGTGGAGCCTGGCTGATCCCTGACACACGGTATGTCAGTTACTTGGGCCACATTTACACATAGCCGGGTATTTAGAGAAACGAATATCCCCCCCTTCATTTTCAATAATAACATTGTGCACACAACATCGTTTTCCAAAAACTTGCTGCATCTCCGCGTACCCCCTAGGCTTCACAGCCACGATAGTCGAAAAAGTCGACGTCGAGGGCACATAGTCACAGGAACTATATGGTTTACCCCATGATTTTGACAGGTAGTAAGCTAGAGGCTTATCCTCTAGCTTACTACGTTTGGAGGTCTCTTGATCACGTGGCCAGTCAATCTGTAACATGGCCACCACGCAAGTAACCACCTCCTCGACATATTATTTTCGTGAGAGGAAAGCTCAGAGGTGGGCTGCTCAAGTCCGCAGACCCAAGAGATATATCGTCATCCCCCTCGCGAACAGAAGAAGCACCGAAGCGTGCTTTGGCATCATGAGAGGGGACGTCTGGATCTGGTGATACAGCAAGCGATAGGGAGAGACCCGTCTCTTGCTCATCATTCAGAGCCATACAGGAGCCCCGTGATGGTAATGTGGGTGCGGTTTGGAAATAACTCAGGTGAGCATGCATGCTCGCACTCGCCCTTCTCAAAAGCTGCATGCTCGTCCCCCAATCAAAAAA
Source organism: Chrosomus eos (assembly GCA_036326025.1). Classification (NCBI taxonomy): domain Eukaryota; kingdom Metazoa; phylum Chordata; class Actinopteri; order Cypriniformes; family Leuciscidae; genus Chrosomus; species Chrosomus eos. Next base: position 21,925,970 of record CM070819.1, read on the forward strand.
AAAAAAAAAAACAGTAATCGTGTGTATCCAGTCCTGAAATGGGATGATAATGGATAATGAAAAAGTATGACTGAGTATATTTTATAAATAACAAATATATTTAGAAAATCTAAATTATGGAATAATAACATAAATTATAATTATTAAATATTAATTACAAAAAGAGAGATTAGTTAAAATGGAATGCATTTCCCAAACGTTGTTCAGATATAAATCCCAAATAATAAGTGTTTTACTAAATGTTTTCGTAATTTAAGAGTTTTTATAATAGATGTTGATAGGGTGATTCTTTTTATAAGCTGTTGCTGACAGATATGTAGCAAGTGACATAGAGTACATTTTAGATATGCTAATCTGGACACAACCTCCAGTCATTTTCAGTACCTTTGCTTTATGTAATACATAAACTCTAATGAGGAACCCACATACAGTAACATGAATTCTGTAGTTTGTTATTTATTCTTATGAGTTTATAAATATAGCCAAATTCAGAGACCCCAAGTTACACATTAGTAACTGTATTAAAGCAATTTGCAGGCTTTGTTGGAAAACTGAATGCATTTGCACATCAACACAATGTTGTAACAGTGGAATTAATAATAATGTGCAGTGGAAGGACCTCATCATCAGTTTAACCTTTGCAGAGAACACAGCATCATTTGGAAACCACTTTCCCCTTCATTAGAGTAATTCCGAACTGATAATAAGCACTCTCGCTGTTTGGCTTCTTTTGTATCAGCCCTGATATGCATGACTCTCCTTGGACTCAGTGGTGAAGGAGGACGTTTCTTGCCTCTCTGCAGTTTGTTGAGGTGTGTGTGTGTGTGTGTGTGTGTGTGTGTGTGTGTTGTGTGTGTGTGTGTGTGTGTGTGTGTGTGTGTGCGTGTGTGCGTGTGTGTCTTGTTTTTGTGATATATGAGGACACAAATGTGTATAATGACATGGGTATTACACTGGTATTACAACTTACACGTGAAATATGAGGACATTGCATGTGTCCTCATATTTCAAACAGCTTAAAAAACATAAAAAAAATGTTTCTTTTAAAATGTTAAAATCCAGCATGTCTCCTGTAAGGGTAGGTTTAGGGATAGGGGCAGTGTAGGGGATAGAATATATAGTTTGTCCAGTATAAAAACCATTACGCCTATGGAATGTCCTCATAAGTCACAAAAACAAACGTGTTGTGTGTGTGTGTGTGTGTGTGTGTGTGTGTGTGTGTGTGTGTGGTGTGTGTGTGTGTGTGTGTGTTGTGTTGTTGTGTGTGTGTGTGTGTGTTGTGTGTGTGTGTGTGTGTGTGTGTGTGTGTGTGTGTCTGTCCAAAAGAGTGAAACCATCCATGATCCAGATTAGAAATCAATGCTCATAATTACACTCTGAAAACATATACTATATGCAAACATTAGTAGGCAGGTCATTTGATCTGCATTTTAATTTGCCAAGCCATTTGTAAATACACTGATTATCATAAAAGTGGTCCATATGACTTGTGCACTTTATATCCAAGTCTTCTAAAACCCAAACAATAGCAATGCGTGAGAAAAAGACAAAAATTTAAATTGTTGTTCACAAATTCTTGACATCCACCTTTGATCTCCTTGACATAAATATTGGATTTTTGGACGAATCGTTCTTTTTTGAGTAAGAACATTACTCAATTGATTACTCAACAGAATTTATATTGCGGTGGTCTTGTTTATGTGTAGGGGTGCACACTTCGTAGTGGGCACACGCATTACGTTCATTACTGAACAGGGGGGCCTGCCAGAGCCCCTGCAGGAACCACTCATCAAGCCTGCTGCGCGTAGGCTCCTTGGGCGAAGACCACTCAAGCCCGAGGTCGTCAACGGCCTTGGTGAGAACGCGGAGGAGTTCCACGGCAGTGCTCGTCCTGACGCTGGCTTGTGTCGACGGTGCGGGGCCGGAAGCGGAGCCCGTCCACTCGTCGCAGTCGGATACAGCGATGGAAAGCCTGTCATCCATCTTATCATCCTCCTCATCTGGTCTGGGTGAACATGACCGACGAGGGGGTTTCCCCTGGCGAGAGCGAAGCACGTGGGGACTGGCCCGGCGTGAGTTTGCACATGCTCGCCTACTCTGGCATTCTTTGTGAGTGGCGCTTCTTTTTCGCGCGGCTCGATCAAAGGGAAAAGAGTGGGAGTCACGAGATTGTCGTCAGCAAAAATAGCCAGTCGAGCCTGCAGGGTAGGGAGATCTCGTCAGATGTGCCATCTCGTCACACTCGGGGCAGCCGTCCTTAGCGAGTGAAGCTTCTCCGTGGTCCCGGCCCAGACAAGAAGCGCAGATGATGTGTCAATCTCCGCCATAGAGAGGGCCTCTGCACGAGGTGCATGTGGTGTGAGGCATTACAACGCCTCGGAAAATTCTCTTTTAGGAAAAAAGTGTGACGCAGCGGCAAACACACTTATTGCAATAAAGGATACGGCACGCTGGATGGCATAGCGGAACAGCGGGCTGAAGGCGGCATCCCGAAACCAGGAAGCCGACGTCCTCAGAACTGCAAAGCAGGTGGCTTGTCCCGTTGAAGGCTTTTCAATGGCGGTGAAGTTGCTTCTTTCCAGAGATCAGCAAAGAGTAGAGTTCGCTGAAGGAGACAAAATCTGATTACCTTTGGCTGAATGGGCCAATTTAAAGGCTTAGGTCACGCCCATTCTGGCAGGCTTTGACGTACCAGGGCGCGAAACAGCCTGATTGGTTCCGCATCTGAGCCGCCTCGCCATAGGTTTGTGCAGTTGCCGCAGCACAGCCAATGACCATGCTAGCCTCTCATCTGTGTCTGCTGTGCAGCTGCACTGCATTTAAAAACTTTTGCTTCAATATTCTCGAGAAAAGGAGTTTTCCCATAGCGTAAGCTAGCCTTACGCAATACAAGAGGCCTCTCGAAAGTAAACTTTCAGTTAGTCAAATAGCATAAAGTGGGAGCTCCACTTTGCTTTTTGCCATCTAGTGGCTAAAATTATATTTTTTTACTTTTTAAAACTATATTTTCCATAATATGGGCAAAAATTTTACACTAAACTATGTAAAATTATCCATGTTATCTCTATAAATTATATAAAGAAATTTGGGTCTTTTATAAAGCGAATTTTACATAAAAAGCTGTTTTTGTATAAAAAACCTATTTAATTATTTTTTTAATATATATAAATTTTAAATATATCATAAATCCTCCAAAAATTGCACAAATGTGGAGTAAAAACATGAATAAATGTAAAATTACATTTAAAAAAAAATTACTATTATTCTGTTACAAAATTACATGTTGTTACCTACCCCAAAGACCACGAGTGTCATCCAAAATGAAGAAGATCAGAGATTTAAGTCAATAAAGAATCGTTGAGCTTCTGTTTACAATATGTTTAAGTCTAAACTGAATCTGTTCATTGTATATCAATCTGTTCAAAGATATCGGTAAAACTTCAATACCTTTATGCGAAAAGTCCCCTCATCACAAAGGTCATTAACCACTCCCTCCAGGCTGGCCATGTTCCACCTACACCGAAAACCGCTGTCATCTGGCCATTTCTCAAAAAAACCACCCTAGACCCAGAAGTCTTTGCCAACTACAGGCCCATCTCCAACCTTTCTTTCCTTTTCAAGGTGCTAGAAAAAGTAGTTGCCGCACAGCTCCAGGACCATCTAAAACAAAACAACCTGTTCGAAAAATGTCAGTCTGGTTTCCGCCCTGGCCACGGCACAGAAACAGCCCTGGTCAGGGTCACAAATGACCTGCTGATGACTGCGGATGCTGGCTCCCCAACTCTTCTCATCCTCCTGGACTTGACTTCAGCAAATCGACACTGTGGACCTCAACATCCTCCTCCACCGTCTAAATTCCATTATTGGAGTTTCTGACTCTGTCCATGAGTGGTTTCATCCTACCTCACCGGGAGAACTGAGCATGTCGCCCTTGGGAGAGGCTAAATCCCTGAGACACAATGTCACCTGTGGTGTCCCTCAAGGCTCAGTGCTCGGCCCAATGCTGTTTATTCTCTACATGCTCCCCCTTGGCCAAGTCATCAGTCGGCATGGAATTTCATTCCACTGCTATGCTGATGACACTCAGCTCTACCTCAGGACAAACCCAATCCCCTCTGCTGCCCTGCCATCATCCACTCTGACTACTTGCCTGGAGGAGGTAAAGGTGTGGATGAAGCAAAACTTTCTACAGCTAAACAGCTCCAAGACTGAAGCCATCTTAGTCGGCACTCCACATCAGATTCGGTCATCTGACATTACCAGCATCATCTTCTCTGGTCAAAACATTCCACTTTCAACATCAGCCACCAACCTGGGTGTTAAAATGGACTCCCATCTGACCTTTGAGGCTCATATCAAACATGTCTGCAAAACCTCATTCTTCCACCTCAGGAACATCGCCAACCTCCGTCCAACACTCACTCCTGCAGATGCGGAAAAGCTTGTCCACGCTTAAAAGCATCCACAGTCTGTGAATTCCTGAGAAAAGCCTTCAGAACCTGCAGTACATCCAGAACAGCACTGCTAGGATCTTGCTGAGCGTCCGCAAACATGACCACATCACCCCCATCCTATGTATTCATGGTGAAGCCCCCTCCTACCTCAAGGAACTCCTAACCCCACAGACCTCAAAACGTGCCCTCTGATCAGCCTCAGCGTATCTCCTGAAACCTCCCAGGACCAAGCTCCGTACAATGGGAGATCAGGCTTTCTGCTTTGCTGCTCCCAGATTGTGGAATGCTCTCCCCGACCACCTGAGCACACCACAGACTGTGGATGCTTTTAAACGTGGCCTTAAAACCCACCTTTTTAGGAGGGCTTATGATTGAACTCTCCATGTGTTTATACTTTTAGCACTTACCTGTTTTTATCATGTAGCACTTTGAGATTTGCTTAAATATAAAGTGCATTAAAAGTTAAATTCATTATTATTATTACAATAAGGTACATTATTTAACATTAGTTAATGTATTAACTAACATGAACTAACAATACGCCATATATTTGTTACAATTTCATAATCTTTGTTAATTGATAAAAATCCAGCTTGTTTGTTCGTTAGTTCAACTAATGTTAACAAATTTAGGTTTATTTGTAGAAGTATGTGATAGCAACGATGGAAGCAGGTGAGTAACGAAGAATATAGTGTTCAGGATGAATAATGGTCTTATCTGTTGCAGGTTCTGAACTGGAAATCAAGGCAGATGATTGAAGACGGATGAAGGATGCAGATGACTGAAAACAAATAGTTCTGATAGGTATTGTGCAGGTAACCCCGGATTTCCACCAACTGCAGAACGGCTGCGGATCGGCTCCGCTGCGTGTCGGATCCGTGCTCCGCCGTCCTTCAATACCTACCAGATCCGGATTTGTTGCGGAACGGCTGCGGCATGACTGACAGCTGAAGTCACGATCGCGCAATATAACAGGATTTAGTTTCTATAAACAGAACCACAAAACCAGCAACCGTTTGTTTCCATCCAGATGAGTACAGGGGAAACTATATTTTTATTTTGGAAATTACCGGATGTTTTATTTAGTTTCTGTGCTCGACTTCCTGCGGCGCTCTCCGGCATCCGGCAAAAATAGAAACTCTGCGTATCTTCTCCGGAGGGCTGCGGTCGCCGGAGCTGGAACGGAGTCGGAACGCAGCCGTTCCGCAGTCAGTGAAAATACACACATTGACTTCAATGGAAACCTATTGACTCCGCCGCCGTTCCTGAGCGGATCCGCAGCCGTTCCGCAGTTGGTGGAAATTGGGGGTGAGGAGTCAGGTAAGGGTTCTTTGAGGGAACGACGAGACCAGACAATGGTGAACTGCAATGGAAAGAGTTATACAATGCTGGATGATGATGATTGAAGATTGGTGATTGGTGACAGGAGACAGCGATCTCTGTGATTGGGAAGTGCATGCAGGTGAGGGCCAGGGAGGATGATGGGAAATGTAGTGAGGAGGTGGTGACTAGCTGGTGACCGTGACAGTCTCTTCAGAAGACTTGAGTTAGAATGCTTGATTCATATGAGTAAAAAAATAAATAAATAAATAAATAATGTACTTTCTGAAGCCTTGAATTTTGGTGCAATGAATTTGAGAGAATAAAATGTTTTTATTTGTGTTCCAAAAATGAATGAAACACGTATGGGTTTGTAATAACAAGAGTTATAATATTAACATTTGATGACATAAATTTCAGTTTCAGCTATCCCTTCAATGACCCATCATAGCATTATGATCCAATTCACATACAAATGAAGGAGAATATTATCTGTGGCTTAAATTATGGTTGGTTTGTTAATTTTTAAGTGAAATATTCCTTAATTTAAGATTTTACCCATGGTAACAAATTAATGTTGACCCATCCACCTCAAACTACTGACTTGAAAAATAAGAAACATTATTTTATTTATCAACAAGAATGAGATTGTATACAAAACATGCCATTATATTAAATATTTAACAAATAACATCTCTAATATGAAATATTTGCATATGCAACAACACAAGGCCTAATTTCATTATGGAACTTTCAAATGAAATTGAATTCTTGTATTTTTGAAAATTGAAAATAGTTCTGCTGGTGGATTACATCACTTAGATCTGGGCTCATGCATTCTCTGTCATCAAATATCTAAGCAGTGTTTTATTAACTATGCATGGGAGGAAATTTAAATTGCTCTGAAATATGATTTTCTGCTTCACTTGCTGCTGGCCAGCCAAGACTTTGGCCACATGATGATTCACCGGCAAGATTTCGCAAAAGCTGTCATGCTGATGGTAATTTTTACATCAAGGTGGGAGGTAGGGTTGATGGATGAATGGACAGGTGGATAAACCAGCGAGAGAGGACAGGAATGAGTTAGTCAGAGTGAAAGCTGTTCTTCGTGTTCTGTGTAACTGAACCTAACAATCATTAATAGGAGGACAGTGTGCATCAGGAATGTGAAATTATGAATGAGCTAATTTATGTAAATGCATTTATTGGTCTAAGTACTGGTGGAGCTGTGATTTATGTAATGTCTGCTGTGACTTAATAACATGTTGACAGAAGTAGAGCATGTCAGCACTTGGGGAGTTAATCCTGAATTTTTCAGCTTTATATCTCTCTGAGAATGCTAATGATATGTGTTGCTTTTCCTTAACCAGTCCCCTGAGGCTTCTTATACAGATAAATTAACTGTGCTTTACATGTGTCCTTAAAGTGCCCCAAAAAAATGAAAATTAATCGATAAAATGATTAAAAGAAAGGACAAAGGGTCATTTGATGTGCCTTTTCTTGGTGTCCCACCAAGTTTTTGTTCTCCCCTAAAGTCAATAATTATAAACCTTAAAACTCATCTTTGGTCACCAAAATGGCATACTGTATTTAAAAAAAAAAACTCATGCTTTAAAAACAGCTTGAATGTAACTCTACACCCTTGCTTCTTTTAGCACAATGTCAACACAATAAAGAAAATTGGACACATTAAGCACTTACATGGGTTCTTTAATAAGTTAGTTCACCTAAAAATGAAAATTTTGTCACAAATTACTCACCCTCAGGTCAGTTATAAGCCATTAGACTGATCATTTCAAATCAAAATAACATTTTTAATGAAACCTGAGAGATTTCTGTCCTTCCATTGAAAGATATATTTCCTCAAATTTTGACAATTCAAAAAGTTCATAAAAGTAATTCATATGAATTAAGCGGTTCAATACAAGTCTTTAATCACATTATATAAATAACAGATTTAATTTCAGCTTTTTATATGGAAGTGTCACCGGGTGACGAAGGGCGGAACCATTATTTTGGTGTTGTTTCCCTGGGGAGCGAATTCATAACACCCGCCGGTTGCCCCATGAAAAACAGTTTGGCTGGATCCCGCAAACGGGAGAAACGAGCGGCAGCTGTGTGGTGGGCGGAGATTTAATCATGGCGTTCACGAGGCGCATCATAAAAGCGCACGTTTGAGTGAAGAGGACACGCAGAGCTGGAGGGGTAAAGCAGGAAGGGGCGATCCACGGCAGAACAGGAGTTTAAACACGACGATCCGACCTGGATGGAGGAAAGAGAGACATCATTAACAGAGAAGTGAGGCAGTGGTTTCATGTTACTCTATCAAACAGTAAGTGCCGTCGGAAATCCTTAATATCTGACTCAATGCTTGTGCTGTATACAAACGTTTGGCGAGTTTGCCTTGGAGCCTGTTGAAATCTGATGTCTGATGCTGTGGAAGCCTTTAATGTCAGTGGTGTGTGCGTAGTACATTTCCCATACAGTCTGGATGTGCTGTTTCATCAACCCAGGAGGAGGGAGTCGGCTGGGATAACGAGTGGAGACCGTATTTCACTGCGAGTGGTGTGAGTTGCGGTGCCTAGTGTGAAGTGAACACATGTTACTATTTGAAGTGATTGATGTATGCACCGTGTGAGGATTGTCCCCTTATGTCTGTCCGTGCTCCCAGCCGTTACACTCATTGTCCTGGATTGCTGGGTCAGAAATAACCATTTACTGGGTGTTGAGTGTGCACTGTACATGAATGTGACTCCAGTCTGTCCTGTGTGAAGAGGTACTCGTGAACTGTTCATGCACTGCTGTTTGATCTTCCTGTTCTAAATGAGAACCAGTATCTGTCCATTAAGCTTCTCACGCTGAAGAAAATCCCTGCCGTGAGTATTTGAATATCGTTGACTTGAAAGAGGATCTGTGGAATGTTCATGCATGACTGTTTGATTCTCTCGTTCTGAATAAGAACCAGTATCTGCCTATTGAGCTTCTCACCCTGAAGAAAAGCCCTGCTGTGAGTATTTGCATACTATCAACTTGAAGAGGATTCGTGAACTGTCCATGTTTTGCTGTTTGATCTTCTCGCTCTAAATAAGAACCAGTATCTGCCTATTGAACTTCTCACACGGAAGAAAGCCCTGCCGTGAGTATTTGCATATTATTCACTTGAAGAGGATTCCTGAACTGTTCATGCATTACTGTTTGATTCTCTTGTTCTGAATAAGAACCAGTATCTGCCTATTGAGCTTCTCACCCTGAAGAAAAGCCCTGCTGTGAGTATTTGCATACTATCAACTTGAAGAGGATTCGTGAACTGTCCATGTATTGCTGTTTGATCTTCTCGCTCTAAATAAGAACCAGTATCTGCCTATTGAACTTCTCACACGGAAGAAAGCCCTGCCGTGAGTATTTGCATATTATTCACTTGAAGAGGATTCCTGAACTGTTCATGCACTACTGTTTGATTCTCTTGTTCTGAATAAGAACCAGTATCTGCCTATTGAGCTTCTCACCCTGAAGAAAAGCCCTGCTGTGAGTATTTGCATACTATCAACTTGAAGAGGATTCGTGAACTGTTCATGTATTGCTGTTTGATCTTCTCGCTCTAAATAAGAACCAGTATCTGTCTATTGAACTTCTCACACGGAAGAAAGTCCTGCCGTGAGTATTTGCATACCATCAATTTGAAGAAGATTCGTGAACATTCATGCACTGCCGTTTGTTTCATCTGCTCCATTACTTGGCCCTTGGCTGCCTGAAGAAGAACGGTCGTGTGAATTCCAAATCAGCATCTGCTCCAGTACTTACCCTTGGCTGCCCGAAGAGGAACGGTCGTGTGGATTCCGCATCCCGACCTGTGTGTGCTCTTTGATACTAATCTTTCATTTGAAAGTCACGTGTCTAGTATCTGTAAAACCGCATTTTTCCATCTTAAAAATATATCTAAATTACGTCATATGCTCTCACTGACAAATGCGGAACAATTAGTTCATGCGTTCATGACCTCAAGGCTAGATTATTGTAATGCTCTACTGGGTGGTTGCCCTGCACGCTTATTAAACAAACTACAGCTAGTTCAAAATGCAGCCGCTAGAGTTCTTACCAGAACCAGGAAGTATGACCATATTAGCCCGGTTCTGTCAACACTGCATTGGCTGCCTACTAAACATCGTATAAATTTTAAAATATTGCTGATTACTTACAAAGCACTAAATGGTTTAGCTCCCCAGTACTTGAGCGAGCTCTTAACGCATTATAGTCCTTCACGTCTATTGCGATCTCAAAATTCTGGCCAGTTGATAATACCTAGAATATCAAAATCGACTGCTGGCGGTAGATCCTTTTCCTATTTAGCACCAAAACTTTGGAACAATCTTCCTAACACGGTCCGGGAAGCAGATACAGTCTGTCAGTTTAAATCTAGACTAAAAACACATCTCTTTGGCTTAGCATACACATAACACATTATAGATTTCTATAATTCAATGTTAGGCTGCATAGATTAGATCAGCCGGAACCGGGAACACTTCCCATAATTCCTGATGTACTTTGTACATCATAAGAAGGATGGCGTCTACGCTAATATTAGTCTCTCTGTTTATCCCGAGGTTTACCGCAGACCGCCGGATCCAGGGCATATCCAGATCTGATGAAGGACCATCACATGGACACGTCGACACGCATTATCAGGGCTGTGAAGGTCCATGGACACCTCACCACTCATCTCCTCACCGGCCGGATGACCCAACCCAACCAGATGAACTGGATAATATCGTGAAAGTTCTGATCCCATCTGACTCCTGACATTATACTGCCTAACTCATAATCATACACTGTTCATTCGTTGGCCAAAGGAGGACTGGCCCCCCGACTGAGCCTGGGTTCTCCCAAGGTTTTTTTCTCCATTCTGTCACCTGATGGAGTTTTGGTTCCTTGCCACTGTTGCCTTCGCCTTTTGGCTTGCTTAGTTGGGGACATTTAATTTTCAATTGAACAATACTATTACAACATTGTTTTCCTGTTATCTCTGTAAAGCTGCTTTGAAACAATTTGTATTGTAAAAAGCGCTATATAAATAAAGGTGACTTGACTTGACTTGACTGTGACAGAAGCTCAAACGTACATGCTTGACACCCGAGAAACCAATGAGGTTTGTTCTTGTGTGAAGCTTACTTAATTTGACGTGTTATATGTGTTGATTGACTGTTTATATGTGAATTAATATCTAAATTAAAAAATCTGTTCATCATATCTGTTACGTGCCCACTAAATAAATTTGAACATGGACATCATAACACATAAAAACCACAAGCATTCGATCACAATACAAAAATGGTTTATTGTCAGTGGTTTAAATAATTAACAGCTAGATCACAAACGGAGCATGGTGGTAAAAAATAATAGAAAAACAAAACAGAAAGAAAACCCCGCTCACACCTATCTTCCGGATCAAAACTCTTGCCTGCCTCCCGTCCGAAAAAAGACAATATTCTGGTGAGTCTTCCGGGTCTGCTGTTCTAACTAAACCTACATTAAATAACATGAAAACCCAACACCACCAGCTCAAAATAAAGTTAAAGACTAAGAAATAGCACACACACACGGGTTTCACGCCAGGAACGGGCTTAAGGAAAAACATGATCAGTCTGTTGACACTGATCGTGTAGCAACCTCCATAAAGAAGGCATAGTGGGACGAGCACATGAAAGCCTTCTGAGCGGCACCCGCTCTGTCATCGAAACGACTCAGAGGTGGAAATGAGAGCGTCAGCACGAGAGAGAGAACCGGATGTCGATCTCGGCGTCTTTAAAGACGTCACATGACCTATGGAGAGAAAGACAGAGAACAACCGCAGCGAGAAAGAGCAGCACAGACATTGTTCCCAACAGGCTGAACAACGTAACACCCCCACCCTTAAAGAAAATAAATTGGGATTTAAGTCAACAACCGACGAATAGATTCGACAACCGACGAATAGATATAAGACACCTTCGGACTCAGCAAATCAATAAAAGAGGTGAGGCAAAGACAGAGAAATTTTAACAAAAGGACCGGTAGTAGCCGACCATGCCAAGGCGGAGTTCGCGGCGGGTGGTTGGAGGAGGATAATTCAGAATCGCCTCCTCTTTAGACTGGACAGGGCGCACCTGCCCACGACCAACCACTTTACCCAGATACACCACAGTGGCCTGGCCAGACTCACACTTAGCCAGGTTAATGGTCAAATTAGCTTCGGACAACCTGCCAAACACAGTAGAAAGATGGGCCATATGCGAAAACCAGGTGTCACTATAGATGATCAAATCATCTAAATAGGCCTCGCAGTTGGACACCCCTTCAAGAACGCCGTTGATAAGCCTCTGAAAGGTGGCAGGAGCGTTACGAAGGCCGAAGGCCATAGCGGTGTACTGTAGGAAGTGGTCTGGTGTCACAAAGGCTGAGATCTCCTTGGCACGGAGCGTCAACGGAACCTGCCAGTAACCCTTCAATAGGTCAATTTTACTGACGAATACAGCGGAACCCAAATGATCAACACAATCGTCAATGCGCGGTAATGGGTAACTGTCAGGTTTTGTAACAGCGTTCACCCTCCTAAAATCCGTGCAAAACCACGTGGAACCATCACTCTTTGGAACAAGTAGACAGGGTGAACTCCACGGACTATTACTAGACTCTGCTATGCCGTTATGAACTTCACCTCATTTGAAAACAACAACCTTTTATGTGGATTTACACGATAAGGATGTTGTTTGATTGGGCACGTAGCACCCACATCAATGTCATGCTCAATTTTCGTTGTCCGATGAGGCATATCAGGAAACAGGTTCTTATATTGCTTAGAGAGACTAAATCGTTACGTTCCAAGGTGGATAAGTTAGACAAAAATAAATCTAAATCATTAAGAACCTCAGAATTCTTCATTCTCCCTTCAATAACCTCCCTCGAGGGAATACGACCCTCATCTTCAAACAAAGGACTAAACACAGCGCCCTGTTGTACCGACAGAGACACATTTTCAACGTGTGCCCTCACCGCCAGCGAAGCAGCAACTTCAGCACCACACTTCTTGGAAAGCGTCACTTTTGTCACGCGAACATCATTTCTGTTAACTGAAATGCAAGGCGACCTGAGCTCCGAAATTAAACCTTCTCCTCGATCACAGAACAGCTTCAGACGATTAATGTGACACAGCGTAGTCTTTCTCCTTCGATCTGGAGTAGAGATAACATAGTTTAAATCACTAACTCGTCGTTCGACACGATAGGGACTGCTGTAACGAGCCTGCAAAGTAGAGCCCAACTCAGGAATCAACACGAGAACTTTATCCCCAGGACTGAAACTTCGGGAAACAGCCCTCTGATCAAATCTCTGTTTCATTCTCTTCTGACAGAGCCCTAAATTATCTCTAGCCAACTGACATGCACGAATGAGTCTACTACGCATCTTAGACACATGATCCGTCAAACTGAGACAATCTATAGGCTCAGCAAGCCAAGACTCCTTCAACAGCTTTAAAGGTCCACGAACCGTGTGCCAGCTCCGACGGGCTAAAACCCAAACTCTCTTGTACTACCTCACGCACAGCAAAAAGAGCAGACGGAACCCCTTCATCCCAATCACGCTGGAACTCGAGGCAAAAACACTTAAGTATACTTTTCAAAGTTTGATGGAACCTCTCCAGTGCACCTTGAGTCTGCGGACAGTACGGGCTGGATGTAACATGGTGGACCGCGAGCTGACGCATAACTTGTGCAAACACACTAGACATAAAATTGGTGCCGCGGTCTGTCTGAACTGTTTTTGGAAGGCCGAAAAGAGAGAAGAAACCCATCAGGGCTTTTATAATGACCGGAGCCATGATTTTGTGGAGCGGAACAGCTTCTGGAAAACGAGTCGAGCTACACATTATGGTGAACAACCATTGATTCCCAGTCTTTGTTCGAGGCAGTGGACCAACACAGTCCAGCATAATATTTTCAAAAGGCTCAAAAGCAACCGGAATCGGCTGTAAAGGCGCAGGCGGAATCACCTGGTTAGGTTTACCAGTAACCTGACACACCTGACATGTTCGACAGTATCTCACAACGTCTCTTTTGATACTTGGCCAAAAAAATGGCGTAGAACTCTGTCAGTAGTTTTATTTACGCCAAGATGACCTGCCCAGTGATGGTCATGAGCTAAACTCAGAACCTTATCACGAAAAGCAACTGGGACAACAACTTGAAAAAGAACTCTCCACTCATCTTGCGCTGAGGCCATAAGAGGTCTCCACTTGCGCATTAAGACACCATCTCGTAAAAAATAGCCATGTGGCGTATGCTCAATATCTTCTTCAGACATAGCTTCTGAAAAAAAAAAAAAAAGACAGAGATGGGTCACTTTCCTGTTCCTTAATAAGCTGCTCTTGACTCATAGACAAATTACGAATATCGGAAGACAACGACAGTGAATCAGAATTCAAAAGTAACTCACTATCGCTAGAGAGTGAAGGTCGAGCAATAAAAGTATCGCTAAGGTCAAGTTGTTCCTCAATTCCATTCTCCATTTCATTTCTCGCCATAGCACGAGTAACGACGCTAGAGGAAAAAAACTTCAGGGAAGCTAATGGACAAGTCATCAGTACACATTTTTGGAAGTGCAGGAGACACTATGGGGCAAGGCAAAACTTTTCCCCCACACAGATCATTACCAAGTAGCATCGCTACATTTTCAATGGGCAAGGAAGGGCGTATGCCCACGGTAACGTTGCCAGTAACTAAGTCAGACATAAGAGAGATCTCATGTAGAGGGACATTAACATGACCCATTTCAAATCCACGTACAAGAATACTATCACCAGTAAAAGTCTCATCACCAAAAGGCAATACATCTCGCAAAATAAAGCTCTGTGAAGCGCCAGTATCTCGCAGAATTTTTACTAGAGTTTTTAAGCGCCCACCGGGCAACGAGACAAAACCATCCATTATAAACGGCGCAAAACCGTGCTTATCCAAATTAGTGTCATTCCTACTCACAGGCAAATTTTAAACACAAAACCCCACCTCTGATCTGTAAGAAGCGGGCTGACTTGCCGCCCTGTTTTTACGCTTTAGAGTATAACACTCAGACAGAACATGACCACGTTTCTTACAGTAGGCGCAGGTCAGAACGGTAACACTAGACCCCGACAGATGGCGGTCTGGAGAGTGAGCAGAAACAGGCACGGTCTCTTTAACATTTTAGACATATTTGAATGACCAGAGACGTTCTGCGAAAGTTTTAAAGTAGGAAGGACACGCTTATGTGTAAGCACATACTCATCAGCAAGCACGGCTGTGCGAGCAGGAGTCAGATTTTTATGCTCACTAACATGGGTAGCGACTATCTGAGGAAGACCGTTTTTAAAATCTTCAAGAATAATCAAATCACGAAGAGATTGAAAAGTTGTTACTACTTGTGAACTAAGCCAGTGATCGAATAACATTTCTTTTTCTCTAACATATTCGACATATGTAAGAGCCTCAGGTTTAAGATAACTACGAAACTTTTGTCGATAAGCCTCAGGTACAAGAGCATAAATGCGTAAAACGGCATGTTTAACTTTTTCGTAATCTGCTGCGTCTTCAAGAGTTAATGAGGAATAAGCTTCCTGCGCTTTCCCAGTAAAGACACATTGTAAAGTCATGGTCCAAATTTCCTTGGGCCATTTAAATGTTGTTGCTACACGTTTGAAATGTGCAAAAAAACTTATCAACTTCGCTCTCATTAAAAGGTGGAACGTTACGAGGCGAATGTTACAAGTTATGTCAAACTGAACTGGCTTAAATGCGACACCAGCCTCACGAGCCTTCAATTCGAGTTCTTTAATGAGTAACGCTTGTGCAAATTCAAGATCTTTTAATCTAAATTCGTGTTATCTTTTTTCTCGTTCTACCTGCCTATCAGCCTCTAATCTAGTTTTCTCGCGTTCCCATTCAATTTCCTTTACTCTTAACTGTAAACGTTTCAATTCTAGTGCTGCTTTACTAGGTGAAGGTGAAGGGTCAATAGTCGCTTACCCAGATCAGGCAATGTAGATACATCAGGAGACACTTTTCCAAACACTCCCAGTTCTCGCAAATCTTCCACAAGCTTATCCTGCAGATCAGCCTTGGAAGGGCTACCACTCACCTCAAGCTTATAGTGGCCAGCAATTCTAACAAGGTCATCACGTGTAACAGTTAACAACAACTCTAGCGAAGGAGCGAGAATAAACGCGTCTAGATCAAACATTGCGAACGATACAAAATTCCCTCAACGGACAAAAGTCGAGAGAGGAAAAAAAAAAAAACCCGACCATCCACGGTACAAAAAAAACGATCACTCACAGCGCGCAGTACGACCACCCCGAAAAGAGATTTTTACCAAGGGAAAAAATCGAGAGAAAGAGAAGGAAAATAAAATATATGGTCCAAAACCCGGCAAAACGAGCCCCCATTTATATGTTACGTGCCCACTAAATAAATTTGAACATTGGACATCATAACACATAAAAACCACAAGCATTAATCTACTCTGAAAGAAGACCGTGTCATGGATGGATGAATGGATGGATATATTTTTGTCTCTCTTCCTCTCTCTTACACACACACACACACACACACAACACACACACACACACACACACACACACACACACACAAGCTCGCACGCCCCTCCCACGATTGTTGATTGACAGCAGCGTTTCAACATAGACCCGCCCTCGCTCATGAGTGAGATGTCAATCATAGTTCGTCATTGTTGATACACTGGAGCAGAATGGCGCCTAAGCGATTTTTGTGTTCTGTTCTTGGGTGTAATAAGGAACACAGCAGTCATTTTGATGTTCCTAAATCCGAACCGCTGAAGACACAGTGGCTGAGTTTTGTTTATGAAGGGAATATTCTCGACGAGCAACGTCAATGCGTTTATGTTTGCGCAAATCATTTCTCACCAGACTGCTTTTTAAACGATGCGAGGGTCAATATAAATCAGGTTTTGCTAAGAAGCTGCTACTGAAAAAGGAATCGGTACCAACTATTCGTGTTCCTGTTGGACCTCCAGAAGAAGTGAGTGTAACGTTTTATTAACCTTTATATTAATCTTTGCAAATCCCCTGCACACTTCAGGATGATTGTGGCTAATGTTTACACTCAGGGTGCATTACGGCATGTATTCTATGTAACGTTACGGCGTTCTATGTACGACGTTCTCAATATAATTCATAATCCTACGTTTATAATGAAAAACGCGTTATAGTTATTGTGTTAATAAAAACTGTGTACGCAGGTGTTACAGTTAACGTAACAGGAATATTAACAGGAATAACAATGCAGTTACAATACTATAGATGTACTTAAAAGTTTTCTTAAAACATAAAACATTTTCGTACTGCACTAAACATAAACATACAACAAATTCTTAGGTATCCTTCAAGTACTGCTAGAATCATTACTGACATGACCTCATGTCAGTGTTTCAGTCACGATAGTTGTACAGTACCAAACACTGAGATAACGTCACGCATCACTGACAAGCCTACATTTACAAAAAAAAAAGTTTTTCAACATAAATCTGTCAACGAACTAACCTATAACTTACAGTAGCGTTAAACACATAGCGTTTGTATCTCACAACTCTAACGTTACCCTGCCAGTACATACAAAAATAGATCAAAGTGACATTGTTAACCAACCATTCAGAAACGTCCTGTTCGAGCCTTAATTGTCGAACTTCTTCGGGGCGTCATCTTGTTTCAGGTCCGACTCCGGTTCAAACTGATACTGCACAGATGTGTCCTCAGAGAGAATCCCGCTACCATATTAAACCCTCAACTGTTGTCAAGTCAACACTCCACAAGACAGAGGGGCGGAGTCAGCGAAGCTCATTATCATTTAAAGGCATATGCACTTAAACGGCGTGCTGAAAACAGCTGTTTTTGAGCAGGTAAAATGAGTGTTTTCTTAAAATACTAATGAGAATTTTTAATAAGTATATTACAAAGTTTTCATTTAGACCCTAAAGATTTATATTAACTTGTACAAAAATGGCATTATATGACCCCTTTAAGCCATTTGATTTATGAGGACTTTTGAAATGTCCTCATTAACCACCCACAAGTTGTAATACCATTGTAATACACATGTCATTATACAAATTTGTGTCCTCATAAATCACATAAACCAACTCTCTCTCACACAGACACACACACACACACACACACACACACACACACACACACACACACACCACACACACACACACGAACACACACACACACACACACACACACACACACCACACACACACACACACCACACACACACACACACACACACACACACACACACACACACACACACACACAAATTAATAAAATTTGACCTGAAAAAGCTGAAAAGCTGGCTATGATTAAACCGCTTGTTACAAAAACGCAACTTGATCCTACAGAATTAGTAAATTACAGGCGATCTCGAATCTACCTTTTCTGTCAAAGATACTAAAAAGGCAATATCCTCACAACTATGTTCCTTTTTAGAAATAAATGGTATCTGAAAGGATTTTCAGTCAGGATTCAGACTGTACCATAGTACTGAGACAGCTCTCATCAGAGTCACAATGGATTTGCTCTTATCATCCGATCCTGGTTGTATCTCTCTATTAGTGTTACTCGATCTTATTGCTGAATTTGATACTGTTGACCACAACATTCTTTTAAATAGACTTGAAAATGATGTTGGAATTGGTGGAATTGCATTAGCATGGTTTAAATCATACTTATCTGACCGTTATCAGTTTGTATCAGTAAATGAAGAGATCTCTTATCGATCACAAGTTCAGTATGGCGTACCACAAGGCTCAGTACTAGGACTATCATTAGGAAGCATGGCATTAGTTTTCACTGTTATGCTGATGATACTCAGCTCTATATTTCTTCACGCCCTGAAGAAATTTACCAATTCACAAAATTAATGGAATGCATAACTGATATAAAAAATTGGATGACTAGTAATTTCCTACTATTTAATTCTGGAAAAAGGATGACTAGTAATTCTGGGAAAAAAACAGATTCTAATAATTGGACAAAAAATGTGCTCATGTAATAACCTAGAATACTGTCCTACACTTGATGACTGCTCTGTCAACTCTCAATGACAAAGGCAGAACAATTAGTTCATGCATTCATGACATCAAGGCTAGATTATTGTAATGCTATTATGGGTGGTTGCCCTGCACGCTTAATAAACAAACTACATCTCAAATACACCATATTAAAATACATTTCTTCGACCTGGCATACACATAGAACACATTTCTACATTTCTATTATTCAAATCAGTTAAAGGGTACCTATTATGGCATTTAAAATGTTCCTAATATTGTTCTGGGAGTCCCCAACAACAGTTTTACATGCATGCAATGACAAAAAACAATTTTGTTGTCTTATAATATGCATTTATTTTTACCTGATTTGCTCACCGACTCCCTAATGATTCGTCTGACGACTCATTTTTTAAACCCCGCCTTTGCGTGACGCTAATCTGCAGTGATTGGTCAGACGACCCAGTCAGTTATTTTTCGCGTTAACCCAAAGCTACATATTGATAAAGCACTGCAGTACTACAATACGCTCTATTCTTTATGACAACTCCAATAACAACGACAAACGTTTTACATATTTCAAAAAACACACACACACAGCTTGGAGACCTAAGCACTGAGCATAACTGACACACACACACACACACACACACACACACACACACACACACACACACACACACACACACACACACACACACACACACACACACACACACACACACACACACACACACACCACACACACACACACACACAGCTTGGAGACCTAAGCTGCGTTGAGCGTAACTGACACACACACAACACACACACACACACACACACACACACACACACACACACACACACACACACACACACCACACACACACAACACACACACACTTATTGAGCATGCTACAAAACCCATAAAAGCAACAATTATTAACAGTACTTACAGGTTTTGATTCGGAGGATGAAGCCGATCCAAATAAACTTGGTACTGAACGTTCCTTCAGTATCAACCGACTCGCGAATCCACACTTGAAAGCATTTATGTTTGTGAAGGAATCCTCATTAAAATGACGTGAACACAGCTCAAGGTGGCTATACTTGTTTGGTATAGTTGTAAATATAAACTCTAGCGAGATTCTTCACATGCTCGTCCCTGGGCAGTGAAAAAAAAGTTCGCTTTTGAGTTGCACTTCAGAACAGCTCGTCGACATGTTGTTTTCACTGTTTTCTGGCGCGCGCAATGAGTTGGCCTATCTTATTCAAATAACTTGTACAAGTGAAGTACAAAAGTTAGAGAAAATGCATCGTTCGTCTATCGATTCATATCAGCGACTCAAGAGTTGACTCTTACTTTTGAGACAATAACTTTTGAGACAATAACTTTATATACGGTGAACTTTCATATTTAAAACTTTGCAGGATGTTTTTGTTCACTTAGATCTATGTTACACACTACATGAAAGGTAATTTTCAAAATTCCATAATAGGTACCCTTTAAATGATTATTAACCCTTTGGGGTCTAATGTGTTTTTGGGGTCCTTGAGATGTTTTGACATGCCCTGATATTTGTGCTTTTTTCAGTTGCTTATAGACATATTAATGGCACAGGAGTAATTACACTCTATTTAGCACAAACAGGGCTACCATAATATGTGAGCAACATGTATGTACATGTTTGTATTTGTGAGAGAATATTGTTTATGCATGGTTATTGAAAAAACTAAAAATGAAAGTTTCTGAAATAAGGCCGCAAAACACAAATTGATTATTTCTTCACAAGACTTTTAAAAAAGATTATCACATAGACTATAATATTTGCTCCAAAACTATGTGAGAATCATCCTGACTACTCATTCAGATAAGACAATAAAGTATTTTACATTTTAAATGACGTGTTTTGTGTCAGAAAGCTTTATGCGAAGGGGCATGATCTCTCATTAATATGTACTGTATGCATTTCACACCTGAGAAAGACAAAGACCATCCCATAATGGCCCTATTAGGTGTGCTATCAGGCCATATCATTATGAGGAGCCTTGCACAAAGAATGAGGAGATTTAAAAAAAAATGGCTTTTAGATTGTTTGGATTTATTTACAACACAATACAAAGATACACAACAAAGGACAAAAAAGCACATTAGTAAACACACTGATCTAAAGACAGAGGCTTGAACAGTCACACAACTTTGTGCCATTCCTGAAACATAGTACATACCTGTCATTTCCAATGTGTTTGATTTTTCATTTTACCATGTTCATGTACAGAGACTGTTGAAGTCAGCAGGACTCATCCTTGGCATCTCATCCCTCTAACAAAATAAAAGAAAAAAATAAACACATGTGAACATGCTATCATCAAGAGAAACTATATGGCTGCACGACTTTGGGGGCATGCATTGTAGATTTTTTTTGGTTAAAATTGCGAATTTTATATATATATATACACACACACACACACACACACACACACACACACACACACACACACACACACACACACACACACACACACACACACACACAGTGCTTAGAATAAGTGAACACACCCATGCTAAAGTTGACTACCCTTCACAATATAGACATGGTTTTATTTCAGTTAGCCTAATAGCTGGTTTGATTTGCATTGAGAGATGATCTTATGGAAAGTACCCCATGATGATGTGGGGCGATTTTAATTCCAAATAATAATAACAATAGCCTATAGCATGCGGCCTATAAATTGTTAAAAAGAAACACTTCAGTACACTAGAGAAAAATATATTGATATGTTTACTTCAAATGTTTCCATTCGTTACAAACACGGTATTTAACAGTAAACATGGTTCTAAACATTATAATATTCACCATATTAGTGTAAACACTGATACTAGCCAAACACAAAGCTGTGTTTTATTATCAAACATAAAAAACATCCTCGTGTCGTAACATTACATGACATAACGTTATACATTTCCTGGCTGTCTAGGCTATAGTTCATATTTCAACATGTTTCTGTCGATTTCATACATTTTAGTATAGCAACAGTTCAACCGGAATGTTAAGTTTATGCAACAATAACACTAACTAATATAACTCATAATACATTTCTTACCTTACATCTTTCTTGTCTTCAAATCGTATTCTTCTTCTTCAGAGGTAACAAAATCCAATGTAACCCCTGCGTGTCTTCCAAACTCGACGAAAAGCAGAGGACTGATGAAGTTTGGTGCTTTGTTTTGGAGATAATGAGCGCGTTCTTCTTCTTCTGATGTAACTAAATCGTACTCGGTTACTAACGTAACCTCGGTTCTCTCTAGAGAGGGAACGAGTACTGCGTAATATCTTACGCTATGGGGGAAACACTCTTTCCTCGAGATATTGAAGCCAAAAATTATCCTTAATTTTTTTAATCATGCAAAACGCTTTTGCAGCAGCAAGCAGACAAGGGCGAAACAGCTCGCGCGCCCATTGGCTGCCTCGCTGGAAAAGCTGCAGCCTATCGAGTGAAGGCACTGCGTGACGTAATGACGAATGAAGACGCTTCGCGCTCATTTCGTCATGTCCCGCCAGTATAGGCGTGGTCTCGCCCTGTAAATACCCCTCGATAGCTGTATTTCTCTGATTTTTTACACCGAAGCGAACCAGAGCATAGTTCAAGCACGGCAAGATACGCAGTACTCGTTCCCTCTCTAGAGAGAACCGAGGTTACGTTAGTAACCGAGTACGTTCTCTTACGAGAGTATCTCTCGTACTGCGTAATATCTTACGCTATGGGGACCCCATACAAAACGCCGTGCGGACAGGGATCCAACACCAGAGTCCCGGGGCCAAGCCCGGGGCACATCTAGTGCATAATCACCATAACTCACATAGAGTAGAGGAGGAGAGGCTAGAAGCATCACTCCTTCATAAAAGTCCCGTAGGGGTACCGACCCGTAAGGGCAACATAGCCGCATTGGCGGCCGATAAGCCCGAAGTTCAGACCGCCAAAAGCTTAGCTTGTAAGGCGGGCACCTCCAGGTTATAGTACTTGATAAATGTCGACGGCGAGGCCCAGCCCGCAGCCGTACAGATATCCTGCAGGGAGACCCCGCTATACCATGCCCACGACGAGGCCACGCCTCTTGTGGAGTGCGCTTTGACACCCAATGGGCACCGCAGGCACTTGGAAGTGTAAGCCAGCGCTATGGCATCCACTATCCATCTGGATAGGCTCTGTTTTGAGGCGGCGAGTCCCTTAGAACGGCCGCCAAACAAAACGAAAAGCTGCTCGGTCTGCCTGAACTCAGGCGAGCGGGACACATAAGCCCTTAACGCCCTGACAGGGCAAAGGAGACTCGCGTCCCTCTCCTCATCGAGAACCGGAAGGGCTGACAGGGAAATTACCTGGGCCCTAAACGGTGTATTGAGGGATTTCGGCACGTAGCCGTGCCTCGGTTTGAGTACGACCTTTGAGTCGTTAGGCCCAAACTCCAGACAAGACGCGCTTACAGAAAGCGCCTGTAAGTCCCCTACACGCTTCACTGAAGCGAGAGCCAATAGAAACACCGTCTTAAGGGACAGGTGCTTCATGTCCGACAGCTGGATCGGCTCAAACGGGGCGCCTTTCATGGCCTCCAAGACCGTGGAAAGGTCCCAAGCCGGGACTGAAGGGGGCCTGGGAGGGTTTAACCTCCTCGTAGGAAACGCACGACTAAGTCGTTTTTCCCCAGTGACTGGCCAGACACCGGTTTAGCAAACGGTGCTATGGCCGCCACGTAAACTTTGAGCGTGGATGGGGTCCTTCCCTTATCCATCAGCTCCTGAAGGAAGGCAAGCACTTCCTTAACCCCGCAGTCCACAGGTGAAAAGCCACGGGCTCGACACCAAGTAGAGAACACCGACCATTTCGAGGCATAGAGCCGTCTGGTAGACGGAGCTCTAGCCTGCGCGATCGTGTTTAGCACTCCTTCCGGGAGGCTAGCGGGTACCCGTTGATGGCCCATGCGTGCAGGGACCACAGTTCCGGGCGAGGATGCCAAATCGAGCCCTCCGCCTGAGAGAGGAGATCTCTCCTCAACGGTACAGGCCACGGGGCAGTGCTGGCCATCCGCATCAGGACCGGAAACCAAGCCTGGTTCGTCCAGAGCGGAGCTACAAGCAGCACTGGGCATCCATTTTCCCTGATCCGTTCCAACACCTGAGGCAGGAGCGAGACAGGGGGAAAAGCATACAGGGGACCGCTGGGTCAAGCATGGGCCAGCGCGTCCCTGCTTTTCGAGAAGAATACTGGGCAGTGAGCGTTCTCGCGGGACGCGAACAGGTCCACCTGCGCTCTGCCAAACGTTTCCCACAGCAGCTGGACCGTCTGCGGATGCAGCGACCATTCTCCTGTCGGGACGTTGTCTCTGGACAGCTTGTCTGGACCCGTATTCAGGTGCCCAGGCACGTGCGCCGCTTTCAGAGAAAGGAGGTTGCGCTGGGCCCAGACCAAGAGGGTTCCCGCCAGCCTGCAAAGGCGTGTGGACCCGATGCCGCCCTGGCGATTTATGTACGCCACCACTGACATGTTGTCCGACCGGACCAATACGTGGTGGCCTATTATCTGGGGACAGAAGCGCCTTAGCGCTTTGTCGACTGCCATTAATTCCAAGCAGTTTATGTGAAGGAGCTTCTCCCGTACTGACCATAGGCCAGCTAGTGGTCTGCCCTCGAGCAGCGCTCCCCGCCCCGATGTGGAGGCGTCCGTAGACACCACCTTCACACCCGAGGCGATCCCCAGACTCACACCTGACTGATACCAGCCGGTCACTTTCCTCGGTTTCAGAGCTGAAACGCACTGAAGGTCGACCCTGAGGCGAAATAGACCCGCGGTCCACGCCCTGGGGGAACTCGTGCTTTTAGCCATAGCTGCAGTGGGCGCATGCGGAGCAGGCCCAACTGGAGTACGGAGGCTGCTGAGGCCATCAGACCCAGCATTTTCTGAAACCTTCTGAGCGGGACTATAGAGCCGTGGCGGAAGGATCTCGCGACGTGCTGAATATTTAATCCGTGCTCCGGTGACAGGCGTGCTGTCATGGATAGCGAGTCCAACACTGTTCCCAGAAGGAAATTCTCCGACTGGGGAGCAGTGAGCTTTTCGCCCAATTGACTGTAAGGCCCAGCTCCTTGAGATGCTCGAGTAATGCGGCCCTGTGTTCTATGAGCTCCGTTCGTGAACGAGCTAGAATCAGCCAATCGTCCAAGTAGTTCAAAACTCGCATGCCCCGAAGTCTCAGGGGGGGCGAGGGCCGCGTCCATGCACTACGTGAACGTACGGGGTGCTACTGACAGGCCGAACGGCAGGACTGTGTATTGATATGCCTGGCCCTCGAAGGCGAATCTCAAGAATCGCCTTTGATGGGACGCTATTTGTATTTGAAATAGGCGTCTTTCAGATCTATTGACATGAACCAGTCTCCTTGGCGCACTTGCGCGAGGATTTTCCTGGTCGTAAGCATTCTGAACTGGCGCTTCCCGAGCGTTCTGTTCAGCAGTCGCAGATCTAGAATGGGTCTGAGCCCACCATCTTTTTCGGTACCAGAAAATATCTGCTGTATAAGCCCCCTTCGCCCTGAGATAGAGGTTCTATAGCCCCTTTTTCTCAGTAGTTTCGCTATCTCGGCTCGAAGTAGATGAAACACTTCGCTATACACCGTAGTTTCGACTCGCGCCGTATAACGGCGGGGGCGTCGAGCGAACTGTAGCGAACAGCCTCTCGTTATAGTGTTCAACACCCATTCTGATACCCCGGGAAGCCTTAACCACGCATCTGCGTGAATAGCTAGGGGTAGAATGAAATCTGGGCTCTGGCCGCGGCAGGACGGCGGCTCGAGAGCCCCTGTGTACTGGGAACACAGCACCGTGTTTACAGCGTTCGAGGCGGGGGGCGCGCTGATCACAGCGGGCAGCCTGGCCGCGCTCAGCTTCTCTATGGCGGGACGCGCAGAGAAAGCGAGCGGGGCGAATCCTGTGGGATTCGGCGCGTGTGAGGGAATGTGGGCACATTTACTAAATGCGGCACATTTTCTACACTGAGAATACTGTCAGCTCGCGCGACTAAATCACTGCTGTGTATACAGCGTGCGAGGCGCGCGCTGATCAAAGCCGGCAGCCTGGCCGCGCTCAGCTTCTCTGTGACGGGTTGTGCAGAGAAGACGAGCGGGGGTGAATCCCGTGAGATTCGGAGTGTCTGTGAGAAATGCGGGCGCGAGACAGCGGGCACATTTTCTGCACGGAGAATGCTCGGCTCGCGCCGACTGAATCAACGCTGTGTTCACAGCGTGCGAGGTGCGCGCTAATCACAGCGGGCAGCCTGGCCGCGCTCAGCTTCTCTGTGACGGGTTGTGCATAGAAAGCGAGCGGGGGTGAATCCCGTGGGATTCGGCGTGTCAGTGAGGAAATGCGGAACAGCGGGCACATTTACTGCACTGAGAACACTGTCGGCTCGCGCCGACTAAATGTGTGTTAGTTTAGTTTTTACAGAAACCAAGGGACACGCATCGTGTAGTGTAAGCGGGCATTGTATGGGCGCGTTCACCACATTTTCTGCACAACCAACATGAGTTGGTTTTATTTGTGCTAGCCCTGCACCGTGGCGGGCTGTGTCTGGGTGTGGGAATGGGCACTGGGACGTGGGCATTCTTACAACACTCGTAACACCATCGGCCGTGGCCGGAACACCAGAAAATGCACTCTTTATTGGATTTATCTGGGTAGCCATAGAAACGGCTTTTGTGCGCAGGCAAGCGGGCTGAGACACCGGCTGCTTCACTGCGAAATACACTGGGACAGTCACAACGCATGGAACTGAACGAGCGAGAAGTTTTGGTGGAAATCCGGCCGCAGCGGGATCTGAACACCGTCACTTTCCTAGAGAGACTAGGAAGGCCTTGAGACCTCGGGCTTTACCTCAATCCTCGGCCGGGGCCCGCGCTGAGGGGGGCGGCGTCCAGCAGAGCGAGAGCGCGGTGTTTGATCTCGGGCCTGGCGGCGCTGCTAGTTAGCCGAAACGGCGGCCTTTGTGCACAGGCAAGCGGGCTGTGGAACCAGCTTGCTCACTGCGAAATACACTGGAACAGTCACATTGCTTGGAACTGAACGAGCGAGAAGTTTTGGTGAAAATCCGGCCGCAGCGGGAACTGAACACCGTCCCTTTCCTAGAGAGACTAGGAAGGCCTTGAGACCTCGGGCTCTATCTCAATCCTCGGCCGGGGCCCGCGCTGAGGGGGGTGGCGTCCAGCAGAGCGAGAACGTCGAGGAACACGGAGCGCTCAGCTTCCGTCATCTCGGATAGCGTTAGCCACAAATGTATCTCACCATTCAGGCCGATGTAATCCACGGCTTGAGAGAGCGGACGCATCGGCTCAGTTTCAATGCCGTCTCCGGTAGTTTGTCGAGCTCAAGTGCGGACGCGGCGGCAGACGGCGGCCGCTGTCCGTCTGGGAGCGACTCGAGCGAAGCCGGCGAAGCTGGCGGGCGAACCGGCGAGCTTTGGCGGGCTGGAAATAGCTCGGGAGCGCGCAGGGCGCGGCGCTTCTTGCGGCGCGGCATCACGGCGGGCTGGGATGCGGGCTCGGAGAACGACGCCAGGCGAGTCCGCAGAGTCACCATAGGCAAGCGTTTACAATGATAGCATCCGCCGTCAGCGAGCGCGGTGGCCGCGTGATCCTCACCCAGGCAGGACACGCAGATGACGTGGCGGTCCTCGTCGCTGAGTGGGGCTAGGCAAGAACCACAGGAAAGCATCTTTAAAAAGACGCAGCTCTTTTAGAACAGTAGAAATGGGTGTTGCGTCACGTAAGCAAACACACACACACACTTAGCAGAGTAAAAGGATATAGTACGCCGGAAAGCGCAGCAGGTACGGCAGTTGAAGGCGGCTGGGCCAGCGACTTCAGAAGATGGCACGTCCCGCTGAGAAGGCTACAAGTCAACGGCGCGGCTTCTCACTCTGGATCCCGCGATGCATGAGCTTCGCGTGAAGAATGAAAAATCAGAGAAATACAGCTATCGAGGGGTATTTACAGGGCGAGACCACGCCTATACTGGCGGGACATGACGAAATGAGCGCGAAGCGTCTTCATTCGTCATTACGTCACGCAGTGCCTTCACTCGATAGGCTGCAGCTTTTCCAGCGAGGCAGCCAATGGGCGCGCGAGCTGTTTCGCCCTTGTCTGCTTGCTGCTGCAAAAGCGTTTTGCATGATTAAAAAAATTAAGGATAATTTTTGGCTTCAATATCTCGAGGAAAGAGTGTTTCCCCCATAGCGTAAGATATTACGCAGTACGAGAGATACTCTCGTAAGAGAACCAATGTAAGCTCACTGCGTGTTTTCCGAACTCGACGAAAAGCAGAGGAGAGGAGTGAAGTTTGGTCCTTTGTTTTTGAGGTAATGAGCGCGTTCGCGTTCCTTCATGGATATTTGCATATCAATCTCTTTTGCACGCGTGGGCGTGGTCAAATTAAAAATAATGAGCAAGCGTTTGAGGAACTGGAAATCTTGTTGGTTTTATACAAATTACTTAAACAGAAAATTTGTTTAAAAAATTAAAATTAAAAAGTTGTAAAAAAGTACAAACTTAAATGATTATAAACATATATTGCTCATGACTGGGTGAATAGTATTCGCTGAGATTTGTCTAAGTTTATAGACGTGCTCCAGAAAAAAGTTAACGGAGACAGAGAGGCAGATCGCACACCCTGTTTATTTTCTTTATTTTACAAAAGCACAATATTTTATTTCGATTGTAGGTGGGCACATAAATAAGTAGACATTTAACAGTTTATTTTTTCATCTTTCTTAACTCTGTATGACCAGAAATGATGTAGTAGTTTAAGTCTATTTTTCTTCTATGTGAAAAAAATCTGCCATAACACGCCTGCGCGTTTGCCGACCCCAGAGGGTTAAGCTGCATAAATTAGGTCAGCCGGAACCGAGAACACGTCTGATAACACCTGATGTACTCGCTACATCATGAAAAAAGAATGGCATCTACGCTAATTTTAGTCTTTCTGTTTATTCCTATTGGCATGCGCGTGCGTACGCGGTTTGTGTTTGGAGCTCCGTCGAATTCATTCATAAATCCTTGATTTTCTTCTTTACCACTCATTTATAAACAAGCACTTTCTATTTTTACAGCATGTGAACTTATCTTCGATACTATTCCTTATAAAAAACAATTGGATTGCTTTGATATCGCTACTTATATGCAACTTTCCGAATTTCCACTACTAGCCTTTAGCCCACTAGCATTGCACGCGTGGCCTAGCATTGCACACGCTTCCCACGTACCGACAAGGACAGGAAAGGTTCAGTAGATTATTTGCACTAAATGAATGGTTATTGTCATGGGGTAATGAACATAAACTGCTCTTTGTAAATAATTGGAATCTGTTCTGGGAGCGACCTAGGCTCTACCGTGCTGATGGCCATCTCCAAGACGTTACACACCATCTGACTAGTAAGTCAAAGTCCATATCACAGTCTTTGCTGTCCCAACTTAATTTATATCATAAGTAGTGAAGAACATTATATAGAAACTGTGTATATTCCTCGTTTAATGAGGCCAAACAATCTAATGGGCTCTATGCACGGCGGTATTTCCGGTGAAGGGTTAAGGATGCTCGATAACTTCCGCCGATCGTAGAGTCCAATGCAATACCAAGAATTTATATTGATTTTTATACTCCATGGTTATACTAATGAAACGTTAGTCACAAAAACAGACAAAACAGACACCCCTTGTTGTGTTTATGCTTCTTTTTAAAATTATATTAAATAAACATAACTATACATAAAATTACATCTAAACATATGAAAGTTTCATTTCAAAGACGGGAGGACAGTACATTTTGAAGACTCTGCCATAATCCCGTTTTCCTCGGTTTTCCTCCGCTTTAATCTCCCCAACCGGAAACGGATGAGCATCCTTGAGTCAAATGCGGAACTTATGCGTGCATATAGCCTATTGCAATTAAACCAGAAAATCTCAATATCAGTGAATAGGGGTGGGAAAAAAAATCGATATTGCAATATATTGTTGTGCTCTCTGTCGCAATAAATAATCGATACACTAACGCCCAATATCGATATTTTATTACAATACAAAATGATTAATTTACCCGTTGTCAGTGTCACTGTCACTACCCAATATCTACCATTCTGTTTGCGGGGGGCGCTGTTCGAGTAAATAGGGGTAAAGTGGCGCAAACAGCGGCCGGTGAAGAACACAAGTTAACTAACAACGCTCACCGTCACCGAGAAAGAGCCAGCAGTGGTGACTGACAACGCAGCGAATATGTCCGTAGCTGTTGAGATTGCTGGATATCCGCACGTTCGCTGTTTCGGTCAGGGGATCTCTGGATAATCCGTAATTCGTTTGTAATAATAAAACGAAAATACCGTTTTTCTGTTTTTTGTCTCAAAACGAAAAACCAAATAACCGTTTTTGGTGTCAGAATCAAAAAACGAAAAACCAATTAAAAACGGCCCGTTTTTCGTTTTTTTGCCATCATTTTTATCGTTATTCCTTTTTGAACAAAAAATTAAGAGAGTCTTTGAACTTCAGTCAATTCGTTTTTCGTTTATAAACCAAAAACGGAAGTCACGTGGTCTATTCCTTTTTTGGAAGCGGCACTAACCGGAAACACTTTCAAAATAAAAGTAGCTATAGTTAACGAGGTGATTGTAGACTAAAACTGAACTAATAGCATTTTTTAGTACAAGTACAGTAGCACTGGGTGTTGAAAAAAAAAAACTTTAGTTAACTGAAATAAAAATTAAAACTAATAAAATAATAACTCTGGCTGTTAGGGAGAATTAAACATTTGTAAGACCATTGGTGACCTGTAACTTCAGATTAAGACAAGTGAACTCATTTTATATGTATCTTAGGATAGGAGGTAGCCTATTTATTTGTAAATTTATATTATTCAATTCACATTTTAGTTTTGTAACATATTTATAGCCCTTCTTGCTATGTGGAAGCTCGACCAGCAGAGGTCACTCTACCCCCTTCTGTGGCGACAACAGGCAACAAGGGTTTGACCTTTTGACTTGTGTTTATATCAAAACAAAACTCTTCCAAAACAAATCTATAAAGTTGTATACTTTTTATTTTCCTTTGCATTTTTCTCCAGTGTAAAGTAGATGAAATATTTTCTTATGCAGCTAGTATTTCTCATTAGTTATGTAGACCGTGTAAAACCTAGCATTACCCAGTCAATATTTTCAGATCTTTTAGTGCTTTTTTGGGTATAATTCTGTTTGGTGAACCACCAGGGAAAGGCAGTGCTCTGTACCTTTGGTACTTGTGTAAAGTAAAATAAAAGTGAAGTTTTTGAAATTTGAACCATCATATTGGAAAATGATGAATTGCTTTACTCATGGCAGGGGCCTTGTCTGGACCACTTGCCATGAAGGTTGTTTAGTCAGTGCTGCACCACAGCCTGAGGAGCTGGATAACATGTTGCGCCAGACACATTTTACACTTAACAAGAGTATTACTATACTCATTTTTTTTATTATTTATTTAATTATAAATTGATTTGGGGATGCCACAGACACCATACAACAGACACCACAGAGAAAGGACAACACCAGTAAGAGAACGGGGATGGGGGCCTGAGGAAGAGAAAAGACAAACAAACACAAAACCAAGAGACAACCAGCCAAATAACAGCAATAAACAGCTAACGTAAGAAAACAACTGAGAGAGAATCAAAAGAAGAAACAATCAAGCAAATGAAATAAACACAGCACAGCCATGAGAACTAGAATAACAACAATACATTTAAATAAATAACTTAACCCTCTGGGGTCCTTCGTTTCAGAGTCACACTCAGGACCTTCGGGTCCAAATGGGCTGGAAGGGTTGAATTCATATTTATTAAAACAAAATCATCATTTTATTTTTTTTTTACTTGTTTTTTTATAATATTTTTTCTTTTCTTTTTTGGGTGTTTTGAGATAATTAAATGATTTATAATTAATATTTATGCAACAATTATGACCCACCCCCCCCCCCCCCCCCCCCCATTTAATATAATAGAAAATTATTTTAAAAAAAATATATATTTTTCTTTAAAGCTGCATTTCATTTTAGAGTCAAGCCTAGGCCTCATGAAAGCAATTTTTGAAATGAGATGGATGCCATCTGGTGGACAAACTGAGCATTTAAAAAATGCAAAACACATATGTAATCTGAATTTATTAGTGTTTACGTGTATAAAAGTGTGTGTGTGTGTGTGTGTGTGTGTGTGTGTGTGTGTGTGTGTGTGTGTGTGTGTGTGTGTGTGTGTGTGTGTGTGTGTGTGTGTGGTGTGTGTATGTGTCTGTTTTGCACTCTTGATGTTTTATAGATTCACCCCTTCACTGTTGTGTGCTTTTTTCTGGATCGTGGCTGATTTGTAGATTGTACGCACAAAAAAGATTATTCAAATCCTGTCCCCAATTTTTTTGGGTGTTCATACCAAGTACCATCAAAGTCACCAAATTTCAGACCATTCCGATGAAGCTATGATTTAAAAAAAAATGTTTTTAAATGATTCGGGTCCATTTGGGCCGAAAAGCATAAAGAATACTACATGTGACGACAACAACAAAAAAATTGTTTGGGTGAATGTTAAATTTTTACCATAAACATAATAGTAGTATTGTTTGTTGGGCTGGTGATAAAGGAAAATCAACCACTAATTTGTGCCCTGGTCACTCCTTTTAACAGTTTCCATTACACTCCATTTAGTGGCACTTGTGTCCCACTATTTCCAACAGAAGCATTACTAGTGGGTGCCGCACCTGTAGAACCAATGTCACAATTAGTCTTAGTACACACTTATTTCAATATCCAATTCCACAAAAGTAGTGCCACAGTTCAAAGATGTGGCTTACCATAAACCATGATGTAAATATCTGAAAGTGACAAGGCCCTTTTCTGGTGCCGGAGGAAGGAGTGGTGTGCTGCTTTGTCCTGCAAGTCCAGCATTTATTTGAAGAGAGAGTAATGGTAGGTGATGGGGCCAGTCTTGATACTATCATCAGTCCTTAAACCCTGCACACAGTGGACAGGCTCACAGCCTCTATTGGTCAAATCTGGAAGGTCCTGAGATGAGTACCAGGGAGAAAAACTAAATGATTTAACTTTTATTTTACTTTACACAAGTACCAAGAGTACAGAGCACTGCCTTTCCATGGTGGTTCATCAAACAGAATTAAACCCAAAAAAAAGCACTTAAAGATCTAAAAGTCCCAGAGCTAGAGATCATTTTAGACTGAGTAATGCTAGGTTTCACACACAAGTCTACATAGGCCTAACTATGAGAACTACAAGCTGCATAAAAAATATTTCATCTACTTAACTAACATAATAAGTAGGCTATATTACACTGTAGAAAAATGCAAAGGAAAATAAAAAGAATACAACTTTATAGATTTGTTTTGGAAGAGTTTTGTTTTGACACAGAAGGTGTAACAGTAGATGGTGGAAGCTGAGAGTGTTTATCAGATATAGTGCCATATAAAGAGGAGCTGGAAGGCAGGTGAAGTTCTGCACACCCTTCAAACTCAGTGATTGGCTTCTGTTGGTAGCAGTGCTTGAAGGGGGTAGAGAAGGGGGTAGAAAGACCTCTGCTGGTTGAGCTTCCACATAGCAAGAAGGGCTATAAATAATATGTTCCAAAACTAAAATGTGAATTAAATAATAGAAACTTATAAATAAATAGGCTACCTGCTACCTGAGTTCACTTGTCTTAATCGGAAGTTACAGGTCACCAATGGTCTTACAAATGTTTAATTCTCCCTAACAGCCAGAGTTATTATTTTATTATTTTTATTTCAGTTAACTAAAGTGTTTTTTTCAACACCCAGTGCTACTGTACTTGTACTAAAAAATGCTATTAGTTCACTTTTAGTCTACAATCACCTCGCTAACTATAGCTACTTTTATTTTGAAAGTGTTTCCGGTTAGTACCGCTTCCAAAAAAGGAATAGACCACGTGACTTCCGTTTTTGGTTTATATAAACGAAAAACGAATTGACTGAAGTTCAAAGACTATCTTCATTTTTTGTTCAAAAAGGAATAACGATAAAAATGATCGCCAAAAACGAAAAACGGGCCGTTTTTAATTGGTTTTTCGTTTTTTGATTCTGACACCAAAAACGGTTATTTGGTTTTTCGTTTTGAAACAAAAAACAGAAAAACGGTATTTTCGTTTTATTATTACAAACGAATTACAGATTATCCACAGATCCCCTGACCTGTTTCGCTCATGTTTTGAATCTCGCGGTGCAGCGTGCCCTTAAACTGCCAAATGTCGCTCGACTGCTCGGGAGAATAAGGAGAATTTGCACCTTCTTCCACAGGAGCACCTCAGCAGCTCAAGTAGAATATGCCTTGATGTGTCCACTGTTTACAGTAACTTACTACTGACGTTTCAGTAGTATGGTTTACACATGTTAATGTTCATATTGTTTTACATTTACATTTAGCAGACGCTTTTATCCAAAGCGACTTACAACTGTTTTGTAATGTTCATGCACTTTTATCTGTCTAGATGTACATTGTTTACATTTAAGACCAGGAGGCAGTGAGTTATTATGCAAATGCATATTTCTTTGCACAATGTTGAAAATGTTGCTGGCATTAATAAATGCATAAATTTTCCTTATTCCTTCTTTTCTTTTCAGTCACATATATCGTGATATATCGTTGATGAAATTTCTTCCAATATATATTGAATATCGTAGATATCGTGAATCGTGATATTATCATATCGTGGACCACATATCGCCACAGAATTGAATCGTGAGGTACCTGTATCGTCCCACCCCTATCAGTGAACAAAAACAATTTCTAAAGCTAGGTCTTCTAAACATAAGGCGGTTATTGTAAATGAAATGGTCACAGATAATAGTTTCGATGTACTTTGCCTTACTAAAACCTGGCTTAAACTAAATTATTATTTCGGTCTAAATTAGTCTAGTCCACCAGGATACTGCTATAAGCATGAGCCCCTTCTGATCGGTCGTGGTGGCGGTGTTGCAACAATTTATAGAGATATTCTAAATGTTACTCAGAAAACAGGTCACAGGTTTAGTTCGTTTGAAGTACTTGTGCTAAATGTTACGCTCTTAGATGTATGAAAGGAATCCATATTATCTCTAGCCTTGGCTACTGTATATAGACCTCCAGGGCCCTATGCTGATTTCCTAAAAGAGTTTGCAGACTTTCTCTCAGATCTATTGGTCAATGTCGATAAAGCAATAATTGTTGGAGATTTTAACATACACGTAGATAACACAAATATGCGTTAGGGGCTGCGTTTACAGATTTATTAAACTCCTTTGTGGTCAAGCAAAATGTCAGTGGTCCCACTCATCGTCTAAATCATACACTAGATTTAATTATATCATATGGAACCAATCCAACCGATATAGATATTATACCGCAAAGCGACGATGTCACTGATAACTTGCATACTACGTACTGCTGAAATTTGTCATGTTGCGCCACGTTATCGACCAGGCAGAACAATCCTTCCAACCACTATAGATAGATTCTCAAATAGCTTACCTGATCTATCTCAGCTGCTCAGTGAACCCAAACAAACAGATGAACTAGAGGAAATGACTAGCAGTTTGAGCACCATTTTCTCTAGTACATTAGAAATTGTTGCACCAATTAGATTAAAAAAGGTTAGAGAGAAAACTAAAGCTCCATGGTACAACAGTGCTATGCATGTTATCAAGAGAGAAACTCGTAACTTAGAGCGTAAATGGAAACAAACTAATTTTGAGGTCTTTAGAATCGCGTGGAAAGACAGTATGTCACGTTATAAAAAGGCTCTAAAAGCAGCCAGGGCTGAGCATCTCCGCAAACTAATAGAAAATAACCAAAATAAAACCGTGGCTAGACTAACAAATAAACAGACATCGCCAAAGCAAAATATTCCGTTACAGTATAATAGTAATGATTTTATGAATTTTTTCACTGAGAAAATAGAAAGCATCAGAAACACAATTGTAAATGTACAATCTTTTATGGTGTCTAATGATTCAGCCTCAATTATCGCCCCTCAAGAACAACTACACCGCTTTTCAACTATAGGACAGGAAGAGCTAAATAAACTTATCATTGCATCTAAACCAACAACATGTTTATTAGATCCAATACCCACGAAACTACTGTGGAAGTGGAAGAGCCTCTTCTCAATATTATTAACTCGTCTTTATTTTTAGATCATGTTCCAAGAATATTCAAGCTGGCAGTAATAAAACCTCTCATTAAGAAACCGCAATTAGATCCAAATAACCTAGCAAATTACAGACCCATTTCAAATCTTCCATTTATGTCTAAAATACTAGAAAAAGTTATGTCCGCTCAATTGTGCTCTTTCTTGCAAGAAAATGATATCTATGAAAAATTTTAGTCAGGATTCAGACCGCATCATAGCACAGAAACTGCGCTAGTTAAAATTACAAATTATTTACTTTTAGCTTCTGACCAAGGCTGTATCTCAATACTAGTTCTACTCGATCTTAGTGCTGCGTTAGACACTATAGATCATAAAATACCCTTAGATTGACTACAAAACTACACGTGTGTTCAGGGACATGCATTAAGCTGGTTTAGATCGTACTTATCAGACCATTACCATTTTGTTGGAGATGAAGATAACATCAGTAGACTATGGAGTGCCGCAAGGATCGGTGTTAGGCCCTCTGCTATTCTCAATATATATGCTGCCACTTGGTAATATTATAAGAAAACATGGAATTAATTTCCACTGTTATGCTGATGACACTCAATTATATATTTCATCATGACCAGATGAAAACACTAACTCATCTAATTTGAATGTGTAAATTGAGTGTCTTAAAGATATAAAATGCTGGATGACGTGTAATTTCCTGCTAATAAATTCAGATAAAACAGAGCTATTACTTATTGGTCCGAAAAACTACCCACTAAACCACTTACAATACAACTTTAATTTAGAAGGATGTTCTGTTATTTTATCCACTACAGTAAAAGACCTGGGTGTTATACTAGACCACAACTTGTCTTTCGAAAATCCTATTTTATATGTTACAAGAACAGCCTTTTTCCACCTTAGAAACATTGCTAAGCTACGTAACATGCTATCTGTTTCTGATGCAGAAAAGTTAGTTCATGCATTCATGACCTCGAGACTAGATCACTGTAATGCTTTATTAGCTGGCTGTCCTGCATCCTCAATAAACAAGCTACAGTTAGTGCAAAATGCTGCTGCTAGAGTTCTTACTAGGTCAAGAAAATATTTATTTTTATATGATTATATAACACCAATTTTATCATATCTACACTGGTTACCTATTAAGTTCTGTATCAATTACGAAGTATTACTAATGACCTATAAAGCACTAAATGGTTTAGCTCCTGTGAATTTTATGGACCTTCTATCACCCTACAATCCATTGCATTCTTTAAGATCACTAAATTCGAGACTTCTGGTCATTCCTAGGATATCTAAGGCTATGTTTACACGGAAACGATCTGAAGAGAAAACGCAAAAGTGGCGTTACGTTATAATTTTTTATTCTACTTTTAGACGAGCGTTATGGTTGGGAAATCCGCGTGCATACGGTGACGCAAAAGTGTGTGAACTTCGATGTAGTATGCACTCCAGGCGGCTAGGTGGCAATGTGAATCACTGCCACACAACAACACCAATATCTGAGAATATTTTGTACAACTGCTGAAAAGACTCTTGTATGTTTTTCAGAGCTGCTAGAGCAACTTGAAGGTCCGATGTATGGAAATAATCGCAGATGGGAGTTTTACTTACTCAAACATGTTCTGAGGGCAGAAAGGAAAATGATTGGTTTACAGATTCAACCAATGAAACTGAAGCAAGGGCGGGGTCAATACGTTTGAATGTGCGCGCGGAAGGATTGCGGTATATTATTCGGAATACACGACAGATGTTCGTGGGTGAACGCATTTATTGCAAGGTAAGTGAATTTACTATTATCTTTTGTTAAAATTCGACATCCTCTAACGTTTCCTAAGATAATTAGTGAACATTAAAAAAGCACAGAACTAAACATTGTAGGCATGCGCATTTTGATTCGCGTTACATCAGTCAACCACAACAAAGCTGCTTATGGGCTAACTTATGGGCTAATGCTACATCGCTGTTTGTGAACTTGATATCCGTGAACAGAACTCGTTCAAATCTCCGCTATATTTCAACGGTCAATACATCTCCCGTCCTAGCGCTGCTCTCAGGGCAGGATTACTCTATTTAAATCGCTGTTATTTTGAGTGTATTACGCGCTGCTCTCAGGGCAGGAGAGATTCAAATCGCTGTTATTTTGAGTGTATTACGCGCTGCTGTCAGGGCAGGAGTACTCAATATATTCAAATCGCTGTTATTTTGAGTGTATTACGCGCTGCTCTCAGGGCAGGAGTACTCAATAGATTCAAATCGCTGTTATTTTTAGTGTATAACGCTCTGCTCTCAGGGCAGGAGTACTCAATATATTCAATCGCTGTTATTTTTAGTGTATAACGCGCTGCTCTCAGGGCAGGAGTACTCAATAGATTCAAATCGCTGTTATTTTGAGTGTATAACGCACTGCTCTCAGGGCAGGAGTGCTCAATAGATTCAAATCGCTGTTATTTTAGTGTATTACGCGCTGCTCTCGGGGCAGAAGTGCTCAATAGATTCAAATCGCTGTTATTTTTAGTGTATAACGCGGTGCTCTCAGGGCAGGAGTGCTCAATAGATTCAAATTGCTGTTATTTTGAGTGTATTATGTGCTGCTCTCAGGGCAGGAGTACTCAATAGATTCAAAACGCTGTTATTTTTAGTGTATTATGCGCTGCTCTCAGGGCAGGAGTGCTCAATAGATTCAAATCGCTGTTATTTTGAGTGTATTACTCGCTGCTCTCAGGGCAGGAGTGCTCAATAGATTCAAATCACTGTTATTTTAAGTGTATTACGCGCTGCTCTCAGGGCAGGAGTGCTCAATAGATTCAAATCGCTGTTATTTTTAGTGTATTACACACTGCTCCCCGGGGCAGGAGTACTCAATAGATTCAAATCGCTGTTATTTTTAGTGTATTATGTGCTGCTCTCAGGGCAGGAGTGCTCAATAGACTCAAATCACTGTTATTTTAGTGTATTACGCGCTGCTCTCAGGGCAGGAGTGCTCAATAGATTCAAATCGCTGTTATTTTTAGTGTATTACGCGCTGCTCCCGGGGCAGGAGTGCTCAATAGACTCAAATCACTGTTATTTTAGTGTATTACGCGCTGCTCTCAGGGCAGGAGTGCTCAATAGATTCAAATCACTGTTATTTTAGTGTATTACGCGCTGCAGGGCTGGAGTACTCAATAGACTCAAATCGCTGTTATTTTTAGTGTAATTATGTGCTGCTCTCAGGGCAGGAGTGCTCAATAGACTCAAATCACTGTTATTTTAGTGTATTACGCGCTGCTCTCACGGCAGGAGTACTCAATAGACTCAAATCACTGTTATTTTAGTGTATTACGCGCTGCTCTCAGGGCAGGAGTGCTCAATATATTCAAATCGCTGTTATTTTTACTGTATTATGCGCTGCTCTCAGGGCAGGAGTACTCAATATTTTGAAATCGCTGTTATTTTGAGTGTATTACTCACTGCTCTCAGGGCAGGAGTGCTCAATAGATTCAAATCGCTGTTATTTTAACGCCCTGCTGTCAGGGTAGGAGTGCTCAATAGATTCAAATCTCTGTTATTTTTAGTGTATTACGCGCTGCTCTCAGGGCAGGAGTACTCAATAGATTCAAATCAATGCTATTTTTGTGTATTGCGTGCTGTTTTCAGGGCAGGAGTGCTCAGATTCAAATCGCTGTTATTTTTAGTATATTACGCGCTGCTCTCAGGGCAGGAGTACTCAATAAATCGCTGTTATTATAACACGCTGCTCTCAGGGCAGGAGTGCTCAATAGATTCAAATCGCTGTTATTTTGAGTGTATAACGCGCTGCTCTCAGGGCAGGAGAGATTCAAATCGCTGTTATTTTGAGTGTATTACGCGCTGCTCTCAGGGCAGGAGTACTCAATAGATTCAAATCGCTGTTATTTTTAGTGTATTACGCGCTGCTCTCAGGGCAGGAGTGCTCAATAGATTCAAATCTCTGTTATTTTGAGTGTATAACGCACTGCTCTCAGGGCAGGAGTGCTCAATAGATTCAAATCGCTGTTATTTTAGTGTATTACGCGCTGCTCTCGGGGCAGGAGTACTCAATATATTCAAATCGCTGTTATTTTGAGTGTATAACGCGCTGATCTCGGGGCAGGAGTGCTCAAACTCAAATCGCTGTTATTTTAGTGTATTACGCGCTGCTCTCGGGCAGGAGTACTCAATAGATTCAAATCACTGTTATTTTGAGTGTATAACACGCTGCTCTCAGGGCAGGAGTACTCAAACTCAAATCGCTGTTATTTTGAGTGTATAACGCGCTGCTTCCAGGGCAGGAGTGCTCAATAGATTCAAATGCTGTTATTTTTAGTGTATTATGTGCTGCTCTCAGGGCAGGAGTGCTCAATAGATTCAAATCACTGTTATTTTTTGTGTATTTTAGCCTTCCAGGCGCACCAAATTGACTTAAACGTGCACTTAACTGTGAGAACCAAGTAACAATATAACTGACCTTAGTGCTGTTTTAAGGGCGTTATAAATGTCTAGCTAATTCTATTAGTAATTCTAGAAGTAATTCTATTTGTTTACATTGCTACATTGGTAACACTTTACAATACGTTTTAATTAATGTCCCTCGCACCAAGTTTACTCCACAAAAGAAAGTAGTCCAGGAAATAATTGAAAATGAGGATGTTCTATCATTGTTCAATATCCAAAACTGAAGACTGCAGGTGAAATACATTTTATGTTTTTATTTTATGACTATGGGTTTACATTGAAACCAAAATCTTTTTGTAATTCATTTGCAGGAAGACCTACAATCCTGGAGAATTTAAGGAGGAACTGACAGACATTTGTCCAGGCAACCCATGGCCTTGGGCCTGGTTTAATGGGAATCACATTCAAGTTCAACGACACCCTTCTAATATAAAAAAAAAAAAAAAAAAAGCAATTAAAAACCTTTAAGAATAATAACACGTTAAAAGTACAGCAGTTTAATGATAGGCTACATCTTTGCTCTGCATTTTTTTTGTGATACGTTTCTGTGTTTTATATATTTAATTCACTGGAAATGTTTAGTAATACTATTAAAAAGGAAAGTATAATTATACTTGAATTGATTATTTTATTGTAATATTGGACCAAAAGACAGTTCAATAAAAATATAATTAGTAAACAATCAACAATTTATAACCAATGTTTGTTCTTTCATTTTTAATTTTATACAATGATTCTGTACAACAGTCATTAAATTAAATACAAATTCAATACTTTTGTAAGGATGGATTTCCTACAGGGGTTCAGGCTGTAGAATTGCTGAATGACTAAAGAAACATTAGCAGTAAGATAGTGGAAAACTAGATGTCTTGTCTATTACCAACCACCCACTGCTGCTTAGATGGAAGTTTACAATAGCTAAATATGTGCCAGAGCGTTGCTATAGCATAGTGTGACTGTCAGGGTTGCTGTGCAGGTGGCTGAAGACGAGGACACGGAATTTCAAAGATAATAGATTTAATGACAAAATAAAACTTTCAAAAATGAAACAAGAACAAAACTCCAGGACTTTCAAGGTTCACACACAACCATACATAGACGACGATCGACAAACACTGGGAGAAAACACAGGGCTTAAATACACATGGAATGATTGAATAATAAACTGAACACAGGTGATAAAACTGAACACAAACGAGGAGCGGGAAAACTTAACAGGACTAAACCAAAAACCACAAAGACAGGGGGAAACAAGATCTCAAAACAGAACTTAAACACATTGAATTGTTATAGTACCTCCCCCCTCCCCGAAGGCGCGACCTCGCGCCGTATAACATCCAAAGGGGTGGGAGGGTGGGCGCCCTGGAGGCTGACGAGGGCATGGTGCAGGTCCAGGAAGCCTCCAGGGCGAAGCTGTGGGACCCTCGGGCGTCCAGGGCGGAGCTGTGGGACCCTCGGGCGTCCAGGCCGGAGCTGTGGGACCCTCGGGCGTCCAGGGCGGAGCTGTGGGACCCTCGGGCGTCCAGGGCGGAGCTGTGGGACCCTCGGGCGTCCAGGGCGGAGCTGTGGGACCCTCGGGCGTCCAGGGCGGTGCTGTGGGACCCTCGGGTGACCATGGCGATGCAGGTTCTTCAGGTGGCCACGGTGGTGAAGACCCTTCAGGTGGCCGTGGCGGTGAGGACCCTTCGGGTGGCCATGGCGGTGAGGACCCTTCGGGTGGCCATGGCGGTGAGGACCCTTCGGGTAGCCATGGCGGTGAGGACCCTTCGGGTGGCCATGACGGTGAGGACCCTTCGGGTGGCCATGGCGGTGAGGACCCTTCGGGTGGCCATGGCGGTGAGGACCCTTCGGGTGGCCATGGCGGTGAGGACCCTTCGGGTGGCCATGGCGGTGTTATTTTTTCGGGCCTCCGTGGATCTTTGGCCGGCCTCCGTGGATCTTTGGCCGGCCACGGCGAAGGCGTATAGCCCCCCCCCAAAATTTTCTTGGGGAGAAAGACAGGTTCAGGAACGGGAACAGACTTGACATCAACGGGCGCTGGGTCAACGCGGTCTGGGTCAACGGGCTCTGGGTCTGGGTCAACGGGCTCTGGCTCTGGGTCAACGGGCTCTGGCTCTGGCTCTGGGTCAACGGGCTCTGGCTCTGGCTCTGGGTCAACGGGCTCTGGCTCTGGGTCAACGGGCTCTGGCTCTGGCGCTGGGTCAACGGGCTCTGGCTCTGGCGCTGGGTCAATGGGCTCTGGCTCTGGGTCAACGGGCTCTGGCTCTGGCGCTGGGCCAACGGGCTCTAGCGCATCATGGGATTCGGAACTGGACGGGGCCAGCACATCATGGGACTCGGAACTGGACGGGGCCAGCACATCAGGGGATTCGGAACTGGACGGGGCCAGCACATCAGGGGACTCGGAGCTGGACGGGACCAGCACATCAGGGGGCTTGGGGCTAGATTCATGCTCTGGCGGGCAGGCAACTGTCTCTGGCTGGACGGTCTCTGGCTGGACGGTCTCTGGCTGGACGGTCTCTGGCTGGACGGTCTCTGGCTGGACGGTCTCTGGCTGGACGGTCTCTGGCTGGACGGTCTCTGGCTGGACGGTCTCTGGCT
This sequence comes from Chrosomus eos, assembly GCA_036326025.1. Lineage (NCBI taxonomy): Eukaryota > Metazoa > Chordata > Actinopteri > Cypriniformes > Leuciscidae > Chrosomus > Chrosomus eos. The sequence goes on from CM070819.1 coordinate 21,969,096, forward strand.
GGACGGTCTCTGGCTGGACGGTCTCTGGCTGGACGGTCTCTGGCTGGACGCTGGACGGGACCAGCGGCGAAGACTCAACTGGGCTGGACGGGACCAGCGGCGAAGGCTTGACTGGGCTGGACGGGACCAGCGGTGAAGGCTTGACTGGGCTGGACGGGACCAGCGGTGAAGGCTTGATTGGGCTGGACGGGACCAGCGGTGAAGGCTTGACTGGACTGGACGGGACCAGCTGTGAAGGCTCTGGGGGAAGAAGCTCAGGTAGGTCGTCAAAAGGGTCAGGCTCTGACGGGCATGCCATGGGCTCAGGCTTTGGCGGGCATGCGATGGGCTCAGGCCATACTGGACTCGGGACCACCAGAACTCGATCACATCCCCTTCTACGACCTCCACGGGTCCCTCGAAATATGGCCATCCGGGTTCCCATGAAGGCCTGCTTCCAGCTCTCCATCCTTTGTTAGGTCGATCGTTCTGTCAGGGTTGCTGTGCAGGTGGCTGAAGACGAGGACACGGAATTTCAAAGATAATAGATTTAATGACAAAATAAAACTTTCAAAAATGAAACAAGAACAAAACTCCAGGACTTTCAAGGTTCACACACAACCATACATAGACGACGATCGACAAACACTGGGAGAAAACACAGGGCTTAAATACACATGGAATGATTGAATAATAAACTGAACACAGGTGATAAAACTGAACACAAACGAGGAGCGGGAAAACTTAACAGGACTAAACCAAAAACCACAAAGACAGGGGAAACAAGATCTCAAAACAGAACTTAAACACATTGAATTGTTACAGTGAAGATATTGTTTTGCAATGGGTAGCCCTTCAAAGTCAATACCTAATCAAAACTAGTTAGCACATGTAATTGAAAGGGTCTAATGACACTATATATGTTTACACTAAAATAGTTACAAAATAGATGCGATGATAAACTTATACCATTAATCGTACCCACCATATATGTAAAGTGTTACCTGAGAGATAGAAAGAGAGGGAGAGAGTGTAGAAGGTAAGAGCCAGAGAATAAAAGGGCCATAGCAACTGTTACTATCTTCTTGATGCCTTCCTTGACCATGTGTCTATAACACAAATGTGAGATGTTCAAACTGACCAACTAGAAAATTATAATTTCCCCCATTGTACTAAAGGTGGGATTTTTCGACCCCCAATATCCACATATTTTGACCTACAGGCCTCGAATCACTATCAACAGCTCTGCCTTTAGGAATTACAAATTGTCCTTGGGGTAGGAAAGAGGGGGATTGAAACAGTAAAAAGCAAATGTCTTTGTTCATTTTCAAATATCTTTAATTATTTTCAATCTTACAGACTTAAATTTACAACCCTCTCTGGTTTTTCTGAACATATTCAACATAAATGATTCATACAGCATTATATTTACAGTACAATACTGTAAATCTCTGTATATCTCCACAGTTTTTTTTTCTCCATTGGTTTTCTCGATGTGATGAGCACTAACAGGATGAAGAAACCTGAAATGCGTTATAACCTGTGTGGTTTGATATTGCACGATCACCAAGCAGTCTAAGTTAAGTGGTAGACTGCTCCTTTATGTGTTGCTGGTAGAATGCCACATGCACATTAATTTAAAGAAGTTCAAAAGAGACTCACTTATGATAAAGACAAACAATCTCTAAATGATCACTAAACTGTTGCCATGAATTCAATCTGCTTTTGTGATTCATTTATTTTTAGAACGTTTTATATTTTAGAAAACAGAATGGGGGAAAAAGTCTGGAAACTGAGTAATTTCCAAGTCTGTAAAATATTTTAATGCCATATTTTTCCAAATTGCGTAGGAACCATGATAAAATCTCTTTAAAATGATAAGTCCTTGTTTCTCTGCTATATTCAGTGAGAAAATTAAGTATCTGCACATAGATCCACATTGAGATCTTTTGCTATCACATTTATGCATCACAAAGTTAACTTTATGTGATTGTGCGCTTGTATCAGGTGGAACCAAATGTTTGTCATCTTTGCATCCAGGCATTTTGTAATCATTAACTGGACAGCATCAGAGGCGTCTTCAATGCTCCTTTTGATTCATCCAGTTTCTGCCAACTCATTCAGGTAACTGAAGAATAAGATAGAAGAACAAGTCAATCATAGACCGAAAATAAATGGTCTACTGATGTAACAACGAAACGATTAGAAAGAATAAAATACCCTTAAAATGTGTAGGTCTATATATTTACTAGACTATAAAACCAGCAAAAAAAAAAAAAAATCAACAGAAAAAATTATACCAAAATATCAATACTATACAGATTGGTTACACTTGACTTTATTTTACAGTGCACTTTCGTGTACTACTTCCTAACAAAGTACTGGTTAAGTAAACTACATGGGCTAAGGTTTAGGTGTAGGTTCCGGGTTAGTATCTAGTTATTACCTGGTTTTCAAATTATTAACGTACTAATAAAGGCACATCAGACGTAATGCGCCACCGCCGCTTCGCTTCAGCTAATGAATTTAGGTCAGTGTAAGAAATTTTTCCCAAGAAAACATGTCAACGAGCACTATTGAGTAATCTAATCTACTAATCTATTGAGCACTCCTGCCCTGAGAGCAGCGCGTAATACACTAAAAATAACAGAGATTTTAATTATTTAGTACTCCTGCCCCGAGAGCAGCGCGTAATACACTAAAATGACAGTGATTTGAATCTGAGTACTCCTGCCCTGAGAACAGCGCGTAATACACAAAAATAACATTGGTTTGAATCTATTGAGTACTCCTGCCCTGAGAGCAGCGCGTAATACACTAAAATAACAGCGATTTGAATCTATTGAGTACTACTGCCCTGAGAGCAGCGCCTAATACACTCAAAATAACAGTGATTTGAATCTATTGAGCACTCCTGCCCTGAGAGCAGCGCGTAATAGACTAAAATAACATTGGTAGTACTCCTGCCCTGAGAGCAGCGCGTAATACACAAAAATAACATTGGTTTGAATCTATTGAGTACTCCTGCCTTGAGAGCAGCGCGTAATACACTAAAATAACAGCGATTTGAATCTATTGAGCACTCCTGCCCTGAGAGCAGCGCGTAATACACTAAAATGACAGTGATTTGAATCTATTGAGTACTCCTGCCCTGAGAGCAGCACGTAATACACTAAAATAACAGTGATTTGAGTCTATTGAGCACTCCTGCCCTGAGAGCAGCGCGTAATACACAAAAATAACATTGGTTTGAATATATTGAGTACTCCTGCCCTGAGAGCAGCACGTAATACACTAAAATAACAGTGATTTGAGTCTATTGAGTACTCCTGCCCTAAGAGCAGCGCGTAATACACTAAAATAACAGTGATTTGAGTCTATTGAGTACTCCTGCCCTGAGAGCAGCACGTTATACACTCAAAATAACAGCGATTTGAATCTATTGAGCACTCCTGCCCTGAGAGCAGCGCGTAATACACTAAAAATAACAGCGATTTGAATCTCTCCTGCCCTGAGAGCAGCGCGTAATACACTCAAAATAACAGCGATTTGAATCTATTGAGTACTCCTGCCCTGAGAGCAGCGCGTAATACACAAAAATAACATTGGTTTGAATCTATTGAGAACTCCTGCCCTGAGAGCAGCGCGTAATACACTAAAATAACAGCGATTTGAATCTATTGAGCACTCCTGCCCTGAGAGCAGCGCGTAATACACTAAAATGACAGTGATTTGAATCTATTTAGTACTCCTGCCCTGAGAGCAGCGCGTAATACACTAAAATAACAGGAGATTTTAATCTATTGAGTACTCCTGCCCCGAGAGCAGCACGTAATACACTAAAAATAACAGCGATTTGAATCTATTGAGTACTCCTGCCCCGAGAGCAGCGAGTAATACACTCAAAATAACAGCAATTTGAATCTATTGAGCACTCCTGCCCTGAGAGCAGCGCGTTATACACTCAAAATAACAGCAATTTGAATCTATTGAGCACTCCTGCCCCGAGAGCAGCGCGTAATACACTAAAATAACAGCGATTTGAATCTATTGAGCACTCCTGCCCTGAGAGCAGCGTGTTATACACTCAAAATAACAGCAATTTGAATCTATTGAGTACTCCTGCCCTGAGAGCAGCGCGTAATACACTAAAAATAACAGCGATTTGAATCTATTGAGCACTCCTGCCCTGAGAGCAGCACGTTATACACTAATAAAACGGCGATTTGAATATATTGAGTACTCCTGCCCTGAGAGCAGCGTGTAATACACTCAAAATAATAGTGATTTGAATCTATTGAGTAGCCTACTCCTGCCCTGAGAGCAGCGCGTAATACACTAAAAATAACAGCGATTTGAATCTATTGAGCACTCCTGCCCTGAGAGCAGCACATAATACACTCAAAATAACAGCAATTTGAATCTATTGAGTACTCCTGCCCTGAGAGCAGCGGGTTATACACTAAAAATAACAGCGATTTGAATCTATTGAGCACTTCTGCCCCGAGAGCAGCGCGTAATACACTAAAATAACAGCGATTTGAATCTATTGAGCACTCCTGCCCTGAGAGCAGTGCGTAATACACTCAAAATAACAGCGATTTGAATCTATTGAGCACTCCTGCCCTGAGAGCAGTGCGTTATACACTCAAAATAACAGCGATTTGAATCTATTGAGCACTCCTGCCCTGAGAGCAGCGCGTTATACACTAAAAATAACAGCGATTTGAATATATTGAGTACTCCTGCCCTGAGAGCAGCGCATTATACACTCAAAATAACAGCGATTTGAATATATTGAGTACTCCTGCCCTGAGAGCAGCGCGTAATACACTCAAAATAACAGCGATTTGAATCTCTCCTGCCCTGAGAGCAGCGCGTAATACACTCAAAATAACAGTGATTTAAATAGAGTAATCCTGCCCTGAGAGCAGCGCTAGGACAGGAGATGTTTTGACCGTTGAAATATAGCGGAGATTTGAACGAGTTCTGTTCACGGATATCAAGTTCATAAACAGCGATGTAGCATTAGAAAAGCATGTTTTACACCAGTTAGCCCATAAGCAGCTTTGTTGTGGTTGACTGATGTAACGCGAATCAAAATGCACATGCCTACAATGTTTAGTTCTGTGCTTTTTTAATGTTCACTAATTATCTTAGGAAACGTTAGAGGATGTCGAATTTTAACAAAAGATAATAGTAAATTCACTTACTTTGCAATAAATGCGTTCACCCACGAACATCTGTCGTGTATTCCGAATAATATACCGCAATCCTTCCGCGCACACATTCAAACGTATTGACCCCGCCCTTGCTTCAGTTTCATTGGTTGAATCTGTAAACCAATCATTTTCCTTTCTGCCCTCAGAACATTTTTGAGTAAGTAAAACTCCCATCTGCGAAATAATCCGACATGTTGGTTGTTATTTTCCTGTACTGGCCAATGCCTGTGACGTAAACGCGTACGCGACAAGAGCCAACGTGAGCAGATTTGCGTTTTTACCGTTTAGACGGGAACGCGACGGTGGAGCGTTTTTAATATTTCCACTCTGGAGGGTGGTTTCACTTTTTTGCGTTTTTAAGCCCCCAAAATGCCGTCGCCGTGTAAACGAAAGGCACATCCGATAATTTTTTTTTACGTTTTCACCCGGAATCGTTCTCGTTTAAACAGGGCCAAAGTCCACTAAAGGAGGGAGGGCGTTCTCACATTTAGCTCCTAAACTCTGGAATAGACTTCCTGATATTGTTCGAGGCTCAGACTCGCTGTCCCAGTTTAAAACTAGATTAAATGGCGTTCGTCAGCTCCAGTTTGTATCCAGCCTCTCACGGAGACTGCAGATGCCCCAACACCTGTGATGAGACTACTAAACGCCTGTGAAGAGATGAAGGTTGCCTTGAAAAATATATTGAAGCACTTGAAGGGAAATTAATGACCAATCTTCTGAGGACGGTTTACGCTGGAATTCATGATAAGGCAGTGGATGAGGAGGAGATTCAAGACTTTTTCAAATTCAATTCAATATATTTGGTCGTCCTTATTATTCTGTGTCTTATGGTCGTCCTTAAAGTATAATTCCGGTATTTAGCACTTTGAGTCTATTTTCTATTTTACAGTTTGTTTTGGATTAACTAGTTTTGACGTTGGGTCCTGTCTCGACTTTTTGACTCTTTTAGAATCGCCTCTGAGCGCTTCAGAGTGGCTGTCTATGGGCATGCACAAACATGTGCTTAAAACAACCCAACGTTCGTTTTCAAAACTGTGACACTCACCGAGTGGTTAGTGGTGTTCGTTGATGATTCAAAACAAATATATCGGCGCAATGTATGATTTCAATCCGTGTTATTTACTATAGTGGAACTATTTTTTCAGATACCTCACAACCGCGTATAAACTTCCGCTGGATATTTGAGTCTGAAGCGTTAGCACACTCCTTCCACTTGATGGAGACAACCACTTTGCCGCAGTTGCTCTGCTCACGCTAGCCTTCTGAGACTCGACGCCTGTGAAGAGATGACTCAACGTCGGTAATATGTTATGCCCTAAATTAATACATGATTAACTAACTGTATTTTTCTGTTCATTTCTGAAATGCACTTTCTGTAAAGCTGCTTTGAAACAATATGTATTGTGAAAAGCGGTATAAAAATAAATTTGAATTTAATTGAATTTTATATTCCGAGGTTTATTGTAATCAGTTGAATCCGGGCTGTATCCAGATCAGATGGTTGACCTGCGCCTAGACACGACCACAACGCATGATGTAAATCAGCTGGATCCGGGCCATATCCAGATCAGATGGTGAACCTGCGCCTAGACACGGCCACAACACATCCCTGAAGTGTCAGCAGAGCTTGTATCAACTAGACTCTCCCCTTTAAGGCCTCATCGACACGACAGCCATCGGCACTGATCCTCAACAAACTCGTCCCCATACTCGCGACGACACTGATCTTCAACCAGATGAACTGCATAATATAATGTTCCGATCCAATCAGACTTCTGGCCTGTAATGCTGCCTGAATCATAATCATACACTGTTCGTTCGTTGACCAGAGGGCCAAACTGGACCCCCGATTGAGCCTGGTTTCTCAAAAGGGTTTTTTCTCCATTCTGTCCCCTTGTGGTTCCTTGCTACTGTCACCTTTTTCGCCTTTCTTCGCCATTGCCTTTTGGCTTGCTTAGTTGGGGACATTTAATTTTATATTTAACAATATTATTACAATATTATTTTCCTGTCATCTATTTAAAGCTGCTTTGAAACAATCTGCATTGTAAAAAGTGCTATTTAATAAAGGTGACTTGACTTGACTTGAACAAGAGAAAGAAAGAAAGAAAGAAAGAAAGAAAGAAAGAAAGAAAGAAAGAAAGAAAGAAAGAAAGAAAGAAAGAAAGAAAGAAAGAAAGAAAGAAAGAAAGAAAGAAAAAGAAAGAAAGAGGCATGGTGATGGTGGTCGATAAAATCACTTCTCTCTTGAGTCCTTAGTAAGTGAGTTGGCTTTCTCCCACTGCCCTGATGGCCAATCTCGGTGAAGCAGTACTCAGCAGTCTCTCTGTGTGTGTGATTCTGGATGCTGTCCTTGTCGGACCTTTATTATGACCAGCAACGGTCTCTCTCTCTCTCTCTCCTCTCTCTCTCTCTCTCTCTCTCTCTCTCTCTCTCTCTCTCTCTCTCTCTCTCTCTCTCTCTCTCTCTCTCTCTCTCTCTCTCTCTCTCTCTCTCTCTCTCTCCTCTCTCTCTCTCTCTCTCTCTCTCTCTCTCTCTCTCTCTCTCTCTCTCTCTCTCTCTCTCTCTCTCTCTCTCTCTCTCTCTCTCTCTCTCTCTCACACACACACACACACACACACATATCCCTGCACATCAGCACCCATCCTGTCCACAGCTGCCAGTGTTTATAAGGTGGATTTTTATGCTCTGTTATCGACCTTTAAACTTTTTCCATTTACACCCAACTCTCTCTTTTCAGAGACCTTGTCGTTGGGTTGCTTGGTCACCTCTGCACTATACATTTTTGAGGCTCTGCTAAGAGTACTTGTTTGTCCGATCTGGTGATTGCTTCTGTCTCTTTTTCTATTAAGCTTCAGGTTCACTCTGAACCTTCCTCTGGACTCCTAGCCTAGTTTTGTACAAATCAGAGCTGCAGGACTTTAGTTACTAGAGGCCAGTTGCATCAACTGTGTGTGATTTACAACTTAGCCTAGCTGCAACGTAAAGGGGCACTTAGTTACAACTTGCACACTACTACATTTTTTTTTCGTTGCACCATTAAAATGTGTTATAAATCTATGTTACTAGAGGCCAGTTGCATCAACTGTGTGTGAGATACAACTTAGCCTAGCTGCAACGTAAAGGGGCACTTAGTTACAACTTGCGCACTACTAATTATTTTTTTTTTTTTTTCGTTGCACCATTAAAATGTGTTATAATTCTATGTATACACTTAGTATTAACACAATCCTCCAACCAGGAGTACTGTTTGGAAGAAAACAGCAGATTTATTGAATTGCATCAATAAACGAAATTCGGTAACACTTTATTTTACGGGTTCAGAATAATGCATTAGTTAAGCATGAACACACTAGTAATTAATGATTAACTTAAAATTTTAAAGGTTCTGAATTATGTGCTAGTTAAGCATAACCAAACTAGTAATTAATTATTTACATTTTCGCAATTATGCATTAGTTAAGCTTGGACATAATAGTAATTAATTATTAACTTAATTTATAGTAAGGTCATATTAGCTATTATTTACAAATGATTAAACATTTGAAAGCTACACATTTATGCTGTAAACATAATTAATGATTAACTAAATGTACAGTAAATGTCTTTTAGCCATTATTTACAAATACATTTTTATGTAGTCATATAATTATATTTCTGTGCCATTCTATTAAGTTAACTGAACAATAAACTAATAATTATGTTTGATTACTGCTGGTTCTCTTACGAGAGGTTCTCTCGTACTGCGTAATATCTTACGCTAGGGGAAAACTCTTTTCCACAAGATATTGAAGCCAAAAAATAAAAAAAAATAAAATGTGTAGGCTTAGACATAGGCGTGCCTATTGGCTGACCTGCGGCAACAGCAGCAGCCTATCGAGAGAGGCCCTACGTGACGCCATATCCAATGGGGCACTTTACGCCTACTTCGTCACGTTCTGCCAAAATGGCCATGGCCTGGGCTGCCCTGCAAAGGCAAAAGACCTTAACTCGCTAGAGTGTGAAACTGAGAAAAATGACTTTAAAGTTTCTGTTTTGTCCAGACAAAAGTATTATAGGTAGGACTCCCAAAATTTGACAACTAGTTGCTATAATGAAGAAATGTTTGTATGCAAAAAATCTTGAGCTCAAAATTGACCTTTGACCCTTGTTTGGCAGTTACTGTACTCTGCCTTTGTATCATGTGCCAAAAATACGGAGTCGTGCAAAGGAAAAAGGCAGTAACTGACATATAATCAATATTTGCTTGCTGTTCCCCATACTTACATCCATTATAAGAACACCTAACCAAGGTCTAGTCATCATGGTATGTGTTTTAAATTATATAGAAGACCTTTGGTTGTTCCTATTTAGTGCTATAATGATCAGGATAGTGCAGCAACACTAACACAGTTAAACAGTATGACAGATAAGTTACTTTGCAGTACAGCATGTATGAATAAATACAATAAATATTTCCACAATAAAGATAATTTAATTATAATTGAATACAAAGGTATATTTATTTAAATGCAAGATATAGAGTAATAATTAAACAATTTATCAATTTGCGACAAGAATATATATTTCATATTCATTAGGCGTCTTTGGCCTTTATTTTGAAAAAGCAATAAACATGAAAAATCATGAAATTGGTAGAAAGCTCAGTTTGTTTTCATACCAAGAGTTCAAAAAATAACACAATTAAATTTTATTTAAAAAAAAAGTCAGAAATATTTTTTATACTGTATAAACAAAAATATTATGGATTCTCGATTTGTGAAGCGGCTGCAGCTGTAACGCACATTATGCTTGTTTTATGCGTTTATTAGAGGTTGAATTCAAATCAAATACTGCCAAACAACTCATACTACTTCTGAATAGGATTTCTACTTCATAAATTGTATGCAAATTATGGAAATACTTGGTTCAGATCACTCCAAGCGTATATGAATATGGAGGCGTCCTTATGGTCAGTAAGGAGGAAGCTTGGCTGTCCATCTTGTGACAAAGTTTGTTACTGCGCCCAAATAAAATCTTACTGAAAGCTCACATGTATGGATTGTTGTGGATACAGCAGATGACGTGCATTGCTATGGATTATGGATTTTCCATGGATTATATCGGATTGCATGGAAAGGTAGGATGCCTGTGTATTTAATAATTAGTTTTTTTGCGTGTCTGAACGTTAGCGCTAATTTACGTGACACAGATTAAATTTAGCTAGCTCCGGGCTGTCACTGACATTGACGGATCTGAACCAATCGCCCTGAACGAAAAACAACATTTATGACAACCTATTAGCTTGCATCTAAGTATGGCGTGTTAACCTTGCTTTGTTTCTGATTGCATAGTTAGCAGTTTGTCTGGCCAGCAAAGTTGGTGGTATGTTGTTTTAGCAAACTAGCTGAATTAAGCAGAATGCAATCGAAAATGTATCCTGTTTATAATAACATTTTTGGTATGTTCTTAACAAAGATGTGTCGTGTGTATGTTACGTGGTTTGAGAGCGGCAAAATTTGACAGTATGACTAAGCCAGAGTACAGTAACATCACAGCGGCACCGTAACATCTCTCTTGATGCCTGCTGGAACAAAGGCAAAGAGCCGTAACAGCTGTTACGGCGTTCTGCTGTGGTTTCTCACATGGTTTTGGATGTTACGGTTGTCATAGCCCTTTATTTTCTCGTTAAAACAATCAAATTGACTCACGATATTTATTCACGTGATAAAGGAGGTCTCAAATACCACAAAAATGACACTAACTCATTTTTGACCAAACATGATGTTACGGCGTTTTGCCTTTGTAGGGCAGTGGGTCTATACATACAGCTCGATAGGCTTATACAAACTGATTTGTCATCTCTTCAGTGAAGCTCACGCATCGCTGGATCCGGAGTGAAGATGCCACGCCGTCTGAGAAAAAGCCTTCTGCGGGACGAGCCTTTGCATCTGCGTTTCCTGCCTGGGTGAGGATAATGCAGCTCTCGCGCTCGCTGACGGCGCCTGCCATCATTGCGAGCTATTCTCATGGCGACTCTGAGGACTCGCCTGGCATTTTTCTCCGAGTCTGCACTTCCACCCGCTATAGTGCCGCGCCGTATAACGCGCCGTACTCAACAGGTCCCCAAGCCTTCTCCAGCCTGCGAAAGCTCACCGGTTCGCCCGCCAGCTTCGCCAACTTCACTTGAGTCGCTCACTGACAGACAGAGTCCGCCGTCCGCCGCCGCTTCCGCCATTGGTGACGACGAGATAGCTGTGTCTGTGGAGGAGGACAGCTGCTCTATCCCGGCGTCGGGCAGTGAGGATTGGGCGAGCTCTGGGGACCTCCCCCCTCTGCCCGCGAGTCGTCAGGGAAGCGGGCCAGCATCGAATCCGAGCTGATACATCTGCTTTCACCGGCGAGCCTCGGCCTTGAGTGGAAGGTGGCCCGCGCACAACCAGCTGGATGGGTGTTTCCTGCAAAGGGACCGTGCTCCACCGCCTTCTAGGCCTGCGCCTTTTTTCTTCCTGAACTTCATGAAGAAGGCGCGATGTCCTGGAAACGCCCCCTTCTCAGCCAGAGTGCGCACCATTTGTCTCAACAGCATTCTCCGTGGTGGACGGTGCAAAAGACAGAGGATACCACTCTCGCGCGCTCTCGCTCTGCCAGCCACCACCCCCCTCCGCGTGGGCCCCGGCCCAAGATTGAGAAAAAGCCTGAGGCCTCAACGTCTTCATAGCCCTCCTAGGTAAACAACAGTGATTAAGTCTCGCCACGGCCAGACTCGCACCGAAAATTTTCGCTCGTTCAGTTCCAGAAAATGCGACTGTTCCACGTCCCGCTTGCCTGCACACACACACACACAAAAAAAAAAAAACCCGCTTGCCTGCACACAAAAGCCGTTTTCACGGCAACCCAGTTACAGTAAATCACAGTAAATCACATGAAGAGTGTATTTTCTTTAATCCAGCCACGGCCGATGGTGTTTTTTGATTGCAATAAAAATGCCCACGACCCAGTATTCATTCCTACACACAAGCACAGCCCACTAAAGTACAGGGCTCGCACAAATAAAATCGACTCATGTCGATTGTGCATTACATGTAGTAAATGTGTCCACAACTCAGCGCCCACAAACACTACACAATGCATGTCCCACGGTTTCTGTAAAAGCGAAACCAACACACATTCAGTCAGCTCAGGCCGACGGTGTTTTCAGTGCAGTAAATGTGCCCGCTGTCCCGCGCCCAAATTCCCTCACAGACATGTTGAACCCCAAGGGATTTGTCCAGCTTGCTCTCTCTCCGCAAACGGGCATAGCCTCAGACGCGGCAAACACAGGGTTTATGTTACAGCACACCGGAGATCTCCTATCGCCACTATGTTGCGACCAGAGCTCAAATCTCATTCTACCTCTAGCTATTCATGCAAATGCGTGGGCAAAGCTTCCCAGTAGAGATGCACCGATTTATCGGCTGGTGACCGGAATCGGACGATTTTCACGTGATCGGCCATGATCGGCGACTGGCAGTCTGACATAATCCGATTTTATGCCGGTCAAATGCACTCGGGCGCCGCATGATTAACATCGCGCAACATCAGCATCACACGTGCACACGGAACGCACATGTAGGAAATCTCGTGAATTATGGCTGTTTCACACTGCTAGCGCGAGCAATGAAACGCGGGTTTCTGCACAGAGTCTATTTTTGCTGCGCTAAATTTAAGTGAAAGCATACTTTTGATGGACAAAATAAATATGATTTCACCCAAAAAGTGCCCAAAATGCACAGAATTTGCATGTCTGGTGTATTTTACAGTTTTTACCAACTGCTTACACACAAAATCTTTTCATGTCACACGATTTTTGAAACCTCTCACTCAAAGTGCAAAACTACATGCCAAATCTTCAAAATCATAAGCTATTTCTCAGCCTTTGAGTCTTTCAATCGCATAAAACACTTTTTTCAAAACACTACACACTATTCTCTACCTAAAACACAAAGATCTGAGGAAGTGAGTTGCTTTCCTTTTCCAAACACAACCAATCAAAATGCTACACTTTTTCACCAGGTCACACAGACACACTCCTCACATGTGCAAATGTAGCAGGGATATGTTGTTACACCAGATTAAAAATCATTTTGTTTTAATTTGTTTTTATTGTTTGTTTCGGGGCATTTTATTTTGAAAGACGTTTGTGTGCTCTTACTAAGGGTAATCATCACAGTATGCACGTCGGCTGACGTCATACATACGAGGGAGGTTCAAACAGCAGTGCAATTGGAGATTCATCCTCTTTCCTGCAATGTCACTTGAGGAGAGGTACGATTTCATGAGCTCCGTGCACTTGATGTAAAAATTGAGTTATAAGTGTTCATGTTAGGTTTAAACAAACAATTGTGAAAGAGTATTCATTGAAGTGTTACGTTTGACTATTAGTTCGAGTCATTAACTTGTTAAATTAAGTTTATTTGTGAGCAGTTAATGAGTGAATAGTACATTGCGTGAAATGGCGGCGCGTGTGTGCGTCACGAGTGAGATGTGTTAGTGGTTAAGCGGCTAAAGTCTCGATTACAGTTTTTTTCAATTGCTAAGAAGCGTTTGCCAATTCTTAAAATACTTTTTCTAAACTCTTAACACAGCAACACACCTACATCATACAATTAGCCAAATAGTTAATTTTCTGACCAAAACCAGAGTTTGTTAAATAAATACAAACTCTACATTTCAAAACGCTAAAAACCTTTTTCTATATAAACTAACTCTATCAAAACACTGCAAATCTGTTTCAAAATTGAATCATTCGGTCAAAACACTAGCACTCATTTTCTATCCAACATGAACACATAGTCAATCATAGTGCAATGACTCTCAAAATACTAACAGTTGGTGGCATTACAAAAACTGCATTACTTGTCATGTTTTAGTTCTATCTGTATAGAACATACAGTATGAAATCCATTTTTCCATGAATCCATGAATTCATGGTTCATTAGATAGATAGTATGTGTACAACATAATATCTAAATATGAAGGAGTCATCAATACTTTATAGAATGTACAACTGAATAAAAACAGTAAGTGACAGAATTGCATTAGCAATATGAAATTGCTGTCAGTGATCATCAACAAAACGAAACAAAAAAGAAAAACATACATGGCCTTTGGTTTAAAGTGTGCAAAAATAAAACAAAATGACAGAAAAAAGGCACAGATACAATCTTCAGCATTTGGCCACATGTTCTCATCTACATCACATCGGATGTTGTCTCTCGCTATACACTTTGGATAGAAACGCTTGGCATGCCTTATCCACCCCTTATCCACTCCAGCCAGCATCCATGGCATCGAGGAGGGACATTTGGTCTTGAGGCCGATGATCATAAACTTTCTACCTCCAAGCAGAAAGAAATTCCTCAATGGGGCAGAAGAAAGGAGAGTACGGAGGAAGAAAAAGGGAAATCATTCTTGGATTTTCTGCAAACCACATTGTCCCATGTAATCACAAATGTCCTCATGTTTCCGCTCACCTGTTCTGCTTCTGGCAGCAGTTGTTGGTGGAGGTCGTCTAAAAGAAGGCACTCTGTGTTGTAGGGACCAATCTGGCTTTTCTGCAGGGCCAAACCAGCACTTGACTATACCTGGTCAAGTGTCTTGACCATGCTGGTGGCCAGCAGTTACTGTAATACAGTAAATAGCCACTGCATTGATAGCCCTCATGAATTGCATGAAATGCAAATCCTGTTGGTTTGTTGAAAAATCCGGATAATGGAAGCAACGTTTGACCGTCTGAAATTAGGCTGGACTCTTTCGCCAGCCTCTCTCAATGATAGACCATGGTTTATCACATGGTCTATAATGGTGGCTCTTTATCCGTGACAACAGCTCTTACTCCCCTTTGAACAGCACCACGCATTCTTACTCCTCTTCCCCTAGCTCTCCTTCTCCCTCTCCCTTTCCCTTGTCCTGGTCAAACTAGTAATCTCCCTCGTCTAACTAGTCTTCTCCATCGTCCCGGCATTTTCTTTCTTTTTTCTCTGTTTGGTTCTATGCTGCTTTGAACAAAACTAATCCAAAGAGTGAATTTTTTATTGTGTATGTCCATGTAATGGAAATCTTCAACATCTGGCTATGTCTCTGATTGAGATTGGAATCAGCTATTTCTTACTGTAATGATCAGTCATTTAAAAATGCTTATCAGCTGTATGAATTTTTTTATTTTTTTTCAATATTTGTTTCAATACTTTTGAGCGGATATTGTTAAAGTAGAGGCTTTATACTGTATCTATGGTTTGGAACATTGGGTCTTCATTTCTGGCAAGCTGCGTTAAAGCATTTGTAAAAAAGACTATAAAGATCCATGATTTTGGTATCGGGTATGCTTATATGTAAAGAAGATGTAGGCATTCTAGAAACGTGTTAATTGACAGCATTTTGTGTGAAAACAACATGAATTGTGTTAATGGTATGGTCACAACAGACAAATGTTGTGCTAGTTGTGTTCAGAGTTTTGAAAATGTGATTACAGATTGGACAAAAGGATGTTAGCAATTGAAAAAAACTGTAAATTAAATTTGATATGCATATTACATATATTCTAGTATATTAATCGATCTTGTACATTGCATTCACTGTGTCTTCTGTAGTTAACTAACTGGTGTATTTAAACATGTATTTTGTGGTTAACAGGCGAGAGAGCTAAAGTTAAAAGTGCCTGTGTCTGTTTATGTGTTTTATCACACAGGTATGTTACAGTTTTTGCCGGTTGCTTGAACACTATAGACCCATGCTTAGACTAAAGTAACACAACTTGAAGCTTTTGTTAATATACCTGAAACACATGTACCCATACCTTAAACAAAACCGCTGCTTTGCACTCTAGTTGCAATTCTGCAACACACTTACTCCTTTATGCAACACACTTGGTCCTGCATACTACACTCTATTTCATACATAAGACACTTCAAAAAAAAGTTCAAAAATGAAATCTCAGTGTGACATTTTGGAAAACACATGCATCCAAAATACAAAACACATCGGGTAATTGCAACCACTCAAATACACACCTGAAGGCACTTACTTGCAAAACTGAACACAAATCAGCCAGCTACAAAAAGCCTTCAGTTTAGCCATTTCAGGAACTTTGCAAGCATGGATGGAGGAAGAGGAAGAGGAAGAGGAGGAAGAGGAAGAGGAGGACAAGGTCAAGCTCGAAGAGGCCATGCACGGACCCCTATTTCTGATGATATAAGAGCAACTTTGGTGGACCATGTCATCAACCATGGCCTGACTATGAGGGAAGCTTCACAGTGGCATCTGTAATAAGAACATTCCGACTGGAAAACAGGTATGTCTTTACCTCTCTACCTTCTACTCTACTCAGATGGTATTTACAGCACTGTACTACAGTATATCACATTACCACATCACGTGTACAGGGTATTGCAGGGTTCTATTGCTCCTTTTGCAGCCAAAGTGGTAGTTTTTGTGAAATACCATGATTCAGGAGCGTCGGACTGGGGGTAAAACCAGTACTGATTACCAGTGCCCCAAGGGGAGAGAGGGCCCTTGAAAAGGCAATATTTTATTTGGAACATGGGGGCCCATCAGGACTGCCTATACATAGGGCCCGGGATCTTGTGCTACGCCCCTGCCATGATTACTTACAGTATATTGAGATGTTTCAGTACAGTGGATGATACAGTATATACAGTAAAGTAATGTAAGAAAAAGAAGCAAACCGATGACAATTTGTGGTTGTATTTCTCTAGAATGACTAGAAGACCTTGATGGTTTTGACATGGAAGGGGATATTTTCCCCGGTGCCTAGCGGGAGAAGACATTGCTTGCAATGTCGATGAGGTCCTGTGGCCAGACCCCAACAGACGCCGGGATCCATGAGCCCACGTATGCACAATTGCCATGCTTTTCTGTGTTTACAGTATAGTGTTTTTTCTATTATAATATTTGCTTTATCTGAATTCATGTTACTGCAATGTACAGTGCTGCAATGTTGAGTAGGCCTATTTGCTTTTTTGGTTGTTTGAAAATGTGCCTCCTGAAAATATGCCTTCTGAATAAACAGTGAAAATCAAAGACTGCAGTGTTTTATATAAAGTAGACTAGTGTGTTCCCCCTGATCTGAAAGTGTATGCATATGATGCAAGTATGTGTCATTTTGTCATCAGAGTTATATTTTGACAAAGGAATGTTAGGTTTTGATAGCAGAGTTTAGGTTTTGATGGTAGAGTTTCAATTTGACACAGATGTGAATGGTATATTTCCCAGTGTTGTGTCATGTTTACTTGTGTGTAGAGTTTTGGCACAATGAGCGAAGTTTTGCAAAATGTGTTCAAGCAATGGGCAAAAACTGTAATTGGTATCTAAGAAACACTGTAATGCTGTTTTGAATTATTTGCATACAATGACATTTTTGTGGATTGAGGATAATAATAATTATTATTTATAATATTGCTATTATTTCATATATTGTGTATATGTGTGACACAGTGTGTTTGCTCTTTCCTGCAATGCCACTTGAGAAGAGGCGAGAGAGCTGAAGTTAACAGTGCCTGTGTCTGTTTATGTGTTTTATCACACAGGCATTGTGATTAAAATCATCCTTAGTGCAACCAGCTTTGTGTGTGGAAAATTCTTTTATTCAAATCATCTAAAATAACACAACGCAGAGGAACAACCGCTACACAAACACTACGTAATTGCTTACGTAAATGTTTATAGTTTTGTTGTATGCTAATGTATACAACAGTAATGTTTGGCCTAATAAATATATTCTGTTTCTACATTGCATTGGCTTTCCCGGTGTTGTTACCAGCAGATTACTTTCACTGTAGAACATTGTATTGAAATGTAGATATAAGCCTATGAATAACCAAAGAGCTTTAGATTTAGAACAGCAGTGTTTACATGGTATATCCAAAAATGTATTATTATGAAAGAAGTGTTTGCCATTTGATGCAAATGCTTCATTCTGACATGTGTTTATGGCATTTTGAATGTAGTGTTGCATTTTGAAGGAGATGTGAGGCATTTTGCATTTTGTGTGTGCAGTTTTGAGAATTGTTTGTAGAGTTTTGAAAAAAGGAGACTTAGTTTTGAAAACGTGTGTAAGGAGTTGGTAAAAACTGTAACAAGAACTGAAGTAGGCCATGTCAGAAAAGAAAATGAAGACTCAAAAATATTTATAAAAAATGTACCGATTTAAACTTGTTTTTATTATTGCCCAATCGTTTCCCTGCACATGCTCCACTTGTCCTGTTTAGCCTGGCTGGACATGTGTTAGATGAGAGAAGAACCGTTTGAGAAATATAACTTGCCATTGAAATACAAGTGATTGCAATAGGCTGTGTGTTGTGTGTGTGTGTGTGTGTGTGTGTGTGTGTGTGTGTGTGTGTGTGTGTGTGTGTGTGTGTGTGTGTGTGTGTGTGTGTGTGTGTGTGTGTGTGTGTTGAGAAATATCTTTATACTGCAAGGCTATATTTATTTTATTTTTATTTGTAATATTATTTTATTGCCATTACCTGTTTCATACAGAAGTTTAGGTTGCTAATACCTGTTTTCATACAGAAGTTTAGGTTGCTAAATATATCAATTTTGTTTTGTTGGATATTGGATGTGAAAAGAAGGAAATGGTTCTTCCATAACACTGCACTTTAGATGTGTGTGAATTTCCCACACCAGGAGTAATTTATATAGTTCTAATTTATAGCGATTATCTGTTAAAAAAAGGTTCTATGCAAAATGTTCTATTAAAGAGAAGATAGAAAATAAATATTTGTGTGTGCTGTAAAGTGGTTTGAAAAAATTTAATTGGAATCGGCTAAAATTGGTATCGGCAGGTCAAACTCAATGAAAAATCGGAAATCGGGATCGGCCTAGAAAATTGTAATCGGTGCATCTCTACTTCCCGGGGTATCAGAATGGGTGTTGAACACTATAAAAAGAGGCTATTCGCTGCAGTTCGCTCAACGTCCCTGCAGCTACACGGCGCGAGTCGAAACTATGGTAAAAAATGAAGTAGCTCATCTACTTCGAGCCGAAATATCAAAACTACTGAGCAAAGGGGCCATAGAGCCTTTATCTCAAGCTCAGAGCGAAGGGGGTCTATACAGCATATATTTTCTGGTACCAAAAAACAAAAAAAAAAGACGGGGGTCTCAGACCCATTCTAGATCTGAGACAGCTGAACAAAGTGCTTGTGAAACACCAGTTCAGAATGCTCACAACCAGAAAAATCCTCACGCAGGTTTGACAAGAGGACTGGTTTATGTCGATAAATCTGAAGGACGCTTATTTCCAAATAAAAATAGCATCACGTCACAGGCGATTTTTGAGATTCGCCTTCGAGGGCCAGTCATATCAATACACAGTCATGCCGTTCGGACTGTCCCTGGCACCCCATACATTTACGATGTGCATGGACGCCGGCCCTCGCACCCCTGAAACTTTGGGGCATGCGAGTTTTGAACTACTTGGACAATTGGCTGATTCTAGCTCGATCACACTCAGAGCTCATAGAACATAGGACCATATTACTCCAGCATCTCGAGACTCTTTGTCTCACAGTTGGGTGAAAAGTTCACTGTCTCCCAGTCATTAGAATATATTTTCTGGGCACAGAACTGGACTCACTGTCTATGACAGCGCGACTGTCGACCAGAGCGCAGACTGAACATTCAGCGCATCATGAAATCCTTCCGCTGCGGCACTATAGTACCGCTCAGGTTTCAGAAAATGCTGGGTCTCATGGCCTCAGCATCTTCAGTAGTCCAGTTGGTTCTGCTTCGCATGCGCCCGCTGCAGTTATGGCTAAAAGCGCGAGTACCACCTCGGGCGTGGGCCTCCGGTCTGTTTCGCCTCAGGGTCGATCAGAAATGAGTCTCAGCTCTGAAACCTTGGAGAGCGATCGGCTGGTATCAGTCAGGTGTAAACCTGGGGACTTCCTCGAGTGTGAAGGTGGTGTCTACGGACGCCTCCACCTCGGAATGGGGAGCGCTGCTCGAGGGCAGACCATTCTTTGGCCAGTGGTCAGAACGGGAGAAGCTTCTACACATAAACTGTCTGGAAATAATGACAGTCGACAACGCACTGAGGCGCTTTTGTCCCCAGATAAAGGGTCACCACGTCCTGGTCCGTTCGGACAACATGTCAGTGGTGGCCTATATAAATCGGCAGTGTGGCGTCAGGTCCCAAAACCAGGTTGGGGACCAGGTTGAAGGAACACCTCCTGGTCTGGGCTCAGCACAATCTGCTCTCATTGAAAGCAACACATGTGCCTGGTCACTAGGGCTGGTAATCTTTGGGTAGAATCGATTCGATTCACGATTCATAGGTTTTCGATTCAAGAACGATTTTTGCAAATTCAGAAAGATTCGATTCAATGCGATTCACAATAAAAGTCGATGCGATTCAATTAATTTGATTCGATTCTTCATTTTTAACATGCATTCATAAGATTATTTAAATGCTTCCCCCAATGGGTCTTAGTCAGGGTGTGAATTATAGAGTGGCCTTTGGGGGTCAGAGAGTGGAAAAAAGAAAAAAAAAACAAGGACATTTTGTCTATTGTTAACGTTAGTTCATGCTAGTTTTTAATGAATCTATTATTATAAAAAAATATTTCCAAAGCCTATAAATTAGCATTTGTAGAAATGTAAACCAAGATTTAAAAAGGCTTTAAAAGTATTGTTAGTTAATCATCTGACTATTTTGTAGGATAGTGTTAATGGATACACAACCTTAAAGTGTTGGTACATTAAACATCCTTCCAATGTGAGACAAAATACCATGAACTTTCCCAACTTAACCGTAACTAACTTTTCCTCATGGAATAGCTACTCTTTGTTCCCTTATCGAAAGGGAACTCGCGATGCATCGAATGACCCCGTGGGAACGCCTCCAGCGTGACTACGTCTGAAGCATCTATGCCAACTAGTCCAATGGAAAGAGAGAATGAGCGTCACGGGTGGGTGACGTCATGACCAGGAAATGATAAAAGCACTTCCGCTGCACACCGGCAGTTAGCTTCTGTTGCCTCAGAAAGCGATCTGTGTCAAACTGTCTCTGTCTATTTATTGTTGTCTGTTGCAATATTGTTGGAAACTTTATGGCGAAACAAGTCTACAAACAGTGTGTTCCTCCCTGCCCGCGTTATTTAACGGGTGGGGACACACACGAGCTTTGTGTGATTTGTTTGGGAGTGGAGCATGCGGTCTCAGCCTTCGAGGGGGCTGAGTGCCAACACTGTGAGAAGCTACCGCTTCGCATGCTCCGATCCCGCCTGTCACTCTTCGACAAACAGAGTGGACAGGCTCGCGATCCTCAGGGATCATTTCTCCTTCCTTACCCGGGAGATCCAGCTCTCCTCCCCCGGTGTCGGAAGCACGCTTTGCGGTTTCTTCCGCCCGGGGAGAGAGCCCTCCTTTTCTCCAATGCTCTTCTTCGAGGAAGTTGATGTTATGAGTTTGGAGAGTGAAAATGCACACATGGGGGAAAGGGATTCACAATTATTTTTCCCCGGCATATGATGAGCTGGTGGATGTCATGTCACGAGCTGTAGAGAAATTAAATATTGAATGGCCATCTGAAATTCAGGGCGCTCGCCCCAAAAGCAAACTAGATGAGCGCTTTCTCTCTTCAGCCACATTGTCTCCACCACGAGGGCTTCCTTTTTTTCCTGATTTACATAACGAGTTGTCTAAATCGTGGAATAAACCGTTTTCATCTCGTGTCTTTAACCCTCAGACTAATATATATTCAAAAATTAGGGGTTAAGAGAGTACGGTTATGGTTCGATGCCCTAGGCTGAACAAAATTTAGCCAGTTATCTGGCGCCTGGTCCTGCATCTAAAACCACATCTAATTTAGTGGGCAAAGCTTATTCGGCAGCAGGTCAAGCCGGAGTGTGTTTGCACACTATGGCACTGCTCCAGGCTTATCAAGCTGATCTGCTGGGGGATTTGGATAATAGCGAGGGAATTAGTCAGGACGATGTTCGAGAACTTCGTCGGGCTACTGATCTTGCTCTCAGGGCTACTAAGGAGACCGCCAGAGCAGTTGGGCGGTCTATGGCAGCCTTGGTAGCCACTGAGAGGCACCTTTGGTTGAATCTTTCTGAGATTAAAGAAAAAGATCGAACTTTTTTATTAGACGCTCCACTTGAACCCTCTGGTCTCTTCGGGGACGCAGTTCACGCGGCCGTGGAAAGGTTCCAGGAGTCTAAAAAGCAGTCTGATGTTTTTAAAAAGTTAATCCCTCGCCGTGTCCAGCCCCCTGGGGCTGCTGGGCGTGAGCAGCCCCAGCCGTCTAGCTCATCATATCGTGTGCAGCAAAAAGAGAGTGTTGCGTCTCGTGCTCCTCCACGTAGATACTGGAGACAGACGCAACCCTCTCAACCGAAGTCGTCTAAGCCTAAGCCGGATCTGATGACCGTTCTTCAGGCAAAGAAGGCTTCGGCTAAAAAAAAAAAGGTCCTGATGTTTAGGCGTCAGGCCTGTGAGGACAGCCCCGACCGAAGTGGAGCGGTGTACACCTCATTACACGGTGCCCGTTCCATTTCGGGGTCCTCACGAGACCCTCCTGCCAACCCTGCCACCTCTGGTGCTTCAGGGCGCAGCGGTCTCCAGCGAGTCGCTGATGCTATGCTGCGGCACAGCATCGGTTTCGCGCCCTCTGAGGGGGGCTTTAGAGCAGTCAGGTCAGGTAGCTCCTGCCATTATGTTTCAGGCTCCAGATTTGGCTCTCTCAGTAACACCAGAGACCAGCCTCGAGAGGCTGGTCCCCTTAGTAAATTTTCTGGCAGCGTGGAAGCTTCTGCCGAATATTTCTCAGTGGGTCCTGCAGATTGTAGAGAAAGGATACAGAATCCAGTTTGGTTCTCGTCCTCCTCATTACAGCGGGGTGCTGCCCACAGTGGTGCATCCCGAGCAGGCTCTGGTAATGGAGCAAGAATTAAAGGCCCTGTTAGCAAAAGAAGCTATAGAACAGGTGTACTCACCAGACAGAGAGTCGGGTTTTTACAGCCGTTATTTCATTGTTCCAAAAAAAGGATGGAGGGTTGCGTCCCATTTTAGATCTTCGCCTGTTAAATCGGTCAGTTCAGAAACTAAAGTTCAAGATGCTGACCCTCAAACAGATCGTGACCCAAATCAGGTCCGAGGACTGGTTTGTCACGATAGATCTAAAGGATGCATACTTCCATATCTCCATCCTCCCTCAGCACAGGAAGTTCCTAAGGTTTTCTTTCAGGGGCAAAGAATACCAATATCGGGTTCTTCCTTTCGGCCTAGCTTTGTCACCCCGCACGTTCACGAAATGCATGGATGCAGCTTTAGCCCCTCTCAGGCTTCAGGGCATACGCATTCTGAATTATATCGACGACTGGCTGATTCTAGCGGAATCAGAGCAGTTGGCGGTTCGGCACCGAGGTGTCGTTCTCGCTCATATGCAGATGTTGGGGTTGAGGCTCAATACCAAGAAAAGTGTACTTTCTCCAGTACAGAGGACCACTTTCCTTGGTGTGGTATGGGATTCAGTGACGATGAGGGCCAACCTATCGCCCATTTGTGTAGCTGCTATCCTGGTAGCCATCAAAGAGCTAAAGCTAGGTCAGTCACGCACTGTAAAACAGTTCGAGAAACTGTTGGGTCTACTGGCAGCAGCGTCCAACGTGATACCTTTTGGCCTGTTGTACATGAGGCCTTTACAGTGGTGGCTCAGGACCAGAGGGTTCTCCCCGAGGGGAAACCCACTCCGTATGATCAAGGTCACGCGGCGATGCCTTCGGGCCTTAGAGATATGGAGGAAGCACTGGTTCTTAACCCAGGGTCCGGTGTTGGGAGCTCTTTGCCATCGAGCTACTATCTCGACAGATGCTTCCCTCACCGGCTGGGGAGTGGTAATGGAAGGCCGCTCGGTTCAGGGTCTGTGGAAAAGCCATCTTTCGTGGCACATAAATTGCCTGGAGATGATGGCCGTCTTCAATGCGTTGAGACATTTCCTTCCAGACCTAAGAGGCCATCATGTGCTCGTTCGAACAGACAACACATCAGTGGTCTCTTATCTGAACCGTCAGGGGGGTCTGCGGTCGCGTCCGCTTTGCAAATTGGCGCACCAGATCCTCCTGTGGTCTCTGGGGAAGGTACTCTCCCTGAGGGCAGTGTATATTCCTGGGGACCAGAATATAGGAGCAGACATCCTGTCGAGGCAGGAGCTGAGGCCAGGGGACTGGAGACTCCACCCCGAGGTGGTGGAGAAAATCTGGGAGGCATATGGGCCAGCAGAAGTGGATCTGTTTGCGTCTCAGAACACGACGCACTGTCCTCTCTGGTATTCCCTTACGCACCCAGCCCCTCTGGGGCTGGATGCTATAGTGCAGACGTGGCCGAGGCTACGTCTGTACGCCTTTCCCCCTGTTGCTCTGCTCCCAGGAGTTCTGGAGCGGGTCCGTCGGTTTGGAATAAGCCTACTGCTAGTAGCACCACGCTGGCCAAGTCGGATCTGGTTTTCGGACCTGATCCATCTTCTAGACGGGCCTCCATTGGAGATCCCGATCAGGAGAGACCTTCTGTCTCAGGCCGGGGGCACAATATTTCACCCTCGTCCAGAGATTTGGAACCTGTGGGTTTGGCCTCTGAGGGGGCCCAACTCATAGAGAGTGGTCTTTCAGCCGAGGCTGCTGAGACCATCCTAAGCTCCAGAGCTCCAGCTACTAGGAAACTATATGCGCTTAAATGGAGAGTTTTCTCCTTATGGTGTCACCGACATCATTGGGATCCAGTTAACTGTTCTGTTAACACAGTACTCGAGTTCCTGCAAGAGCGCTTTGTGTCAGGTCTTTGCCCTTCCACGCTAAAAGTCTACGTGGCAGCCATTGTGGCTTACCACACCCTGGTGGGGGGTACATCTTTGGGTCAAGACCCCCTGATTACACGTTTCCTTCGTGGCACTTTGAGGCTAAGGCCTGCAACTCGCACTAGGGTGCCAGCTTGGGATTTGACTATAGTTCTAGAAGGCCTGTCTAGGGCTCCATTCGAGCACTTAGATTCGGTCTCAGATAAGTTTCTTACTCTTAAGACTATCTTTCTGCTAGCTATTTCGTCCCTCAAGAGAGTTGGTGACCTTCAGGCCCTTTCGGTCTCCCCCACTTGCCTTGAATTTGCACCGGGGATGGTCAAGGCGTTCCTATATCCAAAACAGGGATACGTCCCTAAGGTGCCGACCTTGACTCCGAGGCCTATTGTGCTGCAGGCTTTCTGTCCTCCTCCTTTTACAACTGCGGACCAGGAAAGACTGCACCTCTTGTGTCCAGTGCGAGCATTGGACACTTATGTACGTCGGACATCCTCAATCAGGAAGTCCGACCAATTACTGATTTGCTTTGGATCACCTAAGAAAGGTCTTCCTGCCTCCAAACAGACAGTCAGTAAGTGGATAGTCGATGCTATTTCACTTGCATACGAGTACTCGGGCCAGCCTTGTCCTTTGGTGGTCCGAGCTCACTCGACCAGGAGTATGGCGGCTTCTAAAGCCTTACTGTATGGAGTTTCTCTTCAAGATGTCTGTGATGCGGCGGTCTGGTCCTCTCCGCTCACATTTGTGAGATTTTACAGTTTAGACCTGGATGCTGCCCCAGGTTCTCAGGTGCTTAGTGCTTAGTACAACAGACTGACACTCAGGTACTTGGAATTCTGGCGCTTTGGGTATTCTCGTTCCCACGGCGTCATTCGACGCATCGCGAGTTCCCTTTCGATAATGGAACTCTCAGGTTACTATTGTAACCATAGTTCCCTGAGAACAGGGAACGAGACGATGCGTCTCCCTGCCATACTTCCTGCGTCCCTGCGATCGGCTTGCTTCGGCAAATTTCGAAGCTAACTGCCGATGTGCAGCGGAAGTGCTTTTATCATTTCCTGGTCATGACGTCACCCGCCCGTGACGCTCATTCTCTCTTTCCATTGGACTAGTTGGCATAGATGCTTCAGACGCAGTCACGCTGGAGGCGTTCCCACGGCGTCATTCGACGCATCGTCTCGTTCCCTGTTCTCAGGGAACTATGGTTACAATAGTAACCTGAGACGTTCTCTTTATAGGCCTACTGAACATTTTCCTTGTGATTCTGAAAGAAAACGCGCCGTGTGTCTACTTGTGCTATATTAACGATTACGAATGCAACTTTAATGCGCATCTGATTGATGGATAAACCATGCGCTCTTATTTCAGTGTAATTAATGTTGTAGCATAGTTATTTCATCAGTTTTCTTCGTACATTCAGTTTAACGACATTAAGTTACATTTCATTCATCATTCATGATTAATCGGAAGCGTGTTGATTTTAGACGCCTATTATACGTTTTCTCTTTCCATGTAATAAATGCGCACCCTTGAATAAGTTTTACTTTAACTGCTCAGGACGGGTATGACCCATTTCCGTAAAACTTCAGTATTATCTTAAAGAAAATAACGGCGACGTTTCCACGCAACGAACATGTTGTTTCATAGCAGTGTCCGCGCAATGATATGGCAGCTTTATCAATGGCTTGCTTTCTCGATAGAGAGCTGTCATCTGCTCATGTGAACACCAGTGGCTGTCTTGAGGAGAGCTCAAACATGGACTGCTCAAAAATCTGTAGATGAGAGCTATATGGGACCGAGCGCGAGCAAAATCCAGTGAAAGATGGTAAAGAGTGCAGCGAGTATGTGAAGGAGAGCTGTAAGGACGCGAAAAGACGCCTTCATTAATTCGTGCATGTAGTCATTTAATGTTAATGTTTTAAAAGCACTGAATCGCTATAGAATCGCAAATTATTCGATTCTTAGCATTTTAAATCGAATATTGACTGAAATAAACGATTCACGATTCAAAATACATGTTTCAAGATCGATGCATATCCATCGTCAGGATTTGTAATCGATGCATTGAGAAAACAAATGAATCGTTACACCCCTACTGGTCACCTGAATTTGGGACCAGACAGACTGTCCAGAAAAAATGTTCCAGCAGGAGAATGGTCTCTGCACCTGCAGACGGTCCTACTGCTGTGGGAGACATTCGGCAGAGCGCAGGTAGACCTGTTTGCATCCCAAGAAAACGCTTACTGTCTGAAGTTTTTCTCCAAGAGCAGGGATGCGCTGGCCCACATCTGGGCCCGCTGCCCACTCTATGTTTTCCCCCGTCTCGCTCCTGCCTCCGGTATTGGAACGAATCAGGGAAAATGGATGCTCAGTGCTGCTTGTGGCTCCACTCTGGAAAAACCAGGCTTGGTTCTCAGTTCTGATGCAGCTGACCAGCACTGCCCCATGGCCAATACCGATGAGGAAATACCTCCTCTCTCAGGCCAAGGGCTCGATTTGGTATCCTCGCCCGGAGCTGAAGTGCCAACTAGTCTTTCCCTATGGAGGATCCCGATACCGCTCTACAGATAAAGTGCTGTGGAAATTTCGGTTTCGCGTACCTACCCGAAAATTTTTGCATTTATAGGCAAGACAAGTAGTTTGTTTAGGCATGGTTTGTAGCGAATTACAAACCTGCGCACATATATTCAAACGCACATAACTATAGAATCAATGGGCTCTATGCACGGCGGTATTTCCGGTGAAGGGTTAAGGATGCTCGATAACTTTCGCCGATCGTAGAGTCCAATGCAATACCAAGAATTTATATTGATTTTTATACTCCATGGTTATACTAAAGAAACGTTAGTCACAAAAACAGACAAAACAGCCACCCCTCGTTGTGTTTATGCTTCTTTTTAAAATTATATTAAATAAACATAACTATACATACAATTACATCTAAACATATGAAAGTTTCATTTCAAAGACGGGAGGACAGTACATTTTGAAGACTCTGCCATAATCCCGTTTTCCTCGGTTTTCCTCCGCTTTAATCTCCCCAACCGGAAACGGATGAGCATCCTTGCGTCAAATGCGGAACTTATGCGTGCATATAGCCTATTCTTAACCAGCTAACACAAATACGTGACTGTTACGTAACTGCAACGTAATCTGGTGACCAAACTTTCGTCGTGGCAACGTAACTAGTTACGTCGTGGCAACCGGAAAAGTGAAATTCCTGGATTCGTTGCCACGACGTAACTTTGTAACGTTGTCAGTAAGTAACTGAGACGTCGTGGCAACGTCATGGATCAACAGTCGTGTGTTGGTAACCAGTTGGTCATTTTTAGTTTTTAATTAATATAATATGGGCGGACATGCAGTGGTCTAATTTAACTTGTCCTCATTTTCCCAAAACTATTTTAGAGACTTTTTCAACAACATATGAAAGACACAGAATTTGGTTAATTCAGTTCATTTACTACAGAACAAAGCACAAACAGCAAAAACAGTATGAAAACAGGTTTATATACATTTAAATGAACAAGGTTTGGATCAAATTAGAAAATTAAACTGACCGACCATTGGACAAGAAAGGCTGATTGGGTCAACAGGGTCCAGCCCTTGTTAACAATTAAATATCACTTGACTATACAGTAGAAGTTAAAATTTTAGAAACTTTACTATTAATGTTTTTGAAAGAAGTCCCTTTTGCTCATCAATGCTGTATTTATTTGATCAAAAATACGGAAAACAGTAATATTGTGAAATATAATTACAATTTAAAATAATGGTTCTCTTACGAGAGTATCTCTCGTACTGCGTAATGTCTTACGCTATGGGGAAAACCTCTTTTCCACGAGATATTGAAGCCAAAAATTATCCCTAATTTTTAATCAATGTAAAACGCTTTGCAGCAGCAAGCAGACATAGGCGAGACAGCTCGCGCGCCTATTGGCTGCCCTGCGGCAAAAGCTGCAGCCTATCGAGAGAGGCTCTGCGTGACGTAATGTCCAATGGGGGCAATTCGCGCCCATATCATCACGTCCCGCCAGAAAGGGCGTGGTATCGCCCAATAAATAAGCTCGATAGGCTGTGACACGCTGATTTTCATCTCTTCAGCGAAGCTCACGCATCGCTGGATCCGGATTGAGAAGCCACGCCGTCGACCTGTAGCCTTCAGCGGGACGTGCCCTTGAGTCTGGAGTCGCTGGCATCGCCGCCTTCAGCCGCCGTACCTGTTGCGCTTTCCGGCGTACTATATCCTTTACTCTGCCTGAGAGTGCGTGTTTGCTTATGTGACGCAACAAACAC
>CM070819.1:22598531-22921031 GCA_036326025.1 Chrosomus eos
ACATTATTACGTTTTTACAGCTACAAAACGTTAACAGTTTACGTATATTTTTCACATCATAAAGATATCTGTATACTTTCACTTTTAAAGATAAACGTAACAAGATCCCTTAATCCTACTCCCAAAACCTAAACATATCCATTTTATACAGAATATAAAAAGGATAAAACGTAGGCTAACGTTAATGGAAAATGGCAGTTTTATTAACAATATAGCATTAAAATATATTTTGAGCCACTAATCCTACTCCTACCCCTAAACCTACCCTAAACCTACCCATAACCATTTCTTAAAACTATGTCAGGCTAACACAATTATGAACAAGAAAAAACATAACAGACAGACAAGTTTACATTTCACAATAATTTATTTATTGAGAAAATGTCAAAACCGGTAACGTTAACATTACCAAGTCGTTCACGTGATGATGCGTTGCAGTCGCAGTCCTCTCTGGCAGTATTGTAGTAGTTGTGTATATGAGGTACAGATCAGAATTTAAGTTATTAACGTTAACCATGAAAATGTTAATCCGATTTCGATTTCGCGCGCGCTTCTCCATTTCAAATGTACACCGACTGAAACACGGCATGTCGCAATCTGTGACGAAGCAGGCGAGAGCCAATGAGCGTTTGATATCACGGCCGTAAAACATGTCATAACGTAACACTTCTTGAAGGCGCATTTTTTGAATTTGAATTCATCACCAGCGCGGGGTAGATTTGACGTTTGCGGTCGCTGCTGAGAAATGAAGATGAAGATCACTGGATAAAAGGCTGAATTTGGATCTGTTTCAACAACGTATGGATTCTAGGATTTGGATTACATCAAGCTAATAAAATGTATGTCTTTTGTGAATGTATCAGTATGTTGTGTTTTATTGGAGAAAATGCTTTTTGTGTAAATACACAAAATACTACAAAATGGTTTAAACGATTAAACAAGGTATTTTTAAGGTTAAAAGTGTATTCCTTTTTAACACCACAGGCTAATCCTCCGAAACGAGTTTGCTGCAGAAGGCACGAACAGAGCGAAATGTTAATATTTATGAGTAGGCTGACGTTCTTAGGCCTATTATATTGATAAATGCGACTGAAAACGTAATTGATAGGACAGTTGAATGCAATAGTCAAAACATTAATGCCACGATTATGCTATAAATAGCAATACGTACAAACGTCTACGTCGGTAGATTTGTTCATACGTAAATAAATTACGTTTTTGTGCTGTCAATACGTAAATATTTTACGTTTTAGTGCTGTAAATACGTCAGTATTATACGTTTCTGCGTGTATAAAACGTAAATAAATACGTATGAAAGAACTACACTTTACGTAAAAATACACACGTATTCTCATGAGATCACGTTGATTAGGCTGCAGGACTTAGATTTATCTACAATGAGCGATCACGTACCACAATAAATGCTGATTCATTATAAAAAATTCAACATGGTGGTAGCAGTAGTAGAGCAATGGTTGAGCATCTGCATGTTTAGAAAAACAACAGCAAGGAACTAAAGTTACTCTGTTATTAATGCGCCCCGGAGCAAGACTCCTAACCCCAGGCTATTCCGATGGGGACCGTCCTGCAACTGGTATACTGCTGTTCTGGATGAAAAATCATCTGCTAACTTAATAAGAAATACTGAACCTAATGTGCTGTTGAATCAAAGATGGATGCAACATAATATACTGAGCTGTAATCAAAACCCTGAATAAAATATAGAAAGAAATAACTCTTTAACCCCCAAATGTTTTTAAAAATCAGGTCAAATTTATTATAGATTTTTTTTATAAGTAACTTTAAAGTCCCAGTACAAACCCCCACAGTGATGATGAACTCTGGCCAAAACAACCTCCAGATAACACTGCTGCAAATCAGCCCGTTTTCTAAATATAAGCTCCCTTTAGAGCATGTCACTAAACTTGTTCCTTTTCTCCTGACAAATATAAATGGACTTCAAATAAGATTGATATCATCTGAAGAAAACAAATTTAACAGTAATATCTCATCGCCTTGTTTACATAAACCAAACTACCGAGTGCAAAACTCAGTTTACTCACTACACTGACCTCCTTGTTTAAAAAAGGATTCATTTCTTTACTCTGTAACTAAACCAACCAACATCTTTGGTTCCTCAGTGAAGGTTTACAATGAATAACAGTGATCTGTCTGTGAGCGTTGCGTTACAGGAGCCTGAGCTCTGGGTTAATGCTGCTTACAGATTCAGCATCATTAAGGGGCCGTTTTTAAGCACAGACAGACACAGTCACAAGATCGCTACACTATTTTAAAAACTAAATTGATATTGTTAACAAGCAGCAGAGCACAGTGTAACAAGTGAGTTTCTTTCAGCAATTATTTTAGAGAATGCTTGATTCAATTCATTTCGACTCAACAGTTACTGGTTTGATCAACAACAAATGCTTGTTTATTTGGAAAGGACTTTTTTTGTGGGTCAAAAGAGCAATTGTATTGTTATCCACTAGTAGTCATAAAATAAATGTAATACAATAAATAAACTTGAGGATAAAACACACCGTGCGGATTCTTCAGGTTCATTTCCTTGCATAGAGAACACATATATTACTCCCTTAACTTTTTATCACCATGGGTTTGACTCCCTCACACCATTCCCAGGATTTGCAGGACTTTGATTAGGATAACTCAGGAAGCATCATCTTCATAGGTGTCCTTGGTGCATTTATCTAACAGCGGTTTCATTGTGATATCCAGTCTGTTGGAATGATGAACTATAAGGAGTTATAGATAAGACTGGCAAAGAGAGTACAGTTGATACAAAGTTGCTACACATGGCATTCTTGTACTATGACTACAGTGATTATTCTGTGTGGATTAATGAGGTTGAATAGTGATTTCTATTTTTTATTTTGCAGTGGTAAATTTACAGAGGGAGGAAATGTTAAAAAAATATATAATAATAATGAATGAGGGGGGGGGGGGGGGGGGGGACTTATCATACTGTTTTTTTATAGCATGTTTGAAACCCTAGCTGAAAAGTTACGTTTCTTGAAGGGTTAGTCCACCCAAAATGAATGGTGGGTGGTTTCATGTGGATACAAAGCTGAATGCATTTCTTTCTTCTGCTGAACACAAAAGGAGATATTTTGAAGAACTTTGGGAACCAACAAACATTGAAGTCCATTGACCTCCATGACAAACACAAAACTTGCGGACACATTTCTCAAAATATATTATTTAATGTTTCAAAGAAGAAAGAAAGTCATATAGTTTTGTAACATGAGGATGAGTAAATAAATGATGACAGTGATTTTGGGGTGAACCATCACTTGAATTGCTCTCCTAACAACAGGGGCACAGCCAATGAACGGTGGGGCAGGAAATACTGTCTGTCTGCATCAGTGAAAGAGCTTTAACATTTGATTGTTAACAGAACCACACA
Organism: Chrosomus eos; assembly: GCA_036326025.1. Classification (NCBI taxonomy): domain Eukaryota; kingdom Metazoa; phylum Chordata; class Actinopteri; order Cypriniformes; family Leuciscidae; genus Chrosomus; species Chrosomus eos. The sequence continues at coordinate 22,601,956 of CM070819.1, forward strand.
TTATGAATATAATTAGGTTTCAGTATTTCATTCTTTCCTTGTTTTTTTGGAGTCGGCTCTGAATAAGGATCAGTTCTCAACCTAAAGTCCCTGGTGTGCATTATACTAATTTTGAACAAAATTAGGCCAAAACAAAATTTGTTCGGATTTTGTTTCAGAAGTGCAAAACAGCTTGCCAAAGCAAACTTCCTGGAAAAGTTTTCTCCAGCTGGTAAACACCTTCAAACTACCATTGGTGAGTGTCAATTACATGATTAGTAGGTGTGCTCTGGAGCTTCGCCTTGTTTGAAGTGGAAATCTTCTCCAGTTAATTTCTTGAGTTAATTTGGTCGAGGTCAAACATCAGCGACTAAAACATGAACTAACTGTGAGAGCCGTTTTGTAGTAGAAATTAAAGTTGTAATACTACTAAATAGTATTAATACTGTAATACTGAAAGAGACACTAACTGTTTGTTTTTTTTCAAGTTTAATATTATAAAGCGGCTTGCTTCAAAGCAATCTATTGTATACAGTGCTATATAAATAATTGTGACTGGAACTGAACTACAGAGCTGCAAACATTTCCACATATGATCAGACCGCTGTCATTGTTGCTTTTGTGTTTATTTTATTTGTATTGTGTGTTATTGAGAGAAAAGCGTGCAGCACAACTGCTGCTGTGGTTTTACCCCAAAGCAAAGTACAAGAAGAACTTCGCTGTTAAGGAATGAAAAAGACCTTGATGGCCTTTCTACACATCATGTCACTTTTTGTAATATTTTGGGAATCATGGGCATCACACCTTAAAAAGAGCTGGGAAGAATTACGCACAAATTAATATAAACTAGATTATGCACATAATTTAACACAATAATTTAATGTTTTGATAAGTAGTCTGTCATGGATTAATTAGGAGATCAGGCCCGTAATCATAGAAATGTGGGCGTTAAAATTAAAGAAAAAAGTAATTCAGAAAGCATCTTAACCCTTAAAAGAGGTCTTAAGGTCAAAATGGTTAGGAGCACGGACGAGGACTTTTAAGAGGCTTAAGAGTTTCTTTAGCAGAGGAGAAAATGGCAGAAAGACGAAGAGGGAGAAGAAATGTGTTGCAGTCAGACAATGGATGACAGTGAGTTAAGACGCTATAGATAGTGCAGGGATCATGTTTGTGACTGATCTTATTATCTTATGATCATTCTAAGTCAATCAAATACCTTATAGGAAATTAACAGCATGGTAAATAAAAAAAAAAGATTTATATACACATAATGGCCCTCATTTATCAAAAGTGCGTACACCAAATTTCGAGCGTACACCTGGCCTACACCCAAAACCACGGTGACTTTGAGATTTATCAATATGGAAGTTGGCGTACGGCACGCTCAAATCCCACGCCAGCTCAGGAGGTGGTGTACGCACGTTTGAGTTAGTGCGGAAATGCGAAGAAACACAATTCCTAACACCACAAAATGCGCTGACAAACTAAAACATATGACAAAAAAACAACAACAACAACAACAACATAGGCTAATTATAAACTTCACTGTAAAAATCTGTCACAAAGAACCAGTAGCACCTCATTGCAGTACACGAGATCCGGGGGGCGGAGTCGGATCCAGATTAAGGGGTGGGGTTGGGTAGGTTTAGGGGTGGGTTTAGGGATAAGGGGTGGAGCTGGGTAGGTTTAGGGGTGGGTTTAGGGATAAGGGGTGGAGCTGTGTAGGTTTAGGTATGTAAGGTGGGAGGAGTCGGATCTAGATCCGACTCCTCCCCGTGGATTTCATGTTCTGCAGTGAGGACCATCTCCAAAGAACTGGCAAAAGTAATGATTATGAATATGTAAAATATAGGAAGGAGATATTTTAATTGTTTATTAATAAAGAAGTGTTTTATTTGTGTCGGCTGCAAAGATGAAGTTGAGATGCTGACTCGTGATCTTCGCAGTAGTGAACGCGCCAGAGAAATGCACATTTCAGATTACATAAGCAGAGAGCAGTCTGCAGTCTGTTTTCTTTCGTTTTGAATTGTTCTGTTTAAAAGTAGACATGTCTGAGGCAAGTAGGGTACCTTATACGCTGAGTTTCGGTTCATTTAAATGAAATGAGCTCAGTTCACGCGTCCTCCGTTTCATGATTATCTATCATCTGCTATTTACTTCTTATTTGTTAAATCCAGGTAATTGGTTGATGAAACATTGATTAAAATTAAGATACAATTAATACAAAATGAAATTCAGTTTAAAGAAAGGTTTTGTGCTTTATGTTTGATGTCTCTGTGAAAGTTTTAAAATAGGCTATATTTTAGTGCCGCTTTCAGAGCGCTCACGTCCGTATCATTGTTTTTTCCTCATAAATGTGAACACGAATAATAATAATAAGAATATTACAAATGGACAATTATTAATGTGAATGAATGGTAGGCTACTCCACATCACATCATCATCACTATTGTACATGATACGATATTAAATGCTAATTGTTTCAAAACACGTGCTGTAAAATAATGCATTGTGATAGGTCATTTGATCTCCACGTCGGAGAAGTTTCTCTTCTTTGCCGTCTTCCGTGTGTCCATGGCGTAAAATGAGGGCGTGGGGGAAGCGGAGACTTGAATATTTAGAGGCGTGTTATTCTAATGACGATCGTTTTCAGACGCGGCATTTATCAAGGGCAGGTATTGCGTACACCAGGATTTCAAAGGTACGCACAGCTTCATAAATCAGGCGGTGAGAGGAGTGCAAGCATAATCTTACGCCAACATATACGCCCGTTTCTACGCAAGAATGATAAATGAGGGCCAATGTGTGTGTGTGTATGATAACGGTCAAATAGAAAAAATTACGCATGTGATTTCAAAGTGAAGGCCTAGAATAGACCTTATACTTAAAATCACTTTTTTTCCTTCTTGGACAACCAACCAATCACAGTCTTCAAAAGATTGTGTCATAAATAGCAACGGGGTCAGCCCCGCCTCCTCACTAAGATGAAAGTTTTTGTCTTTTCCTTACTCAGAGTTGCTCTCAGATCGGTTCATTCAAGTTAATTTGATTCTTTAGGGTCTAAATTAAAAGTTTGTAATATACTTTTATTAAAAAATTCTCATTAGTATTGTAAGAAAACACTTATTTTACCTGGTCAAAAACAGCTCTGTTTTCAGCACGCCATTTAAGTGCATATGCCTTTAAATGATAATGAGCTTCTCTCACCCCGCCCCTCTGTTCTGTGGGCGCTTTGACACAACACATGTGGAGTGTTGCCTTGACAACAGTTAAGGTATTGAGTTTTGGAGAAAGAATGGCAGCGGGATTCTCTCTGAGGACACATCTGTGCAACCGTATCAGTTTGAACCGGAGTCGGACCCGGAACAAGATGACGGCCGCAAAGAAGTTCGACAATTAAGGCTCGAACAGGACGTTTCTGAATGGTTGGTTAAAAATGTCACTTTGATCTATCTTTGTATGTACTCAGTGGCGGCGCCAGGGGGGAGCTAGGTGGTGCTGTAGCTCCCCCTATAATAGCCATAGCACCCGCCCAGCACCCCCAAGAAATGTCTGTGATTTTTTTTATATTTATATTTTAATGTCATCTCATGTTTGAATAGTCTTTTCATGTTGCTAAAAAGGGTATTAAAGAATAATTAAAAAAGATATATTTAGTCTAAAAAACATGAGGCCCAAACAGGCGATCTTCTTTGGCCAATGGACGCGGCGCCCGGTGAACGTTTGCAGACATCCCAAGTCTCACGTATATAGATAGCGGCTCCCTGATGGCCGCAAATTAGTTCAAATCTCGCGGAATCTAAGCTCCAAACGTGTAGCGCGCGCAAGACACAAAGAGCGAGAGACCTTGCGCGCGTGTGTGTGTGTGTGTAAATGTGCGTGTGTGCGCATGAAGCGCATGTAGCGCGCGCAAGACAGAGAGAGCGAGAGACCTTGCGTGTGTGTGTGTATAAATGTGTGTGTGTGCGCATGAAGCGCATGTTGCGCGCGCAAGACAGAGAGAGCGAGAGACCTTGCGTGTGTGTGTGTGTGTGTGTGTGTGTGTGTGTGTGTGTGTGTGTGTGTGTGTGTGTGTGTGTGTGTGTGTGTGTGGCGTAAATGTGCGTGTGTGCGCATGAAGCGCATGTAATGCAACCCCCCAACCGTCAACAAAACCGAACTATCGGCGCAAAATTCAAAGCACCGTCTATTAAGTGTTGAGCATCCCCATAGCACCTGCAACAGAAAATCTCTGGCGCCGCCACTGTATGTACTGGCAGGGTAACGTTAGAGTAACTTAGTGAGATGTACGAACGCTATGTGTTTACTGATGTATACATACTCAGTTTTGTAATAATACAATAACCATAACGCGTTGTTCATTATAAACGTGGGATTATGAAATATATTGAGAACGTCGTACGTAGAAAACATACTGTAATGTACCCTGTGTAAATCTTAGCCGCATTCATTGTGAAGCGTGCAAGCGATTTGCAAAGATTAATATAAAGGTTAATAAAATGTTATTATCACTCACTTCTTCTGGAGGTGCAGCAGGGACATGAATAGTTGGTACCGATTCTTTTTTCAGGAGCAGCTTCTTAGCAAAACCAGCTACTGATCCTCGTTTATAAAGCAGTCTGGTGAGAAAAGATTCGCGAATCGCGCAAACAAGAACGCATTGACGTTGATCGTGGGGAATATTCCCATCGTAAACAAAACTCAGCCACTGCGTCTTCAGCGGTTCGGATTTAGGAACATCAAAATGACTGCTGTTATTACACCCAAGAACAGAACACCACAATCGCTTAGACGTCATTCTGCTCCAGTGTATCAACAATGACGGACTATGATTGACATCTCACTCACTAGCGAGGGCGGGTCTGTGTTGAAATGCTGCTGTCAATCATCAATCGTGGGAGGGGCGTCCAACCGTGTGACATCACACGGTCGAACGGCTCGATTTGAGGCAGGGGAAAACATATAAGGAGATTAAAACAAAAACACTGGATATATTTTTATCATTATATGATGGTTGTGCACAGGCACTGCCAACACACATTTCAGTACAATCAACTTGAAAAAGTGCATGTACCATTATATGACCCCTTTAAGCTAAGACTCCCAAGTAAAAGATTTAAAGCTAAATTAAGAGTTTTTTGAGATGATTCTTAGACTCTTTATGAATACGGGCCCAGGTCTGTAGTACTGAAATGTAAACAATAACATAATGATTTGAAATATCCAGATCCAAATGAATTCAACGCAGAGTCGGCTCCAGAGCAGATCTACTGGAGGGGCATTGGGTCATCAGCGGGGGGGCACTGCCGTTTGAGAAATATTTTGATAAAAAAACGAAACACCTTATTATTATTATTAATAATAATTATTATTTGCGAATTTCCCCACCACTTTTTGCCAGGGTCGATATTGTCACCACCACTTTTAAACATCTCGCGGTACGGATGTACCAATACAAATAAATAAAACATCCAGTTAACTAGCAGAGCATTCATTTGTTATCTATAAGAGACGATCTAGCACGCTGAAATGTACTGTTTTTGAAATCAAGTGATCAAAAAGTGTTTATAAAGTGTTCTCTTGTGGCTCGCGCTGCCGTGCACAGTCTTCACAGTTGCACGTTTTAATCCGTTGCGGAGAAATCTCTATTCTTTCTGGTGAAATCACAAAGTAAAATGCACACAAACGTGTCCCTGATTGATATACAACCACTGATAAACATAATCGGTGTAATGAGGAAAAGAAACGATACGAGTGCGGATTAGAACGCAGAACCTCTGACACGCTTGGCAAAAGTTCTGCCCCTGGACCATTAAAACACATACAAAAAAAGTCGGACTGGATATATCTATTTCTTCACGTGAAAATTCTTGGCTTAGATTAAATGACCAATTAAACACAATGTACTATTTAAATAGATTGCTGGACATTGGTATTATATAGCCTACATCTGATTTATGATTTAGCATTGTATTAGCAACTGTGGTAGTAGGAGGGGCATCAATGACCGCTAGGGGGGGCACGGCCCTCGAATGCCCCACCATAGCGCCGACCCTGAGTTGCACTTCAATAGAGGGTATGAAGTCACTTTCCCGCCGAAACACGCCCCCCTCAGCCGGACTGAGTGGCAAAAGAGCTGCTGCATGACTGGATTTGTTGCATGTTCCATGATTTGAAGAAACATTTATTCTTCCTGACTAATTCAAGCACTCAAATGAAATGCTTCCTTTGATTAAAATGTGCAAATGAGTAGATGAAGACAGTATTTTATTTCTAAGCAAGCAATCCTTTTAAATGTGTATCAGCTACGGTAATGAAACACTATTTGATACATGCAAATGTGCATGTTTTTAATCCCAGCCAACTAAGTTGCCACTGATACCACATTGAAAACAATTCACTGTGGCTGGACTCCATTAAGCTAAAAGCAAAATAAGAAAAGAAAGGTGCAACTAGTTGTGAAATATAATAGATGCAAGTGAGATGCAGCCTGCTTCAGCCATGAATTTGTGGGCCTCGCATGACGTGCTGTTTAACGTGAGTTAAGTTCAGTCATGTCTTTATTTGACACTAGCGCTGTATTTTATACTCCATGGAAGCACCCGTTTGGCATGGCTGTTTTTCCTCTCTCTAAGAGAGGGAGAGAGAACTGCTTACCGCAATCAATGTTGCCAGCCAGAGCTCTTCTGGTTGGAAGACTTCCATGCCAGAGCATTAGGCAAGGGTTTGTGTCGCTTGTAATTTACGACATTGAGGGAAACGGGCAAAAGGACAATATGGGAGGGGGGTCGGGGGAGGGGGCATGGCACGGAAGCCTTGGGAATGCCAGGGGGCAGTTTTGAAACCAAAGTGGGTTCTGCAACTCTGAATGTGTTGTGAAGTAGATGGCAGAGAGAAAGAGGGAGAAAGGCAGAGGAAAGAGTTTGGAAGAGAAGTGTTACGTAGAATTTGCTTGATCTTTAATTACAGTAAAGCAGGAGAGCTGGATCCAGATTTTCTTTCCAAGAATTGAAGTACAGTGGCAGACCTTAATTTAGGCAGAAGCTTAAAGGGAGTCTCAAAATACAGCATTAGTGACATAATATTCCTTTGATATTCACAAAGATTAATGATGTGTGAAAACTAAAAAAAAACTGTTAAAAGTAAAAAATAGCTACATAAAATCTGTTTAAACTCTGAACATGAACAATCTGTCCTCCAAACTCTCCCTAAATATCCCAAAACTGTTAATAAAACATCCAAAAAGTATTTTTGAAATGTACATGTTTCCATTTATATTTGTCTGGAAGGTTTCCAGTTTCCAAGAGGAGACAGATTAATGAGTGAGGAATGGATACAAGCAGACGTCTGAATCAGAGAACAATCTGATTGCATAATAGTCAGGAAAAATAAAAGGCCATTGCTCAGCACTCAATATTTGATTTGACCAAGACTCAACCTGATTCTATTAGAAGTGATTTTGCCAAGCAACTTCCAAATAACCATTTCAAAACACTGAGTAAAACATCAATATATGCTTGTAATCTTTGTTAAAGTGAACAAGACACAACAGAGGCTAGTAATGCTAGATCAGACAGACTTTGTTGAGGTACTGGCACTACTCAATTGTTTAACTAATCGGTTTTGAGGCCATTTCATGTTCATGTACCAGAATTTGAGGAATGTAGGCCATTTGAAAAGCCACGTCTTAGCATGCGCTTGAGCTGCACACGTGGAATGACAATGGAGAGCATGTTCAATAACATTTAACCCTAGTCCTGACAGAATTGACTACTACTGCTGATAGCATGACAAAATCAAAATAAGACATAACAACAGTACTTTAATTCTGAGAAAGTACATTTTTTTCTTCCCTATTGTCACAAATATCTGAGTGAAAAGGCTTCTTGAATGAGAAAATGTAGGACAGGACTTGATTTTGTCCTTCGGGAATTGGTTGGATTGCTGTGGTTTGCTATTGCTGTGATCTCATGTGAATGACAGATTGTCCCGCCCTCTCGTCAGTAATCATGTCATCAGAGAAGAGACAGGATTTCGTTGTGGAAGGGAAGTTATTTTAATGGGGGTTATGTGCAACAAACTTAGTACTCTGTAAAAAGGTTTGAATAATTTCAGGTTCAGGTCTTTTGTATACTTTGTTAAATATAGAGCTGTTACTCAAGATGCCTTCAAAGGAGTGAGCAAAGATGAGCATAACTTATTGAATAGTAGTATATATATATATAATATATATATATATATATATATATATATATATATATATATATATATATATATATATATATATATATATATATATATTACTATTATAATAATATAATTACTTACGTGCGGTTCGGGATGAATACATGTACCGTTACACCCCTAATATATATCATACCGCCCATCCCTAATCTAGGCCTATTAGTATAATATGAGAGTTAGTATAATATGGAATTGTGAGTCTGAGGGTGTTTTCACACTTGCAGTTTAGTTCGGAACGGGGCATGGTTTGCATTAAAATTGGTAATGGCATGTGGACCAGGGTGTGCACCAATGTACCGAACCTTAGACTACCTAGAGGAGGTGGTCTGTGCCACGATTCGCGTGAATGTGAAAGCAGTTGGACACTTGTTCAGGAAGTACTGTAAAGAAACCTGTGCATGTGTTTTAGGCGATTACGATGTATTTAGTTCAATAAAACACATGTAAGGGATGATAGTGTTGATGATTAACCTTGGATACGAGCGAGAGTGAGCCTGCAGTGTATTCACGCATAGTGAGTGCTATCAGGGCAACAAATTATTGGCAATCCACTTTTTTATCCTCAAAAGAGTCTGTTTGCAAGCAGCAGAAAGATGCCTTCATGCGACACACATTCAGAGTGTCGTTTACTCAGCTGTGCATAGCACCAAAAAAACCCACAATATATTTGACCCGCGTTCTTTTTTCCGTGCACGTTTGTGATGATGTAAGATGAACGCAAGTGCACCAGGGTTCGAATGAATCAAGTTGAAAGTGAAACCAGACCAACACAGCGGGGGCGCCGGGAACAATCACGCTCGGACACGGACTGGAGAAAAAGTGCCCAGAGTAAAAACGCCATAAGTGTGAAACCATAGTGTGTTCAAAGGGGGATCCCACACACTACATCCAGCAGAGATCCTGCCAATATGACGCCACATAATCCCCACCAGCAAAAGCTAGTGTTACCTCCAAGTACTGTACACGCTCCAACATCTCAGCAGAAATCATTACACTGGTTGATTGCTCATCAGATGAGCAATGTCAAAATTGAAAATGCGGGCTGCCACAAAAATGAATCTGATTTAATTGAAGAGGATGTTATTTGGATTGAGCAGTGAAAGAAGGAGGGATGTCATCTATTATGAGACATAATGCAGCCATAACTAGGCCAAGTGAAGTAAAAAAGAATTCCCACGTTAAAACAAGAGGGAAAGGAGGTTGCTGGATCTGAATTAAGCATAGATTGGCCTACATTAGCAGGCAGGTGGATTGGTTCAATACGTGCAAGAACTCATGTGGAGGCCAACCACCTTCAATGGCACTGCGTTACAATAATAGTACTGTACTGTAAATGAACTACTGTGGTTTATGACATCTATAGATGTCACTACTGATAACATGACAGGTGGAAACTAATACGTATGCAGGCTTTTTAAGGAGTATTGAACATTTGTGATATATTTTGAAGGTATAATAACATGAATATAAGATAAGATTAAGTAAGTCTCTTAATTACTGATTCCTATAACCATAATGACAAAAACAATATTTTGGAGATGCAGATGAGTGTGGAGTCACTGAAGGCAAAGAGTATATCTGCATGTCATGATTTAAAACGATAACAAATCTTCCTATCTCGCATAAATTAACAGATTGATCGCCTCAAGCATGTGATAGCAACGCTGGCATTGAGCCAAGTCATATTGGAGGGTTAGAGAGTTCAGGAGAGTTAGGCTCTGATTTCATGACCTTTGTCTTTACGTACTTTGTTCTAACGTTTTGCAGAGAGTATGTTTTCTACATCTTTCTGCAGCTAAAGGAGTTTTATGAGGTAAGTACTACAAATAAGTCAGTAACCTTTCTGTACTAGATTAAGCACTAAATGAACTGACAAGATGTATGTTGAGATATAATCAAGCACAATGAAAGCATCCAAGGGCTGGTCACTCAGGATGCGTATTTGCTTCCATTTGCACAGTTTTTTTTAATGTACGCATGGATGAACGCCTTTGCCTGCTGCATCAAATCTTGTTGTTTTTCAGCATCTTGCACCATTGAGCGTTGCATTTTTATAAAGCTCTGTCAAGGTAAAAAAAAATGAAGTTTAACTTTTAAAAAAAAGTTGCACTGTGTTCCATTCCTTTGGATTTTGAATGACCCCTAATAATTTAAGTTAAGGGACAATATGGAATTTTGTATGAAATATGGCATCACACACGTTATGTTATGTGGTTATGTGTATGTGTCAATCATTATTTAGATGTAAATAAAACCTAAATTAAATCTGTTCATAAAGCGATCATATCTCTTCACAAGACTTGGATTAAGCCGCTTGATCCATATGGATTCATTTTATGATGACAATGTACCTGTACATTTTCAACAATGTACCTGGACTTTTAATGTAGGGACAGAAACTACTTAGGTTTCATTAAAAATATTTTCATTTGTGTTTTGAAGATTACCCAAACTCTTGTGGGTTTAAAACGACATGAAAGTGAGTAAATGATGACAAAGTTTTCATTCTTGGGTGATCTATCCATTTAAGGTTTCTAAAAAATAAAAATTTTAACAAAAATAATATATGCCCCACAAGCTGGAAATTAGGCTATACAGTTATAAATACGATTTTTTTTTTTTTTTTTTTTTTTACAAACCCCCAAATGTATTAATCTTGGTGACAAATTAGCAGAACTTGCAACAAAAATGTACAATACATTACAGAAAAAAGTTTGTAATTTATGAAAAAAATGATGTACAAGTTCAATGAATGCAATACGCTGGTATTGGTATACGCTGTTTTCTCAACTGTTTCACCCTAACTCTTGACAGTGGGCAATCCTTATTGTTAAGCACTTAAATTATTTAAATATTTAATTATAATTCCCCACAAATAAGAAAAAGCAACTCTGTTTAGCATAGAAAATATTCTTACAAATAAACTCGCATACTAAGAGAGAAAAACAAAATACCCACTCAACGAATCTTTGCAGCAGCAGCAAATGCCTCCTGAACTGCACAGCTTTGGGTTAAGCCCAGATGATGAACAATGCCATTCTCATTAAACACAAAACTGCTGTTTGGCAGGGGTCCCTTTATGACACACTAATTATTTCAATCATAAAGGAGCTAGTCTGTAGCTCTAGGAATTTTAGTGCTGACCTTCAAGGTCATGATTGCAGTCAGAAGTCCTTCTCATTTGGACCCAAATTAGTTGACTATTCTAAGATATCGGAGTCAATTTTCCTCTGTTAGAATCGAGCATCATCTACCTCATGTTCAAATGCTATCATGTAAGTCGGCTGCAGAAATAATAAAAGCAACTTTTGCCACTCAAAAAGCTAAATATTAGCGAAACAAATTACACTTTGAAGGTGTGCTTGGCAGGAGTGATGTATTTTGTTCCTACTTTGGATGGCTGTGCAGCTCCACAAGAGGCATTAGATTAATTAACACTGACTTACAATACAAAGCAAGTTTGAGCTGAGAGAGTGCCCAAACTACAGCCAGATTGACGTGAAACTTTGTGCCCACTCCCCTAATCAGTCATTAGAATACCAACAGCCAATCTGAGTTTCCTCTGGAGAGAAGCCAAGAACAAAAGAGTCACAATCATAGCCAAGGTTGCTAAAATTCTTATAATGGCTGTGTATTCTTGTAGTAGCTAAGTCATGTCAACGTTTTGATGCCTTTTCCCGCAAAAAATAGAAATGATATGTACTAATGCATTAGATGAACTAATATAGTTCATTTTGATATTACTTGTAAACTGGTTTGACTTTAAATAAAACGTCAGATTTGCAGAGGTGTGGATACTGTCATAAGATTGTATGAGGCGTGTCTAATGCAAACTGATAAATGTAGGCTATTGGTTATTACATTTAGTAAGTTTGGTCTGTACATTCAGACCACCAAACATTAAGTCTACTCTGTCTTTTTTGAATCCATTTGGGGAATAAGCTATTAAATACTACAGTTTTCTTTTTCAGAAATGTCTGTCTACTTAGAAAATTCCCATCAAAACCATTTTACCTCATAACACAAAATACAGCTCGTTGGTCTGGCATGTTATTTCATGCATTATGAAGTATTACACCTAATAACCCCCCTGAGTCATCCTTTAGCAACTGTGAGTACACCTGCAGTGTATTTCCATTGCATCACTACATTCTCACCACTGCTGCAAGCATTAACCCTTAGCTATGTGAGGGCACGTCGAGATACCGCACTTCCCTGCACTCAGGCACATTGTAATACGTTTGTATGGTCCTGAGGGCAGCAAGTGAGGTCAAACAGACCAAAGCTGACAACTCAAAATAGTTTTAAAAAGTGCAGGAACACTCAAGAAAGAGCAAGCAGTGGGTATAGAGGGGAAGTATTTAGCAAACTCTGAAATGGGATGACCATGAATAACAAGACCTTGAATCTCAAAAGTTCACATTATTGCTATAACAAATTATTCCCATCAATGTAACACTATAATATAATATATATATATATATATACAGAGTGTGTATATGTGTGTACAGAGATGAGATGCTTTTTTTATTCTTAAGTAAACTAATCCAAATTAAAAATCTTAAGGTTTTAGTTTTATCCCAATTTAGCGAGTTTAAATCATTATAGGTGATAAAACGTGGGAAGACAGAGGACATTACAGGATAACGTGGGATGAAATAATGATGGGGGAAATACCATAAAAGCCTATGTTATTACATAATTATTAGCCTATAATCAATTAAAATCAATATCTGAGTAGCTACCTTCAAGTAGGCCTAAACTGAATGAATGGACTAGGTTGCCCTCCAGGTCAAGGTTTAAATACCTGAATAGACATATGGACAAAACAGCTAAAAATAACTTTTTTGAAGAAAAGGGCAAGTAGAATCTGTAAATGAAGTGCGTGCGTAATAAAGCCGGCATGCGTAAAAGGCACGCGACTGCCTTGATATAGACATGATGCATGATAGTCTAGCTTTCATATGACAATAAAAGCAACGTAGAGTAGGCTTAAATAGTAGGAAAACACTCAATGCAACATTGTTCAAAGACACATCTCTCAGTGCGAGCGCGTTCTCACCTTTTTTGAACTCCTCCAGCATAGCGTCGAGTTTAGTGTCGTTGAAGACGAAATGTAAGGGATGGCTGTAGAACTTCGTTATCGTCTTCAGCGGGGTGCAGTCGTCGGGGTCCACAAACGCAAGGTCCTTCACGAACAGCAAGTCCACGATGTTGGACCTGTCGCCCTCGAACACCGGAATGCGCGTGTAGCCGCTTTCCATGATCTCACTCATGGAGTTGAAGTCGAGCGTGGCGTCGCCAGCGATCATGAAGCAATCGCGCAACGGGGTCATCACATCTTCCACTGTTTTAGTCCTGAGCTCCAGCGCGCCCTGAATGATGTTTAACTCCTCTTTCACCAAGTCATTATATGGATCCGTGACCCTCAACATCTCCAAGAGCTTCTCTCGGTTGTACACGGTGCCAATCTCCTGTCCGAGGAGATAATCAAGCAGTTTACTTACCGGATAGGACGCAGGGAAAGTGAGCAGCATGAAGAATTTAGTCAAGAAGATTGTATTAGCACCCACAGCGAGACCGTGTCGTGAACATATAGCTTGAGGCACAATCTCCCCAAATATCACAATGCCAATGGTTGACATCACTACAGCTATCAATCCAGAACCGGCGATATCATCCAACAAAATGGTCAATGTCGTGTTGACCAGAACATTCCCAGAAGAAGCGAGCAAAGCAGGTAGTTTCCTTGACTCCTGACAGGTTCGATCTTCCTGGCGTAGTTCTTCTCCTTCTCCGTCCCGCAGTTCTGGACGATCTGAAGCTCCATGGGATCCAGCGCCATCAGACCCAGGTTCAAGCCGCTGAACATGCCCGAGAGGCAGAGTAACATGGAAATAAAGGTGACCTGAAGCCAGAACGGGAGCAGAAACTTTCTCTCCTCCACCACGATCACTTTGGTGTCCTCTCCGTCGTGATAGATCCACGTGGTCTCCGTCCACGGGTCGTGCATGCCAGCCACAGCAGGTGTGGAAGAGGCGATGCACAGGTAGTACTCTTTGCTCCTCTCGGTCTTTCGCAAAGGTTTGACCTCGATTTCCACGATGCCAGTCGTCTTGCGGGTTAAAATAATGTTGGGTAAGATCAGGATATCTGAAGTCCTGATGCCACAAGGGTGCAAGCCCGACGTGTCCTCCTGACTCTTGTTGTCTCCCGAGGAGCTGTCGATGTTGCCAATCACTCGACTCCTCTCGTGTTCCGTGAAGGCGATTTTGGACCACGTCTCGTTGTTAATGTTTTGCCCGTACACCCTCAATCTCACCCGAGACCTCTCACTGACCCGCAAATAGCCCCTGTCCATGAAGGAAATGTCGTCCGTGTCCTCCAGCCTCAGCCCGATGATGACAGTCTCCTCTCCCCCTCCTTCCTTGCCACTTGTGGGAGTAATTAAATAACTGCTTGCAGTAAAGAAAATCAAAGTAAAGGCTCGGACCCGGCTAAGTGACGCCATTTTTTGAGGGGGTACTGGAACCGACTGTTGATAATGGACAGCCTCTTGAATGAAAGGGCTTTTAAAAATCAGAGCCAATCCGGCTTCATCTCCGCTGCGCGTCGCCTTGACTTGTGCATCAGGTCTCGCTGAGTCCCACTACGCGGCTGAAACTGATCACACTTCAGCGAGAGCAGCGCGAACTCGTGCCTCTACTGATGTCTTGGTGACAGGCGACCTGGGCAGCCAATCCAGTGGCGCAGCTGGACGGTGGGCGGGGCCTTCGCTGCTGGAACAGCCAATGAGCTCCGTAAACAGTCTCACTTAATGCAAACGAGCGCATACAGAAGTTTCCTCGTGACTGTTTTTTGGTGTTTTGAGAAGGATATTTGGTGACAGCCTTTTTGAATTATGCCAAGATAAAATCAGGAAATGTAACAAATACCTAAACAAGATTTTTGAGAGTTTCCTCAACCGTAGACTTTATGGACAGCCTATAGGGACAACCTGTGGACCTATTCAAAGTCTATTACAATGTCCAACAGTAATTTGGCATCACAGGATAATTCTGTAATTTTCCTTTTGTATTCACAAATTCAGTTGTGTCTGATAGCATTCTGTGCTAAAATTACAGTGGTAGGGATTACATTTTAAACGTTTTTGAAAATAAATGACATATTTTAATGTAGCTAGCTACCCTAAATTAAATTGCCTGAAATCATACACAATAAAAATAAATCTAAAAGAGATTTTTGTCTTGGTTTTTCTTAGAACATCTCAAAAAACATCTTCAATGTTTCCGCATAATAACCAGTATACTTGGGAGGAATACAAAATATAGGCCTATATATTTTAAAAATATAAAAATTTATACTAAATTGTTGGTTGTGCTGGAAATTATGCCACAGTGAGGAACAGTATCATTTTTTAACATCAAATAAAATTGTTGTATGATTGTTACATTTATGAAAGTATTACCATCTCCTATATTTTAGGGTTATTTCCTTTAAAAAAAAGGGGGGGGGGGGGGATCACAGCATGTCCCAGGTTGGGCTCTCATGGACCCATATATCCAGAACATGTGCACAGCTGCACCACAGATCTTACAATAATTCATATCTTTATGTTGGATTGAAAGTTTGTGTCTGGGACAGGGTGAAATAATAAAAGGCAAAAATCATTTGAAGAGAGGCAAAAAGATGTGGCACAAAAAAAGTTGAAAAACATTAGTTATAATAAACACCTGAGAGAAAAGTTCTCGCAGTTTGAGAAACAGCACAATGCAGATATGTTGAACAGCGAATCAGTCCATTTCATCCTAAAGAAAATTAACTAAGTTGTACATTTATAGTGATTTGCTACTCAAAAACTTATAATAGGTAACTATTTACCTTATATAGATAAGGCAGGGATTAGAGGGATTTTAAGAAATGCAAGAGGTGCAAAACCTATGAAAGGATGTAAAAATAATCATGGACTCAGATCTCCGTACAGTGTGCAATTTATCATTATCAGGGCCAGAGATCAATCCAGACCAAAGGAGAGTTGATGGATTATGAACTATTTCACAATCTTAAAAATCTTCACTTGTGGTGAAACTTTACATATTCAGTAAATTAGACAGAATTTTTCAAAACTATGTTGGAAAAACCTTTTACTCTACAATGTAATTCTGTAAAGAATCCTTAAGTTTCTAAACCTCAAATTCTGTTCTTTTTCAGAAAAGAACATTGGTCCTATAAAGCAAAGGGTTGTGTGTTCCCCCTTCTCACCTGGAAATCATGTTGGGAAATTTTAAGAGATTGGGGCTAGATTACATTTAATAAAAGGTGATTTTTATTTGAGATACCATGAATATTCTCCAGATGATAGTAATAGCCAGGCAGTCAGCTCAAACATTTGTATTACAGCAGTGGGAAAAAGTGATTGGATTACAAAAGTTCAATAAACCACGAGTTTTCAGTTAGATTATATCTGGCAATACAATAAAGATACAATAAAGATTAAATCTGGCAGGTGAATGCTTAAGATTATGCAACTATATAGACTTGTGTGATGTACAAGATATTGCTATAAATTAATCAATATGATTAAAAATGCATGCAAAACATTACACTATACTGATCGATGTCTTTTACAAATGAGTAATGTTATATTATGTACATATTATTATTTTTACAAAATCACAGTTAAAAATTACAACCAATAATTTGTTCTTTTCAAATCATAAACAAGGAAAAGTGATGTTAAATTAGATTCAGTTGCAGCATGACTCCTGGCCTGCACAGCACCCCCCAGTGGAAGCAGTCACACTCGCACTGCCCAACTGCTCGACCAGTTCAAAGGGATTCACTGACGCTGCCTGAAGAGAGAGGAGCATTCTCAGTGGTTGCAAGTACAGTATTTGCATTAATCATAATGTATAGCTATTTGGTTCCAAAGTACTCAATGACACAGAGCATTCAGACTGATTCCTTATGCAACTGCAGCCCATTATATCATTGCTGTATTAAAGTTCATTGCATTCAGGGACTGAAAACTAGAGTTGTCTAGAACAGGGCTTTTTAAACTGTGGTCTGGGGAAAGTTCAGAGAAAACTGATGTGTAAAATGTGTTTTAAAAACTATCTATTACCTCTTCAGGTTTATTCATATAAAATCACATGTGGGGGGCTAGTGCATCAAGAACAACAGAACAAACAGAACTAAAACAACAGAAACAGCAACAATCTGGGTGCAACACTTCCTTATTACACTTTCAAATCAGACAAACAACACTAAAACAAAAAAGAGCTAATACACTGTTAAAAAAAATCACTTAAAAACAATGACATGAATCTTGCATAACTTATATAAATGTGAAAATTGCTTAACTTATTTTGATGTGTCAAAGCAAGCGTAAAAAAACATATTGCCCTTATTTATTCTTTTCTTGTTTCTTTTTACAGTGGGAAATAACATACCCATGCCTTATTTACTATGTAAATCTTGTTTTGATTTACAATATTAAAAAAGATTTGGATTATACAGCACTTATGACATATCTCTGATATTTGGCAATAAGATTACATTTTAGGTTTTCTGTGTGAAAGTAAAAATCCACTGAAGCATGGCAGGAACCTTTTTAGCTTTTTAGAAGTTTAAGAAACTTTTAGATCTTTTATGAATAAACCCAACCAATGGTCAAACATACTTTTAGTTAGGATTTCTAAAAATGGAGTGAATCTGATCCAGGCCCCGACAGTGATCATTAAACTGCCTGGAGGAGGATGACCACCTTGAGTGTTGTCGTAAGTCGATTCTGGTCTTTTTTTGTGTTTGCAAAGACTGAATTGCCAACAGCACTGATAAGATGGCATTCTTTGTTTGGAAGGGCGGACATTCCTCTGTGTTCAAGGCTTTGTGGTACAGATGGTTGACCTTGTGTATCTGTATAGAGCAACTGAAAGTCCAGAAATACTCACGGCAAAAGTTCTTGCTTTTCTTAAGGGTAAAAGGGTTTGAATTACTTTTCAGCAGTATATACTGTAAGCAAATATTCAGACGCCACCCACACTTTTTGGATGTTGCTCGCTTTCAGCAAAAATGACAGCAGTGAGAATACAGCAGATAAGAAAGCATCTGATCATAGCGAAGTAGATATGTTTGCACCAGCTCTGCAATTTGGCACTTTATACAATAGATTACTTTAAAGCAAGTAGCTTTACTGTATTACACAGCACCAAAAATTGCCAGTAGCCATCCACTTGTCAATCGTATTATCTGAAGTTCGGTTAAAAACCTCATGCGAATAAAGCTGGTGAAAGTGTGTTTCCATCAAACGGCTTTAAAGCGGATAAAAACCTGTGCGTAATGACGTCACATGCTGTTTTGCGATCAAATTGGTATATCGAATTGATTTGAGACATTTTAAGGTGTTTCCATTCATTTTCTCACTGAATTGCACAACATTCAAGCCAACATTTGCGAACAAAGTTTTACTAGTCAAAATGGATCGCACACAATGGATCGCAACGTTTCCATCCGCGTTTATCGCATAAGCCGTATATCCTCAAGATAAAATTCGATGAGACCGAACGCATTTCATTTGAGTCGATATTCATGAAATTCAATCGAATTTTACTGTTTCCATAAGGCATTTTTCATTCGATATCACTTAATGCGGATAAAAACGTGTGGATGGAAACATAGCTAGTGTCACTTTCACAGCAAATTTTCATGTAAAATAAGACAAACCCTCAGCATACACGTAGCAATTATGTAAGGCGTTTAACAGCCGAAGCAAACTTTCCTGGAAAGTTCGCTTTGGCCTGATTTTGTTTGAAATTATGTCACACCATTTCGTTCCTCGATTTTGCTTGAAGTATAATACATTTTTAATGCTAAATGTCAGTTCTGTGATAGATGATGAGTCTAAAATTGCAACAAAAATGTATTTTACTACTGAAACTCACGTGGGTCATTATAATATTGAATGTAGAGGTGTGATATACTATAAGTGCATTGTTGATAAATGGCGGCCAAGAAAACGAGTTATGGTAGGAACTGAGTCACTTACCTTGGGTTTGGCCCAGCATCCTCCAGAGGCGGAGGTGTTCACCTCCTGAGGCTGAAATGTGAATTCTTCAGCAAATCTGGAGTTACTCAAGATGCTGGCCACATCACCATCCACTTCCGTCACTTTATCAACCTAGACAAAGACCCAGAATTGTCTTGATTATGATTGTTCACAAAATGCAAGTCTTTCAAAGTTTAAGATAGCTCAGTAAAAAGTTTGTTTTATTAAGAAGCAGCTTATGCTTTACTATACTTGTTAAGTACTATAACTGTTTTGTATTTTAATCTATTTTAAAATGTAACTTATTCCTGCTTCATTGTCACATGATCCTTCAAAAATCCTTATAATATGCTGATTTGCTGCTCAGGAAACATTTCTTAATATTTTTGTGCAAACTGTGCTTTTACTTTATTTCAGAATGCTCTGAAGAATAGTAAAGAACAGTGTTTATGTTAAATATAATTATTTTTTGCAATATTATAAATGCCTTTACCCACTTTTGTGTTTAATTATTCAATTCATCCTTGCTGAATAATTATTAAATTCATCCATGCTGCATAACTATTCATTTCTTTGAAAAAAAATTCTACTGAACAAACTTTTGAACGGTAAAATGTCAAGGTTTTTATGCAACACGTTTAACTTAATTACATGTGTAGCATTTATATGCATATCATTTTCATATATTATTACCATATGACCAACCAAGTAAAATCTAGGAATATAAGAAATAGATATTTTTTTTAAAGCTCACACTTATGACACTTATTTTCCAAACAACATATAAGTGACATATTGTCAATATTCAAACAGCTAATCCATGGATGTAACTATAACATTACTGTTAATTTATTCAAAAAAATTGATAATTACTAATGGGACAAAGAAGAGAAAGAATGTGCAGGATCTGATATGTGTTCTGAGATCTGGTGAATAAGTAGTTAAATTCTGATGAACTGGATGTAACTACATACCTTAAAGGTAAACTGGGCATCAAACTCGAAGCTTTCCTCCACACCTGTAATGTCTCCATTGTACATGACCAGACAGGACCTCTTCTCTGAACCTTTTGGTAACTTGAAGAGCCGGTATGTGGCAGACACAAATTTGTAGTCACCTAAACAAATTTTACAATTCAAAATTAAACTATAAATATCTTAACATTTCATAAATGTGACAAAGATGACAAAGGATGGCAAATGCATTTGGCATTGAGTCTATGTAAAGTCCCAATAAAACATGAAAACACAACGTGTGTGTGTGTGTGTGTGTGCTCAGATAGACTGCCATTTGTGCTCTCTGAGATAATAGATGGTTGCAAAGGTAAAGAGAACAAGTTTATTCTCATTCATCTTTGTTATGATGCATTATGCACTGGCGCAATTTATAAAGAACTTTTTTCCTCCAAAATGTAATAATAATATATAATAAAAATGTCTTGGTATTAACACATGCAGAACATAGGTGGTAACTGTGGCATAAGAGTAATAATTTCCTCTATATTGCTGCCGTAACTAATATCACAAGAGTAAGAGTGTTGTTGGACTGAAGATCAGCATGGCTGTGATTGAGCCTTAAAGGAACAGTTCATTCAAAAATGAAAATGTACTAATGTCGGTCTAAACTGTATGACTTTCTTACCTCTGTGGAACACAAAATAAGTTTTTGGCAAAATGTCTATTTGTTTTTGTTTTTTTGCAGAACAGACTTGAACCAATTCATTTTTGACTACCATTACAAGGTGGCACATTTCACCATTTTAATGTCTCACCAAGAATTTTCTCTAGTTCATCGTTGCCCACAGTGATGATACTAGCAGTAACCAGTCTGGGTTTGCAGAACCCAACCTCTTCAGCCAGTCGTATCAGGTCTTCCCACCACAATGCTCCACTCAGGCACTCACCTGATCAACATATGCAAATAAGCCTATATCAGTGTCAGGTTTTATTTGTTATGTTTAACACGGTGGCACAACTAAAGTTAAACTATATCTTGTAACAATTAGAAAGAAAATAGGCTAATTAGGATCAATGTCTTTTCTTACCCCATAACACGTTGTTGCCCTTGAGGTCTTCTGGGATTCTAGCATCACTATAAACATCACTAAAGTACAATTCTCCTCCATCCTAAAAACAAAGAAAATTTAAATCCTTTTTGTTTTGTTAATGAGCTAAATATTCAAAAATGTCCAGTGTTATTTCAAATATTCAAATTAATGCTTCATATAACTGTTATGGGGGAAAATATAACTGAAAAATTAAATAATTGAATTCTGAAACGACTCAAAACACTGGTTCGAGTATGAAATATTTACCTTTAGTACACGGTAAGCCTCCCTCAGGACACTGGTTTTATCTGGGGACAGGTTCACCACACAGTTTGATCTTTTAAAAGAAAAGAACGAAAATCACCAAATTGGCTGTTTATGCAAGCTAGTAGTGGAAACTGAACAGACTGAAACCTGTTAAAGAGAGTAGTCTCAAGTCAGAGAATAAAACTCTTTTTCTTCATGTTAGTCACCATGAAATCAAAAAGGACATATCCGTATGTTATAGTATTTATTATGAATCTTTTTTTTTTAACTCATGTGCCACTCGGATGTACTCCACAATAGGGATGAAAATACAACCACAACTTTCATTTTATGGTGACTTTAAGGCTACTATTTTGAAACTTTGAAAGCTTACATGATGATATCATATGATTTCTCCTCTAGACCTGCTTCAGCCAAGGCCTCAATGTAACCACAAACAAAATTCACATTTGGCTTTTTGTAACCAAATCTTTGCATGTGGTAGTCAACATACTTCTGGGCCACCTCAAGCTGCAAGCAAAAAAAAAAAAAAAGTGTATTTCACATATACTGTTTTTGCCATTATTTATAGGATGTGTTAAATAAATAACTTTCTTTTTATTATTATTAAGACTGTCTCCCCCTGTATCACAGACAAGGCTTAAGATAGTACCAGGCTATTGTTTGAGCTGTTTTAACTGAAAGCAACTTGCACTGATATATCTTAAAGTCCCCCTGTAGTCAATTTTATTCCTTAAAACTCATCTTTGATCACCAAAATGACATTTTAACGATTTTCATGCATTAAAATAACTTGAATGTAATTCTACACCCTTGCCTCATTTAGTATACGCGTTCTATGAATATGCAAATTATCCCCGCCTCCACACACTTACACCAGCTCAGAGATCCACTCATTGACGATCACGTTGTCGTGATTGGTTACAAGGTAGTTTGTGATGTCAGAAACACCAGCGTTTTCAAACCGTTATTGACACTGTCTTTGGTTCACAGCAGTTTAAAGGAGAAAATACTCGGCAATGGTGTTGACTTTTAAATTTGCACATGGTGTGTCTTAAAGCATATTAAAAACACCACATAGATAAACAACATTAAAAGCATGATTTTCACCACAGGGGGACTTTAAAATATGTCAATGCCATTGTTTTGTCTCAAGATGCACACCAGTTATGTTTTTTTTTCTAAGGCATGTTTATAAAAGCTAGTTAAATGTCCTAATTAAATTAAGGACTAATCCTGGCTTAATCTAAACCCTGTCTGTGAAACTGGGCCTATATCTATTTAAATAATTAAACACTATTAAGGCCCGTTCACCCATAGAACGATAACTATAAAGTTAATACATATAACAATAACTGTTAACGTCCACAACAATCGTTTATTATAAGCACCCACTACAGTTTTGTCGTCTGCTTTAAATACTCGGCTCTTTAAATTAAAGCAGGGTGGATTCTGATTGGATTCAGGATTTAGTGTTTTTGACATTGACGTCCTCTATTGTTACCGTTCCTCTGGGCCAATGTCATTATAGTTGTAGTGTGGACTCTGCAATGCTTTTACTTATTTATGCTTTTATTTAGAATGATTTTTAAAACTATATCTTTATCATTATAGTTATCGATCGTCCTTGGTGCGAACGAGCCTTTAATCTCATAACTGGTTTGGAGAAGACTAAAAAGGTTTTGTCTTTTAAACGGAAAGGAACTGAAATATGAAACAAGCACAAAATTACGTATTTATTAACTGTGCACATTATTATTCAAAACCCTGTAACCCTAATCAGCAGTTCAAGGGAATTGACCTGATCTTCAGTCATGTCGATGCCTGTAACATGTCCCTTCTCTCCTACGAGCTGGCTGAGCATGTAGCAATCCCGTCCACTCCCACAGCCGAGATCAAGCACCCTGAAGCCCTCCAGACACTCAGGGACCACCAGACCACAGCCATAGTACCTGAGAGGACGGAAACAGTTTATACTGCCACCAAGGGCTAAGCATTGAAACAGGCGCATTATATATATATATATATATATATATATATATATATATATATATATATATATATATATATATATATATATATATATATATATATATATATATATATATATATATATATAATGTATAGCCTGTATTGCATCAACACAACATTTATTATGTAAACCTCACTTTGCAATGACATCAGGATGGATCCCAGCTAACACTTTTCTCACATATGCAGGGACAGACTTGGCAGACGGCACACAGGCATTGCTTTTCAGGTCAGAAGTCTTCTTCACTGTCTTTCCATAGTACTCCTGTATTAATGGTTAATTAGGTGTCAATTGGCTGCGATGTGAGATGCTAAATATATACACCCATATATATATATATATATATATATATATAGGGGTGTCAAACGTCGGTGCTAGTGAGCCACAGTCCCCATCACGAGCCCCCATCAAACACACCTGAGCAAGCTAATCTTGGAGAGTTGGAAAAAACTCTCCAAAACTCTCCAGGACCGACGTTCGCCTCCCTTGATAAATATATATATATATATATATATATATATTTTATATTATATATATATATATATATATATATATATATATATATATTATATATATTTAAATATATATAATTATTCACACACACAGTAGGCCTACATACATTTTTTTATTTTAGTTTAGTAACAGCCCTTTAAAGTCAACAACAGAGTTTCGTCTTTTAACGTTTGGAGAAATACATACCTTCACCTCATTGTAGACAATTGTAACAGCCTTGTTACTGTGGACAAAAATAAGAAACTTTACTGAGACTAATTGACTTTGTTACAATGTTGTGCAATGATACAGCAAAACTGGGCGGACTCGCAAAGACTTTCTGTCGCTATGTCTATTTTGTTATTTTTATAACAAAATGAAAGCTCATACTTTGCTAGCTTGAATGATACTGCAAATCACATGTAAAATATTCGAGTAACCTACTGAACAACATTTTTTTTACGTACCTGGCTGCTGTAGGTGCGTCTGCCATGATTATATGCGAATGTGTTTTGGTCTTTCTGGGTTTCGGTAGTTTCAGAGGTTCAGCCAATCAGTGAGCAGTATCTGCTGTAGCCCATAGATATCATCTGTAGCCCACCAGAGACTGGAACTGGAAAGTTATGCAGCAGGAGAGTGAAGAACGACTGTCATGATGATCCAGTGCCCGAGTAAAGTATTAATATAATGTGATTAAGAAGACTACTATGGGTTTATTTACACTAAAGTCGGTATTAACCCGGTACTAATCCTAAAAGGAGGGGTATATAAAAAAACAACCAATAACACGAGAAAATTCATTTATTGCTATGTTCCATCTTATTAGGACATTTTTATTTTATTTTAATGTTTGTATCCCCCAGGATAGGCATACGTCGTGTTACATTTTGTCCAAATTTTTAAACAATTGATTCCCTAATAACTTAAACTAGCCTAAATATGCTTTATAAAATTATGTTGAACAATAAGTATGCTTATTTATGAATATTTAGCCTACTATATCATATTTAATATGTCTAGTTCCTATAAATGATCCAATATGACCAAACCTTTGCTGAAAAACTTGTTGTACATAATCTACTTCATGCATTCTGTCCTCTGATTGATAGTTCATCCCTTTTTTATCAAGTAAAGTCTTTCATGAAGTAAATACAAGATGAACAAGCAACTTGGGTTTACTTGATCATTCTACATAATTTTATAATGTTAAACATTTTAAATTATCTTTACATTTGTTCATGTTAATGTCAAATATGACACCAAAGGCTTTTGGGAAACATTTATTTGTCCATCTTTCCATTATCATTGATAATTCCAGGCAGCGAAGTTGCATCTGAATTTGTGTCAAGTTTCTGACAATTTCACATGTGAGTTCCAAATGTAGTATAGTAACAAAAGATGAAATGGAATGTTAATAAAGCTTTTTAATGTTTTTTTTTTTATTAAACTAAGAGCTGTTCACTACTTTTCAGCTAGTAAAAAAATACATTTTGAATGAGTGTGAAGTTTAAGGCAATTTGCCAAAAAAAATTTACCCAAATAGGACAAAGTCAGTTATGACGGCACCCTAAAAAAAAGGTCAGATCATATTTAGAAAACTAATTTTGGAAAATGATGTTAGCCTTAAATTGTGTAATAGTCTCTTTTTTCTAGCTGTGATTTCATAGAGGGTTAAATGATTTATGTAATGTATTTATTATTATTGTCAAAATGCTAAAACTCAAAAGAAGAATACCTTATCCCATCAAAATGTGTAAAGCTTGTGTTGTCCTATCATGAAATAATACTACGCATGACCTGTAGAGAGCGCTCTTCGAGAACAATCGTGGCATTTTTTAAACACCTGTTAAAATCATAATTTATCACGAACATAGAGCCTTCAGAAATTCATGTAATAAAATATGATAGTATATTTATATAATTTACAAAAATATATAATTTTTATTGTTCGGGGAGAGGAATTTTTACTGTCAACCAGCTGATCTTTATGTGTGCCCTTGTAGTAACCCTGGTTTACGCCCAATAATAATTACTATAATAGATGGGGAAGATGCCCCCCTTAAGAACAATGTGGATTTACTTTTAAACAGTAACACATTTAGATGTAAGTGTATCTTTTGCTGGAGGATGATGCATCAGCCGACGTGGAAATAAACTAATTTGCTGTTATAGCACAACAGAAGATATTAAATGAGGAGTAATAATCTTTTACAGAATGTATGCATTACTTTTGATATACTTATTAATACTTATACATTTTTAAAGTGTCGTAAAAATATTAAATCAACTATTCACTTTAAAATTTTAACAAGTTAAATAACAAAGCAGAATCCCAGTAAGAGATTCATCTGAGATTCGCTCTGTCTAATGTAGTCATATATTTACATATTTAATTTGAAGATATATCATAATAGAAACACAGTAAAATCAAATTGAATGATATCACTCTATTAACCTATAGGTTTTAATAGCAAATATGTGCAATGTACATATAATTTGTGTAACTATAACAACCGCATTAATTATAATAAAATCAATAACTTTTACAAATTCCAAAATAGTGTCCACAAACCCCTTTTTAACATTAACATAATACGGCATAGATAACTATTTTCCAGAGACACAAAATAAGATCAATTAAACTCAACAATAAACTGTTTTGGCTGACTAAATCTCACAAAAGTTGATATTCAGATTAAATGACAAAATTAAAAATAGCATAGCCTTTAATCAAAAGTACTGAGATGAGATTGTGCATCATCATCAGGCAAAAAAACTGAAGGTGGATGGGGGGGGGGGATTTTACCCATAAACAAATACAGATCATAATGATACAGGAAAACCGTTGTAAAACAATGACAGATGTTTTGTTGATTTGTGTTTAATAGACAGTGTCACGATTAGGTTTTTTGCATAACAAAAGATAGACAAATTAGATTGTGTCAGAACTCAAATCGTTGGATGATCGCAATGTTAGACAAAATAATTGTAGGCTGTACAAAATGATATCATATTCATATCATGTGGGCACACAATGCTTCAGAGTATCTATAACGTTTTGAAAATCAGCAGCTTATTAAGTATTTCAGAGAAAGAGATTGATTCATATGTTTTTTTCTCCAAGCACAGCTGAGCTCTAACATTAGATTGTCATCACAGAGACACCAGTAAGAGCAGCACATCTCTCTACTAATGATATTCATTAGGGCAGTGAAATAAATTATTTGTTAAAAGAGTGCTTCAGTCATGGAAGCTACTTTGGTGCAGAAATACAAAAATAAATCATTTTATAATTACACACAAGTATGGCTCATTACTTTGCTTATACACAGAAAATCAAGGCACTTTGAATTGTTACCAAAGTATATGATGTGAGAATTAAAAGGCACAGATTTTAAGCTTTCATGAAGAAAAGTATTTACATAAAAATATATATTCTATTAGGCTGATGTCCAAGCTGTACTGAACAACTGGCATGTGCGTTGCATTTAAGAGTGGTTGTAACAGAGTGCAAAAAGAATAGAGGCAATTCATGTTACACCAATACAGCCTTATGTACCCATATGTGTCGGCAATAGCATCAATCTCATCAAGACAATTATATTTGTAAAACGTATCTATTATCATTTTAAAAAATATCAAAATGTTTCTGTCTTTGGAGAAAAGAGTTTGTACTTTGTAGCTTACATCAATGGATAACGCAGCTATAAGACCTGACTTCCAGCAGTTTGTGTACTAAAGAAAACTCCCTTTGGCAAGGCTTTCATCCCTACAGGTTCAAAGGAACATACAACATGTAGTGTTTCTATGCAATCAGAAAATTATGGCAAGTAATAATGCAGCACTTTCAAGCTGCAATGCTAACAATTGTCCCATGTCATCTATATAGCCTACTTTGGCTATGAAAGCTTAGATTTATGAATCAAACTGGTTCTGAATACACATTCATCTGAGCTTACAGCAGCAAAAACAACACAGACAATATGTGAATTAAGACTGTAGGTATGTAAATACTTTGTGTTGAAAAATTAATTGAATATTATTCATTCAGAACAATGTAATTGTGCAAAACAAAAACGTGATAAACACCGTTAAAATTTGTCCCATTGCATTAGGGAAAGTCGACAGGGGCCTCAAAAGCAAGTCTTTTTTTTCCATGTTCCGTCAGTTTTTACATTTCTCTCTGACTGTCCTAAAAAACTGATAGTTCAGCACACCAGTGTTTACGTATTTAGCGTCTCAATCCTAAGACTGCATAGTTAAGGTATTTCATAGGCAAAAAAAAAGGTCCATTGTCAATAGTGTGAAGCACAGGACACAGAAGTCACTTTAAAACCAGGAGAACACAGCGAATTCACACGACCGACTTGAATAAAAGCAGATTCTGTGCGGGGAACTTTTTCGCCCTTACGGAAAACTCCTGAATGTAAATGCAACTGCATTTACTGTAACTCAAGCAACTGTAAATGTGACCGCATCTTTACACTGTGGATGTGGTTTATGATGCTTATAAGTCGTCGTCTGAAAGATCATATTTACGAGAATGAAAGCACAAAGTCGTAATTACAAAGTGGGAAGCTGGATATTCTTTGAGCCCAGTGTCAGTGAGAACAACTAAAACTAGCTATTGGGATTCAGTTTACAGCACCTTAAAAAAATGTGCATTCTTCGTTTATCATTTTGCTGAATTTGTGTGGAAAAGGCACAACGGCATTTTGCTCCGACCACTTTGAACGTACCTGACTTTGTAATTACGACTTAAGTATAAACCTGACATGAGGACTTGAACACGCCATTACAGCAGCACATGTGCTACGTTGTCTCATGGAGCAAGTAGAGCACGTCCTTGTGCACTTTTGGGCTTTTAACTGCATAAATCGATGCTTTGTACATAAAACCAAGATGCGGATAACATCTAATTGTTAACATACTTCCATCAGTATGCTCCCATATCTCACTTTTTCATTTACCATCTCGTTCAGCTTCTAAATTAGTATTCAGTTTTAAGATTCTGTGCTATTGTGTGGACCCTCTTGTTCATTAATAGTATGCAAGTAGAGGCAAACAGGATGATGAGATTGAGATTGGGCCAGAGGAGATGCTCCACACTCCACTCTGTTTTCTGGGGATAGACGGCCCTGGTTTTCCTCTTCGAAGGAATGGAAGGCCACATTCCTCACAGAAATCCTCAGAGTCTCCTTGGTCCTCCTCGCTTAAAAGCCTCTCCAATTCTTTGGATTCATGGCTTTTCAAGCCTCGCCCACAAACGACACACCTCAATCCCAGAGTCCCCGTAAATCTGCGGTGCCTTGCCAGAATCCTCTCTTTCTCATCAGGCATCACCACATTCCTGAGCATCTCCTTCCTGCACTCGTTCTGTTTGTCCACGCTGGGAGGCTGCTCTGAGGGAAGAGCACTGCTTCGCTCTAACTCGATCTCGCTCCTGCTTTCGTCTTTGTGGTGGTACCCGTTGGTGGCATGGATCTCTTCTGGGCTGGGTCTGGAACAGAGCGTGTCAGATGCAGGGGGCACTGGAGTGATCTGTCTGGGTGGGCAGTGCGTATCCTGCTGGTCAGTGGTTAAGGGGCTGGTGTAGGCTGGAGGTCCGGTGTTTAAGGCACTATATGGGGGAGGGGGCGTAGCAGGACGATGCACCGCTTCCTCGTATTCTGGAAGGAGATAGTTGGGTAGAATCCTGAAAGAGAAAGAATGCCACAGAACCACTGTGAGAAGTGAATTGGGACTTTTGTTTTGGTTGAAGAACTACAGTTGTAACCATTTTAAAGGGATAGTTCACCCAAAAATGAAAACATGGTCATCATTATCTCATCCTCATGTTTTTCTGAACCTATTTGACTTTCATATGGAAAGCTATTTCTGCCACAAAAGAACTAAAGTCAAAATTATGACAAAACATTTGGACTGGTTTTTTTTATTTTGACACCATCTCATAATTGACAACACTGTAGTATGTCATAGTTGTACTTTTTGTATTTTAAATTGACGTTAATTTTGTCTTTTTAATAATTTTTAAATGTATATCCTAATGCAAGGTTCCTACACATTCTCAACTTCAAAATTCCCTACTTTTCCAGACTCAAATTTTCAAATCTCTCTGTAGATTTTTCAGACCATATTAGACCAATTTAGAATTGATTATAAGGTTTTAACTTTGTATTTGCCTTGCAATGCCTGGCTCCAGCTTGCATTACAGATCTTATTTGTCCCTGCTCCCCCCAGAGATCCCTTAGATCTTCTTCTGGTAAATTATTAACCGTCCCGTTGTCTCGCTTGAAATCTAAGGGTGACAAAGCCTTTTCTGTATTAGCCACAAAGCTGTATATTTATATTAAACCTTTTATTTAACATTTAGTATTATTGTTTTAATTAGAAGATATTTTAATTAATTTTATCATTATTAAAAAAATAATTGTATGAGCTATACAAGGTATATTTGTTAAATGAAAACGATGAAGGGAACAGAATTACATTTAAAATGTATGTAATTTCAAATAATTTCATGAACTTCCAGTTAAAGTCCCATCCACTTTCAGATTTATTTTAATACAGATACAAATAATTTGAGATTGTTACAGATACAGATATTGGCTTCTCTGCAAACCCCTAGTTTTGACTGTCACAATTTTGACTTTGTATGTTATGCTCTGATTTAGATGCGTTTTAAAGTGACGGATATGGGCTTACATTTTTGACTCAAATTTGGATTTCACATTATGACTTATGTCATAAATTATTATTAAGGCGTAATATGCAATTTCTACTTCCTTCCACGTTTAACTATGACTTAGTGTGTACACTGGACGCGAGCAGGTAGATGCAACGGAACAAAGAATCTATTATAATCAGTGATTCTGTCTACGCTGGATGTGACGGCCTGATTATAACCACTGATAAACGGATCCGCTCCCGTGTGTATGTGTAAGCGCTGAGTGAAGAGCGTCAAAGCTCAATATTACAACATGGTTTTGAAGCCAACACTATGGCCAATGAGAGGGGTTTAAGAATCCGTTCAACAAAGCTCAAAATGCTAGAGGGAAATGCTGGTATCGTCATATTTGTAAAAATTTCAGTACCATTTTGGTACTGAAGTAGGTACTTTTGACAACACGAGTCCATTGTCCAACACACCATAAGCTGTTATGGTGCAATGTGAGAACAGTCGCATCTGGTGTTGACATGGTGTTGGAATCTTACTATTTTGATTTATGACATAATTTTTTTGACATAATTCTGATTTAACAAAGCATTTGCAAAAATTTGCCAACACTGTCCCTAGCTGTTGTGTGCCTATTTTGGTGAAGATTGAACCAACGGCCTAGGAGGAGTTTGAAAAGTAGTTTAAGAAACTTCACAAATCTGAGATTTTGGCTGGATTCAAGGATTCAGGGGAGAGAAAATTGTCTATAGCCCTTAGGGTTCCAAAATTATAATCCAAAATGCAAATTTCTTTATTATAGCATCACCTAGTTGTCAGACGGCTGGGTGTCTGTGCACTTTCAGTGCTTGGACCCCTAATAATAAAAAGCCATAAAATTTTAAGGCACATAACTTTGAACAATAACAACTGATGTATTTATCGTCATGTGACGCGGTCTCAATATGACCAACAGGTCTCTTGTTTTAACCTGTCTGAGCAGATTAGATTAAAACTATAACTCACATCGATCGTACTCCCTGAAATTATTTTTTCTTTTTTAATGGCATCTATTTTTATTCAATTGATAGCCGATTCACAAGAAGAAACGTTTCTTGATCATTTATGAAAGTTCACACGGCACTAAAAACTGAGTAATGGCTGCTGAAAATTCAGCTTTTGTAACAGGAATAAAATTATTTTTACAATTAAAATTATTTTTACAATTTTATTTTATTGTTTTTTTTTTAAATCAATGCTTATTGGTGAGCATACAAGACTTCATTTAAAAACAATTTTACCGTTCCCAAACGTTTGAACGTTAATGTATATACAGTTTTAATATTGCTTTGCAAGAAATTATTTTAGTGGTTGTCATACAGATATCATTGTGCACATGTTTTGTTCCCTTGTTTTAATAACAACAAGATCACTGATTGACAAAATGTTCACTAAGAACAGGAATATTGACATTACTCATAATACTTATCATGATAATAATTGCCCACACAGTCCTTAAGGTTTGTCTTTAAAAAGTTAGTTGACCCAAAAATGAAAATTGTCATAATTTACTGACCCTCAAGTTGTTCCAAACCTATATGAATTTATTATGCTGAACACAACAGATATTTTGAAGAATCTGGGTAACCAAACAGTTCATACAGATTTGGAGTAAATTATAAAATAACTTTGCTTTAAACGGATAGTTCACAAAATTAATTTCAGTTTGCTTAATGTTGTAAAAATTTGACATGGACTATAAGACTACTTTTTAAAATAATTCTAAACATAAGAAAATTGCTGTGACTAGGTGGTATTGGGGGGGGGGGGCTTAAGACAAGAGAAATTCATTCAGGCTGCTCTACTAGCTGAGCTAATGGACAAGAGAAAGAAGTTTGAGCTAAGAAAAAAAAAATGTTGTTGCTTGTGTGACATTGAAATGGAATCTTAACAAACTGGTTTCAGAGATGAAGAAGAGAACAGAATTATTTGCATGCCTATTGACTACATAGAAAAGAATAGCTTGGAGCATGGCTGACACATTAACTTGCATGGCTCAAAAAAAGACTTTGATCAAACTTTGCATGCCATTGTGTGAAAAAAAACTCATGCTAAATGTTTGATAACAGTCTTTCACACAGGCTCTTACTGAAACAACACAAAGGCAGCAAGTGCCGAGTAGGTGGTTGTATGTGTAAGCGAATCTTCTCTTCTATCAGCAAAACCTGTGTGTACACTAACTTGGATGGGTTAAATGCAGAGGACAAATTCCGAGTATGGGTTACCATACTTGGCCAAAAATGACTGAGCTACACCTGTTTGAAGTCGATAGAGTCAGCAAAGTAAATTGAGAAAAATCAAGTTTTTTGAAGGTTCCAAAACAAAATCACCCAGCAACCATTATTTAAAAAAACTGGTAATAACACATAATTTGGCACACACAAGTCAAAACCAAATATTTCCTATATAGCAAAAATATAACTTTTCTCCAATATACCACAATTGTTAGATTAACATTAATGAAACAGACAGCCTGTGTATTAGACCTAATGTACAGCATGCGTACGGATCTAAAAATAATATTATACATCAGATGATTTTCCCCAACAGTTAACCAAACGTTCACATAAGACATAACAGATAATGTTTGCCTGAATACTGTCCAAGACAGACATTTTGAAATACTGTAATTCTGTGTATGTGTGTATATCAGGATCGCGTCTGAGGCGTCCTTGTGCGGACGCATCGGATCTGTCAGTCAGCGCGAGTAAGATAAAACGTAAAAATAAAGATCATTTCAGATGTTTAATATGCTTTATGCCGAGCGTCACGTGACCAAGCCGGAAAACAGATCGCATCGCTTCCGATTCAGGTCTTTTGTATGTGCTTCATGAAAATTTTTGTGCTTTTACTCAAGATAACTTAAAGGAGCACACAAAAATGAGCATAACCAATGTCCCTCGCATGTGTAGATTGATATTTAAAAGTTTTTTAATTTTTCTTCTTCACACTAACGTTTAGATATTTAAATAGCATAAGACACCAATAACAAAGTGAACTTACTAGGTTAGCTGATTACCTTAAAAATCCATAGATATCGTAGTTAGTTCTTACGGCCGTTCACACTTTCTCTGACAAGCGAATGCAATGAGACCCGTTTCCCGGTTTGGTCACGTGACGCTCGGCATAAAGCCTATTGCTATTTGGAGCATTGGGATCACTAGATGAGGGCTAACTGAACTCATTTTTGGGAAAACCTCAAAATAGACATTTTTCACTTGTTTTGCCTGTAGCTCGAAAATAGCCCTGCACATTACGACTCATTTTGCCAAAAGGTCACATATTTAATGTTGATTAATTAAATTAAATCATATTAAGTAATTCATTTGATTAAAATATTCGATTGACGGCCCAGATTTTTTAACGAATCATTTGACAGCCTACAAATTCTAATCTACACAAGCACTCACAAAATCTAGCCAATTAAATATTTTTTGTACAGATTATTAATATAAGAAAATGCATATTACCAAATAGAAGCTTTTCCAGCTTTTTTAGAATATGTTATGTTTAATATTAAACACTCTATGTTTGAGCTTTAAAGTAATAAGCATTATTACTTTGATTTTTAAATTCCGTTATTTTTCTAGGTTCTTTGCTAAATAAATCAACGTAGCAAATAAAACAGAATGTGTGTAAGAGAGATGATATTACTGAAGTAGAAGGGGATAGAGGTGTTGTTGTGAACCTCTCTGTAGGCAATGAGGTTGAGCTCGTGCTGTCGTTGTTGCTGTTGCAGTCTGTGTTTGGTGCGACGGTGATGACACACGCAGCAGCAGCTCAGGATGAAGATGATGGCCCACACCAACCAGAACCCTGAAAAAAAACATGGTATAATCCCACACGAAAACAAAATAAAACATTTAAAGTATGCCTTTGTACTTTATACTGCTACTTAAACCCTGACTAATTCCTCTTAGACTAAAACCACTGCTTGTGCACATATGGTCACACACATTTGCGAGACTCATGTCATTCTTACTCCACAGTTTGCCGAAATCACTTCCTGTACAACAGCCTTTTCTCCTCATATCAGCATATATATATGGTTTAGTTCTTCTAAACCTCTTAAGGCTGGGTTACATTTTATCTTGGACAGTGAAATTCCACAAATTCCATATCTCAATTATGGGAATCGGCATGATCAGGAATTTCAGCTGATGATGGAGAAATTTTACGTAGGGTTGAAGTTTAATGAATGTTTGGAAGTTTTATTTCGTCATCATTTTTGAATGTGAGCCTTTATGAAATTCTATGAAACATTGTGACCCTGATCTTAAACATGAAGATGCACTTACACCAAATTTCATAGTAGTAGCTACAGCACTGGGACTCTCCACAACAGTGTCCCGTCTCACACACGTAGCTTTTATTATTCACCCCCTCACAGTGAAGTACCTGCTGGAAAAGAAAAATGATACAAAATTAATGTCTTGTGGATTCAGCGTTTATCTCTAGAACAGCAAATCTTGACCATAATAAATAAATATATATATATTTCATGTCTTTTTTGAGAAACTTGGAAATAGAAAAGTTTTGGATATGGTATGGTAACATTGTGATTTTTGGACTGAAATGAAATCATGCTATATTGGTATATATCCAATATGAATATGGTTATCATTAAGCACAGTGTAGAATTATACAATGTCCCATAATTATTCAGTAAGTATTATATTCTTATACCCTCAATGTACTATTCTACCATCAAAGTACTTGAAAATGTTTAAAAGTAAAACAATGAATAAATTTAGCTCAGATTAAGCAGTATTAACCTGTGTGTAAACTATTTACTCTAAAATACAGTGCAATATTTGGGTGCAATTTGTGTTTTACAGTAAACAGGTTAATCACCTGTGTGAAATAGAACAACAAATATGCTTTGTCAGGTAAAATTCTGAATCAAACATTTTACCAGAGAAGTGGATCAATGTTAAATATTAATGCCCATTACAAACAAAAACACATTAAGATTAGAAAACTATGTAATTTTTGAAAAACAAAAATGTCATGTGGAGTAACAATTTAAACAGAAACAACATATTAATATTTCAAAAAGGTTTAAATATATTTTTCAAGATAAATACTTATATGCTGGATTGATTTGTAAATATCATTGCTTTTTTGGAGGCTGAAATGCATCAACATTTACAACCTGTCCTGAACTAACTTTGTTAGATCTGGAGGTAAAAAAAAAAAAAAAAAAAAGTGTCATATCACTGAAAAAAAGCACTGGCTCCAGAATTCTGGATTCATGTCAACTACTTGACATAAAAGAACAAAAGCTGCCTGGACACTCAAGGATCCTTTTATAGCATCGAACTGCCAATGTTGTGTACAGCGAAATTTCTAAAATTTATAGAATCTTTTTAATAAACTTTCTTTCTCTTTCAGTAAATCCAGTTACACTTTAAGCACCGTGTTACCCTCAAGAAAACAAAGACTAGGTAGATCAGAACAAAACAAGCAGAAACCTTCAAAAGGTAGGCATAATAGGCAAGGCATGTTTGTTCCATTTCATGAATCAGTTAATGATTAAATAAGAAAGTTAAGAGATCAGGTTCTCTACCATTCTTGTCTTCTGTTGCAGTACAGACATGCTACTCCAGAGCCCTTCAGCCTTGTGAAAGTCCTTTCAGCACAATAGTTGTGATACACAGGGGAGGAACAGGGGTGCACACACACACACACACTTTTCACTCAAACAGGGGACAGGGATTGGTCTACGGAAAATTCCACGCAGCAGAGGAGTGTAAGGAGGTCTGCATTATAATGAGATGCTCCCTCAATATTATGGGAGTAGACAGTACAAAATAAAATGAAAAGGTTACCAAAAACATTGCCTAACATTCTGTTCCCAATGCCATACAATGTTTTGTTCCATTTCAGTTAGTTAGATCCTAAAACTTATCTAAAGCAGCATTTTCTTCACCTTTTTGCTGTTGACCCACCCACATTGTAAAAACATTACAACATGAATGGGGGGGGGGACATTCTGATATACTGATGATTGGATACAATTACATTACCATATTAGAGTTACAAATACTACTAGATTTATTTTTTTAAATATAATTTTTGTAGAGTTCCATAGAATTTATGGTGAAAATACATTTACACAATTCAAAATTATTCAACAAGACATGTATCTTTACATTAAAAAGTTAGTTTACCCAAAAATGTAATTTCTGTCATCAATTACCCTCAAGTCGTTTTAAACCCGTAAGACCTTCGTTCATCTTCAGAACACAAATTAAGATATTTTTGATGGAATCTGAGAACTTTCTGTCCCTTCATAGACAGCAACGTTATTACCATTTTCAAGGCCCAGAAAGGTAGCAAAGATAGTTAAAATAATCCATGTGACCACAGTGGTTCAACCTTAATGTTATGAAGTGACGAGAATACTTTTGAGATTCAAGACCAAAATAGACATAAAATTCCAGAAATGACTCCATTCTGTGGAGCAGGTCAAGTGTAGCCCATGACACGGAGTCTTTCCCTTGAGAACGTCAAGGACTGTCGCAGCACTTGGAGTGCGTCATTTATCATCAACCACAAATATCAGCAATTAACCAATGCCGACTCTGCAACAGGAGACTGGACATACTGTTTCTGGATATTATTAAAACAGACTGTGACCCAAAAAAGTATTTGGACACTTAAGACACACAAAATGTATGAATAACATTACACTGTGACTGAATACAAAAATATCAAGCTATGTGGAATCTGCAAACAAATGACACAAGACCTTTTCTCAGAACTAATTCTACTTTCCTGACCCATTTTTGGATTTATGCTATTAACCAAATGGTGTCAAGGTTATTTTAAAAGGCACAATACGTACAATTTTTGGATCAAAATATCCCCAAACCACTAGAACAGTGTTATATCTTTTGTTGATTTGTGTACTTGCATTATCCCAAATGTTTTCAACAATGTTTAAATCCAGAGAAATAAGCTATTTTAACCAGTGTAACGGCCCGAAGACGCCAAGCAACCCTTGATTTACTTCAGTTGAAACCATGAAAACATAGTACAGTGATGGTATAAGATATAATACTTACTGAATAATTATGGGACATGGTATAATTCTACACTGTGCTTAATGATAACCATAGTAATATTGGATATACTGTACCGTGGTTAATATATTATGCATTTTATTAGACAGGTGGGCAAAAGTTTGAATACCTTTATCGACAGAAAACTAATCATTATATAGTTTAGCCAGTTAGTCTTATTCTGAGTCTCATTTTATTGATTTACCACAATTACCACATAGTTGTGCCATGCCTCAGAGAAAACATTATGTTGTCAAGTGGCTAACAGCATAATCAGAAAGAGCTTTATTTGTAACAGGGACAATAATACAGTCTTTTCTCTGCCGTGCAATAGGCAATATTTTAAAATGAATTGCATGCCATTCAGCAACAAGTCATCCAGCTTTTAATAAGATATTCTAATACTGACTCAGCTTACTGCAATGTGCAACAAGTGTCTCATACCAGCCACCGTGCATAACACAAAGTAACATAACTTTTAACAGACTAAAATGTATTTTTATTATTGTTTTCACCAAGAAAAACAGCGCTGCATTACCCCACAATTTTATTTCGTAAGATTAAGTGACCTGTACAAATAGTAATTCAGCACTTGAGCTATTTTATTAGAATGAAATAATAATTAGTTGAATCTTGGCAGATTGAACTTATTTGTTGCAGCTGCAGAGACCATCCATATCCGGTTTCAGTGCCAGAAAACATATCAGAAAACTAATTAAGTTGAATAGGTTATGATGAGCAGTTGCTGAAAGCAGAAGATAATGTTGGCCAGTCTAATAAGGATCCTTGACTAGCTAACATTGTTTTCTACAGTCTTAGTGAGAAGTTGAGGATCAGCGACAGCATATGATACTAATACCGAGTCAGCTAAAACTCAAGAGACTTTTGGGTGAACATGAGATTTTAATTCTTATTTGGAGGGAGGAGCTGTCCACAAATGCACTCTGTATTACACAATATGCCTATACCCCTAAGCAGAACTCTGTTCAACTTGTAACTGGTGAGTGTGGTTTATCTTCAGGTTATGCTGTCATCTGATGGAACTACAGCCAGCCTGTAGTTAACCTACGTCCGTACTTTAAGAGTGATTTACAGGTTTTTGAGACACTTTTTATGGCACCAAAATAATTAAAGGTGAACTTGGTAACTTTTTTAACTTAATAAAGCTGTCTAGAAATCATTTGGATGGTTTAAACAACCTGTTCTGGTGATATTGGTGACTTTCCTAGCTCCCCCAGCGTTCCCAGGCGGAAAACCAACCTTGCAACATGGGGACTACCGTCCCGGCAAAATGAAAATAGGAAGTATTGT
The DNA here is from genome assembly GCA_036326025.1 of Chrosomus eos. Classification (NCBI taxonomy): domain Eukaryota; kingdom Metazoa; phylum Chordata; class Actinopteri; order Cypriniformes; family Leuciscidae; genus Chrosomus; species Chrosomus eos. Next base: position 22,641,157 of record CM070819.1, read on the forward strand.
GAGAAGCGAGACGAGAACGAGAACGAGCGAGAAACACAAACTGGTTTACTGGTTGATAACAGAATACAAAATGTACATGTCAATGTTCTATGATAATGTGTATGATGTATTACCCACCTCGGTAGACATAGCTCCGCAAGTAAAGTTGGCCGGCTCCGGCTCCGATAATAACAAATGCACATGAGCAGCGGTAGAACGGAGGAGAAGGGTGCCGCAAGTGAGTTTTTTTACGATAGTGTTGTGAAATATACGCACCACAGCTGTAGGGGGAGCTTGTGGGTAAAACATGCGACAACAAAAGTGAAAATCAGCAAAGAAGAATAGAAGTTGCCGAGTTCTGCTTTAAATGTCCATAGGCCATCAAGTTTCAAGGAACCAATAGCATAGCACAACCAATGCAATTTTACATGCTGACTAGCCCTATACAGTATACAAGGCAGCATATAGTGTACTATGCCCCCTCCACTTTTTGGAAAGGTCAATTTTGTTCTACCACTCAAAATAGCTTGCGTCAGTCATCTTCAAGAAAGAGTTTTTTGTTGGTGTATGTTACAACATGCAAGTTTCTCTCCCGCACACCACAGACAGTTGCCAAATTGCCAATCTATCACTTTTTCCTGACTTGCAATCTTTTCCAGTGAAATCACAAAACAAAATGAAACCAAAATTTCACAGCTGACATACAGATGCAACTTTGGTTCAGTAAAAATAATGTGAGGCTAAATAAAATTGGAAACCCCTCACACGCAGGACCAAAAAATAAAATACATTTAGCTCTGGTTCACTTAAAGTTCACACTGTCATTTTTCAAACCGAGCCTAAAGTTACAAAAAAACCTCCAAAATAATTCTATGTACGGTGCTAAACGCGCTCATTGTACGTGCATACATATGATGGTGATATTTAGCTGAGAACTTGTGAAGAGCCTATAAAACGTTTAAAAACACAACAGTGCCAGGAATTCCTCTGTTGAACACAAATGAAGATCTGCTGCAAGGAGACAGCGTTTCCACGCCTACTGAACTGTAATGGGCAATGTAGCTCCTATGATGAGGAAAAACCAGGACTATGTCCGAAATCACTCCCAATACCCTTAAATAGGGCAGTTTTAGGAGACCGCCATAATGTCCGAAACAGTAGTGGACGTTATCGAGTGCACTAACTCATTCAATCCCATAGTTCACACACTGCAATAACAAGTGTACAACTGATGTACACTCAACAACTAGAATATACCCATAATGCTCTGTGGGGGTAGAGCCGAATTAATTCCCGCCTCGACCGAAGATGGCGCCAGCAGCTGAATCATTCATCTATCCATTTTCCAAACCGCTAGTCCAATGTGTACAGCGTAATATCATACAGGTATAAATTGTTTTTTTAATTGATTATTGAATTGTTTAATTAAAGTTTATACTAGCATGACAGAGTTCAAGATAAATGTTTAATACGCTACTGGTCTGGAGCTGCCAGTTTGCTAAGTTTCAAATAACTACTCAAAAGTGGCAGCCCTTTCCGGCACACTCACTCCCAATTCACTGACTGTTTCGTTCACTCATTCAAGTGGACTATATTAAGAGTAAGGTAGGGAATAGTGAATTAAGGAATAGAGGGGAATTTCTGGGTCGCATCTTGTGACATTGCGTCCTCTTTTTTTTTTGGTTCAATAAGGTGTCTTTGGTCCATGCTGTTCAAATTTCAGTTGAACTGCACCAGAGTTAGTTTGGAAGGTCCAAATCAGAGTGAAATTGCTGGTCTGTTTCGTTGGTCTGGTTTCACACTCACTTAACCCTTTGATGCATAACATGGGTCTAAAAAGACCCGACTGAGTTTTCATTTTCTATATCTTTGCAAGAAATTATTTTCATCATTCAGTATTCCAGGTATTCGTCAATTAACTTGTTTTAGATCATTAAAAATCCTAATTGAAATTTTTCATTTCTTACTTTTCGAATAAAAAACGCTTTTGTATCGCAACCCTTCTAATGCGCAACATGGGTCTAAAAAGACCCGTATTCATTTCCTATGTTATTTCATGCATGGCTGAGTGTTTCTTTGCTGAATCTTTAAAATATATCTATTTTATCATGTTATTCCAGATATTCATTAAATATCTTTTTTTTTGATTTCCACAAATCATTATGTTTATGTTTCCTTTCTTACTTTATAAACAAACACAGTTTTTGTATTTCTACATTTTTTTTACATACATGGGTCTAAAAAGACCCGTATTCATTTCCTATGTTATTTCATGCATGGCTGAGTGTTTCTTTGCTGAATCTTTAAAATATATCTATTTTATCATTTGTTATTCCAGATATTCATTAAATATCTTTTTTTTGATTTCCACAAATCATTGTTTCCTTTCTTACTTTATAAACAAACACAGTTTTTGTATTTCTTCATTTTTTTTTTTTTTTTTTTTTTTACATACATGGGTCTAAAAAGACCCGTATTCATTTCCTATGTTATTTCATGCATGGCTGAGTGTTTCTTTGCTGAATCTTTAAAATATATCTATTTTATCATTTTTTATTCCAGGTATTCATTAAATATCTTGTTTTTGATTTCCACAAATCATTGTTTCCTTTCTTACTTTATAAACAAACACAGTTTTTGTATTTCTTCATTTTTTTTTTTTTTTTTTTTTACATACATTTCCTATGTTATTTCAGTGATGGCTGAGTGTTTCTTTGCTGAATCTTTAAAAGACATGTTTTTTTGGTAACACTTTATTTTGATGGTCCCTTTTGAATATTCTGTTGATTGTTACTTTGCAACTACATGTCAACTAACTCTCATTACATATAAGTAACTTTGCAACTACATGTCAACTAACTCTCATTACACGACTATAAGTATCTATGCAACTAAATGTTAACTTATTCTAACCCTAACCCTACCAGTCTATTAATACTCTACTGAGAGTTAGGAGACATGTAGGTGCACCGTTACTTATAGTCAACAGAATGTGTTAAAGGGACCATCAAAATAAAGTGAAACCGTTTTTTTTTTTTTTTTTTATTCCAGGTTTTCATTAAATATTTTGTTTTTGATTTCCACAAATCATTATGTTAATGTTTCCTTTCTTTCTTTATAAAAAAACACCGTTTTTTTTTTTTTAATTTCTACATCAATTTTACATACATGGGTCAAAAATGACCCATATAGAAACCTTTTATATTTGCACATTGTTGCAAGTAGGAACATTTACTGCAGAATACTATTCACCTGCCACACATTTCACAACTCAACACGGCTGCTTTTGTATATTTGATGCAAGTCTTATTTTATTTTAACCACAGAAAATATTTTATATTTTGTAAAAGATGGACATAATATTTGAATATTAGGCTATGGTTACCTTGACCTTGTAATCCTAGAGAGAAATTACTTGTGAGAAGGAGAAACATGTCCAACACTATTAGCTAAAGCTAGCTGGTGACATATTCTAGCTAGCTAATGTTAGCTAAAAAAAAGATTGTATTTTAAAGCTTATTTACATGTAGAAGGCCTAACAGTACAGATGCCGCTGTACCAGTATGATTTTATTTTGATTTTTGTTTTTTCTTTTATTTGATCACATTCACCACAATTCAATTCAATACAGTTACAATTTCAGTGTTATCAGTTATCTGTGATATGTGAATGCTATGTGAGACAAAGTGGCAAATAAACATTTCAAGTGTTTGTCTAAATGACTGCTAAAATGATTAATTTGACAAAATGTTGTCTTTATTATTTTGTTTTATAATGCTTGATAAATAAATTCGATATAGTAACACACAACCTAGAAATAAATAAAATAATATTTTTTTTGAAATTGAAAACAAGAAATTTTTAATATTTATAAATCATGGAATTTATAGATCATGTAATATTAAATGCTTAAATAAATTGATCTCAAAAAAAAAAAACAAGATATTTAATGAATACCTGGAATAACAAATGATAAAATAGATATATTTTAAAGATTCAGCAAAGAAACACTCAGCCATGCATAAAATAACATAGAAAATGAATACGGGTCTTTTTAGACCCATGTATGTAAAAAAAATGTAGAAATACAAAAACTGTGTTTGTTTATAAAGTAAGAAAGAAAACATAAACACAATGATTTGTGGAAATCAAAAACAAGATATTTAATGAATACCTGGAATAACAAATGATAAAATAGATATATTTTAAAGATTCAGCAAAGAAACACTCAGCCATGCATGAAATAACATAGGAAATGAATACGGGTCTTTTTAGACCCATGTTGTGCATTAGAAGGGGTTTCCATAGCTTGCGCATCAAAGGGTTAATTCTATGAGAAGGGTCTCCCGCAGTACTACAAACCACGCCCCTGCAAGTTACATCAACTACAACAGGGTTTATGTGCAGGTTTCTAAAATCGTTTTACCCTACTGCAAGTTCCTTAGCAATATCTTTCTACTGGACCTACAAACCAGCCAGCGTACCTTGTATTAGCATCAGAACCTGCTCAGGAACAACTCTCATCTCAAAAACATTCAGAACCATCAAAACAAAAGCACCACCATGCAGAAAACGACTTCGAAAATAATCACAAAAATGTCCACTTTATAGGCTACAAACATCTTGTGGATTTTAGCACATTTGCAAGTTATCAAAGTCAGACTCAATGACCAGAAAACAAAACAATATTATTTATTCATTTTTTTAGAACAATATACTGAAGGCATTTGGGGAAGTTTCACACTTATTGTCAGATTTTGTTATGCTAGTCCATAAATTTGAATATAACGTGCTGTAGGATGCATATTTTTCCACCTTACAGCACTTCTTTACTGGATAAAAATACATTTGACTAGCCAAGTTGTACTCTGATAAAAAAAGATATGTGGCTACAGAGCCTCCATCAAAGGCCAAGAAGGGAAAAAAAAAACACTGAGAACATTTCACTCAGCACATTTTAGTGATTCACTTCTTTGAACTACAGACAATGGGCTCAGGCGCTCAGCACTATGTTCAATAGCGATAACAAAATCCATAGACATTTGTAAAGGAGAAAGACGTGTCACAATACGTGTGCTAGACACATTTACGACTTTAGATTAATGACTTCAACTTAATTGTTGAATCAAGTTACACTGTAACGTTACATGCTCATAGAATCGTTTATATTCTCAGCACAACTGGTAATTGACAACTAGTTCATATATAAACGCCGCTATAAAAGTCTCGAAAACTGTGACATTTTAATTGTTAGCCACTGCTAATACTGCAGACTTTTGTTTACTGCATCTGGCCCGCAGGTTTAGGCCGTGTCTCCAAAACATAGGGAGGTTCCTACCTAGACAGCATTTTGGCCATCACGTTATGTCCAAAATGGTGTCATGCAAAGCAAGCAGCCAACTAGGATTTGTGATTTGAGACACAGTTCCACACTTCCGTGACTTGACGCAAGACTATTGGTTAGCAGCACGCTAGACTCTTATTAAACAGATGTATCAGATTGCAAAATAAATAAAACGACGAGTGGACACTGTTACATAATCTTATTAACATGCGCTACAAAGTGGGGATAAAATGCATAATGTTCAACCGGTCAACATGACAGAGCCTGAAGTGTCAAGTGTGCATTCAGAGCCCAACAGACACAAACAACCGGCAAAGTTCAACAAGACATTTAAGATTTTTTTTTCTTACCTCATAGACACTGGCCTCGGTGGGGATGGCAACTCCAGCGATATATAAAAACAAGCCCATTATCAACAGGCTGATAGAACATTACAATTTATCAGTGTTTACTTTGGTCAGCGCAAGAGTTGCAAATACGAACAGTAAAAGGCTCTCAACTTGTTAATGCATCGCCGCCTTCTGCTGTTATTGGTATATTGGGGCATGAGGGGAGGCACAGCAGTGGAGCAGGAGCAGGAGCTCAGTCCGTGCCACTGGTTGCCCCTAACTATTATACAAGCGAGTCCCTGCGAAGTGCGAACTGCAGTTCAGGCGCAGCTGGGTGTGGCGCTTGCCATAACTTACGCCATGTGCGCAACGTGATAATGGGACAAATTGTGCTTGGCTCCGCCCACTGAGGGAGGGTCTAGGACTGTGGGATTTGATTCTTCTCAGTGACTCGAATCATTTGACTCACTAAGTTGCTGATTGATTGACCCAAGGTTACATCGAAAGGCAATTTCTGCAGACAAAGGGGAATTTGAAATGTAGCATGGACTAAATGTATGTATTTTGTGTAACATGCATTTAGTGATTAGAATTGTGTATGTGCCTCAGTGAGCCTCCTTCTGGGTCATCCTAAATCGTCCAAGTGTCCCCCAGATCAGAATATGTGAGAGGTATGCTTCTGGGTCTTTAGTAGGGTAGAGTGGGGGAAAACGCCCCCCTTAAGGTAAAATGTGACATTACTGTGAAACAAAACATAAATGTGACTAGAATTGCCATCCCAGTTTTGAATGACTATGGGAGGAGTTATTCACCAAATATTAAAATTGCTCAGCCTTAGTAAATATTTTTGTACAAAGGGGGCGTTTTGCCCCAGCGGTGGGGCAAAACTCCCCCCAAGGTGGGGTAAAATGCCCCCTTTCTTACCAACCAGTTTGCTTCATAGATCAACAGCAAAATGAACATAGTTTTTAATCTCTAAAAATAAAAGGCAAGTAATGCAACAACATGTATATATATACCTTTTAAATATTAATTTCAGGAATGTACAAAATAGCCAAATTTCTAACATTTTAATATTTTGATTTCTACACCTAGGTTGATAATTGATGTAGTATTTGTTCCCCACTATCATCAAGAAAAACAGAAAACCTTAAATAAATATTAAACAAAAATGTGTATATTTATAGTGAAATATATTCCATAAATGCATTAAAAGTCACTATGTTTTATCATTGGGTCGCCATAACCACCTTCCATCATTGCATCCACCAAGCTAGCTAGCTAATGCTCACTTGTAATTTTGTTCAAATATTTTGATTTTACCGCCTAGTTATACTGCATTAAAGTGTAAAATAAAGACTTTGATAAACAGAAACATGTTACTGTAGTAATTACGATAAAGAGAAACTATGTCACTTGGGGGGCGTTTTACCCCTCAGCATAGGGGGCGTTTTACCCCACAAGCTATGTCTTTTTAAAAAATAGTTTATTTTTAAAAATATAATTATATTCCTTATAAATAACATATGCTCTCAAACTACAGACTTCACTATTCATCTATCATACATCACTGTGATATCACTGTGAACAATATTCTATTAAACACTTGTTTACTAATATCTGAAAATTATAGCACTTTCCATGTAATCCTCTTCTCTTCAAATACGTCGCTGGTGTCAGCTTCTCCATGGAGATTTGTATATCCCCGTTGTCAACGTAGTGCATAGCAATAGTAAAAATGTATCTCGATTCATTCTAGTGGTTATTTTGGGAAAAACGGGTGGGGGGCGTTTTACCCCAGGGGGGCATTTTCCCCCACTCTACCCTACACTCTGTAGCTAGCTAGCAGGTCGTCCTTTCCTTTTGCTTCCTCCTTCTCTCTTTCTTCCCAAGAAACTGCGCCGTATCAAAGTCCTTTTAGTCAGTCTCTGGAGGCACTGTAACTGTAAATGAAGATAATAATGCTAATAGAGAGCTCAGGCTGCTCTAATTGACTTACTGCTGATATCAAGTGTTGTTTACATTTAAATGAGCTTTAACTTTCTATGTCAGTACAGCAGCTTGAGTTGATATTTGAAATCAACACAACTGTCCCTGAAGCCTTGACGTTTGATCAAAGGTGCTTACAAGCTTTTCACAACTCTCCAATTTAGTAAGTTTCATCAATTTGTCTAATTTAGGATGTTGTTCTTCAGTCATCAGCATGGAGCAGCATCGCCCGAGAAGAACCAGGGATTGTCCCACACACCCAAGAGGATTCTTGGTGGAGGGCATCTCTTCCATTCAAGCCCCCTGTTCTTTCACAACTGACCTCTGTAATCAGGTTGGATCACACTTACAGCTCCATCTCTGTGAAAGCTCAAGGACCCAGTGGTTTGGAAGAGCGCTACATGAAGAACGCTGCTGTCTTTCCCAACATCCGCCGCCCAGCAGCTTCAGTCTCTTCAGTGGACATGTGTCAGCAGGAGGAGCCATGTCTCCATCCACGGCTGCAGCGTGCAGGGCTACCAGGACATGTACCGCACTGTGGCGGAGCCTATGATGAAGACACTCTGTGGCCGACAATGTCCCTCAACTGCCCTTCACTGGTACCCAGCTGAAGCTTCGCTCCATGAACCCACGTGGACTTCAGTGAAGAGTTGTTAAGTTGGTCAAGTGGTTTTTAATCCAGTTATGTTAGGATCCCGCACATGGTTTGCAGCTTGACGTACTGTGAGGGTTTGTGTGCATCAGTGATGCTGAGATCTACATCACTGGTACTTCACAAGTACTGGTAGGGTCACCCATAGGGGACAGGTATGAGCCGTGATACCAGACAGACAAACCACCGGATTCTCGATGGCAGGCCACATTCTTTCTTCGGCAATCTTGTAACTGTGTTCAAAAATCTAATTTGAGGACCAGTAATTCTAAAATATTAAATTGTTTCTTAAATGTATGGTTAACATGAGATAAATCACTTCTGAAATTGTTTCTAAATGTAGGCACATGATCACACATACTGTTGATTAGAGCAGTGAAAATTATTGAAAAGTACAGCAATTACTATTTACAACAGGCATCACAGTAATCTAAACTTCATTAACCGGAGCTGTCAGTTGATTAATATATTTAATTTCGAATAATCCGATTTTGTTTAAATCACACACATACACAAACAAAGTCTTACTAAAACTAAAATAAAAAATTACTGAAAAGACTAATATATGAACAAAAACAATCACACTGAAAAAACAGCATCGGAAGCTCAAAACTACATTGTTAGGCCATTGTTGGTGAAAAAATAATAACAATTTAATTTTAAGTTGTCCTTTTTCTGGGTTTCATTTCTAATGTCTGATTGTATTTTATGCATCAAGACAAACTGGTTGTAGAAGAAATATTATAGTGAAAACAATTCTTATTAAACAACTAGCTCACCAGATTGATCCCATTCTTAAACCAATTCTTAAAAAATAAGGACTAATGTTTGTCATATATCATTGTTGTTCCATATATATAAAGTAATTAGTTGGAGAGGAATTATGCTTGAAAATCATGGACCATGTCGAAAGTGCTTGCTTGTGGAAGGCTTCATTTGATCTTGTTTGAGTAGCCATTTCACTTAAACACCCCAATAGGGAAAAAAGACTGTCACAACTTCTGTTTGATATCGACTTTAAACGTATTCATTCAATATTACAGAGAAATAGAAGTGGGGGAACTCGGATACAGTGGGAAAAAATAATTATTTGATCACCTGCTGATTTTGTAAGTTTGCCACTTTGCCCACTTCCAAAGAAATGAAAGGGTCAATCATTGTTATGGTAGTTTTATTTTAAAGGGATACTCTACTGGTTTTTCATATTAAACTATGTTATTTCCTTAACTAAGACGAGTTGATACATACCTCTCTCGTCTCAGTGTGTGCAATAAATCGCCCTGTCTTGTGGCAAAACTTTGTTAGCACTTAACGTTAGCTTAGCCCAGTTAATTCAAAAGGGGCCAAGCAGAGAAGCGACCAAACACCTCCATGTTTTCCCTATTTAAATACAGTTACTCGAGTAGTGTAACCCGACCTAGGACGGTGACACAAAATAAAACGTTGCGCTTTTCTAAGCGTGTAAAATGGATAACTATTGTATGGCGGAATACCATAGCAAGTGCTTGGGAGCACTTCGACTCGGCGCAATTATATCATCACTCGAGAAAAATCCTCTCACCGGCCACCGCTCCTCCTCCCTCTCATTTCCGTGACCCAACGTGAACCAACGTGACTTTTAACACCTGTGCTCAGGGGCGTCGGACTGGGGGGAAAAAGGGTACCAGGGCCCGAGGCAGGGGGGGGGGGCCTTAGAAGTCAGTTTTCTATACAGACATACATATACATGCACTAACATTTGTATAGCTTTAATGTACAAATAAAAAAGATCCTATGCAAAACTAAACTTGTAGTTAGGCACTGGTTTGGTATATAAAAAAAGTTATTTTCATGCTGTGCAGGACCCCACCACCCCTCTCGAATCAATGTAAATGGTACGACCCGCAGGTTAGGGGCTTCTGCTGCGGACCTGCGGTGAATCAGTTGATGAGACAGGAGCTGGAGTGAGCCGTGTGATAGGAACTAGGAAGACAGGGGAAGATTCATGTCTTTCCTTAAGAAAGGAAAATCAGGGGCTCAAAAACGAAAAGAAAAGAAGATTAAAGAGAGAAAGGCAAATGAGGGAAAGCAGTTGCTCACTCAGTTTTTTTTTTTTAAAAGAAAGGTGAGCTCCAAATGCATCATCGAGCATTGACATTGTCTCCAGCTTGTCTCCTTTTCTGCTGCAGTTCTCCCCAGATTTAGAAGTTTACATGTAGGCCTATATTTCCTTTATTGTCAAAATCTAACACCCGCGAAAACACAGATCGTTAGCGCCTATTTTACCGCATTGTTATGCAAATTAGCTCGCGCACGCGCTTACATTATAAGTATGATTGTTCTCAGTTTAATGCACATCTTAATGATTGAAAATGACTTATTTTAAAACGTAATTCAAAGACTGAATGTCTAGTTTGGCGGTTAGTGTACCCTGTGATTCTATAGTCTGCATTTATTTTAAACAGACAAATAATCGTCAATTAACTTGTAGCCTACTTAGCCTACACTTTTATAGGTATGGTGACACTAAATGATATTTTAGCAACCATTTGAAGCCATATATTTCAGTTTCAGACCTGCTAGACCTTTTGTCATCTCAGTTAGTACTTCTGACAATAAAACAAAAATATATTAATCAGAGTGTGGCTTATTTTGTTTACATTTTAAGTGTTTTTATGATAAAAATGCAATACCCCACCCATTGGTATGGTATCACTATGGTATTTGATATGGGGGCCCAGCAAGATGGTTTGTACCCAGGGCCCAAAATTTGGTGCTACGCCCCTGCCTGTGCTATTAGCTAACCACATCCCCTTTGGTTCACCAATAAGATGGCTTGCTCCATCAAATTTATTCATGAACGACACAAGTTCATACTTTTTGAGGTGTTTTAATAATTTACATATTTATAGTAGCATAAATCAAGAGATAATAATTCTCTCATTAATAAATAATAAAACAATCTCATCTTTGATGACATTTGATATCAGTATTAAAAATTCTAATTCATCACTATAGAACAACCCTTTATGCACTCCCACATTAAAAATGTGATTACAACATGATTCCATAAAATCATGAGGTCCCATATAAAACTTGCAGTCACATGCAAAAAATAAGATTCTAGCCTTGTCACCAGTCTCGCTCATGTGGTTCTCTGTAAGGTATGCCCAGGTGTTTGAAGACATCCTTCTCTGCCAGTGTGTGTAAAGGAGTTCCTGCCACCAATTTCACGCCACATTGCCGCACGACAGCACAGTTTAGCGAGTGCTCTGATAGGCTCATGTGTTTGGTCTTAGCCAATGCCCTCATTGATCGGTTAAAGTGGGCGGAGCCAGTGAAGTACAGAAGAGAACATGCAAATTCAGCATAGGGCACTACAATGATGTCTAGGCGTCTGTGGCGCTGTGAAGGGCCTGGAAGCCGGCAGACTCCCATGTACTTCTTCTGCTCACCGTTCTCCTCATGGCTAACAAGGTCGTCTGTCAGGAAACCTGGATGGTAAAATAAATATGGGTTTATTGAATCAATCTAAATTATTCTACATTTCTTTGCAATATCACAGCATACCGCTCTGATGGAGGAAGTGCAACACTTTGCTGAAAACACCCTTGTGCGACACTCCATCAGGGTGAGTGATGAGAACGTCCACATCTCCACACGTGGTCTTGCCCCTGCGGTACGAGCCACACGCCATAACCACCAGTTGTGTGTCCACACTGTGAGCTGCCTCCTCCACCTGTCAATCACAAAAATATTCATGTTTTTAAGTTGTATCATATGTAACAGTTTTTATATAATTGATGTAATTTATATACACTTATTTAAAAGTTTAAAGGTCATTTTTTTGTATTACTACTATTATTCAGCAAGCATAGATTAAATTGATCAAAAGTGAAAGTAAAGACTTTCACATTGTTAAAAAAAAACCTTTCTATTCAAAGAATTTAAGGAAAAAAATTAAGCAGAACAGAAATGTTTTCAACATTTATAATAATAGGAAATGATCACCAGATCATATTAGAATGATTTCTGAAGGATCATATGATGCTGAAAATTCAGCTTTGCCACCACAGAAAAAAAAATACATTTTAAAATATATTAAAATAGAAAAACAGTAATTTTAAATTGTAACAATATAAAATGTTAGTTGTACTATATTTGATCAAATATGCCATAATTTTCGTAAAAAAAAAAAAAAAAAAAAAGTGCACATTTGTTCGTTTAAGGAGCCGTGTTCTAAGGACATGGTGATTAAAAATGTACCCATTTGTACCTAGCATTCAGACAATTTGGAGCTGAAACGCTGAGAGCACATAAGTTTACATGCTCTACATATCATCCTGTCAAGCTAGGACAGCACATGCTGCACTCATCTGCCCTTTTTATCTATCAAGTCTGTTTAGAGGAAAACAGGGGGCTGTTCCAAGTAAAAGTAAGAAAACAATTTCCTTGGGCCAAAGACTCCGTAAGGGAGCACGGTAGCTTCTGACTTATTACGCGCCAGCTTTCAAGGACTCCCACTCTTCCTATGGGATGAAAGACTCACTAACAATCTCTGCTATGTCCATCAGCCAACAGACAAAGATTGACAGTATTGCTGCTACCAATGCAAAATAGTTTTGTTTTTTTAACCTGCTTGTGCTTTAGAAATTCTAGAAGTTTTATTATTTACTGCTTTGAAAAACAAGTAGATGCATTCTTGTTCTTCACAACCGGATGCTTTTGTCATGGATAGAACGAACAAAGGAAATCCCTCTGTTAAATTGCTTGGTTATAAGCATTTTCTTTTACTACAGGCCATTTAAAATAAGGTCTGTACAAACCTTTTTCTCGATTTCATTTGCTTCACTTCTCGGCATCCGCTCGAGGAGATCATCATAGTGTTTTAGTCCAATCCTTAGAGTGTGATTCAAAACTGCCTTAGTGCGAATATCCTCCAGTGTGCGGAATCCCTGATAATAAAAGAAACCAAATCATCCATTTAAACTTAAACCTAAAATATTATGGTTATATCTTAATATTATTGAAAACTGTACGTTCCACAGAGTACAAAGCTGCTGTAAATGTTCTGCACAACTAGTAACACCAAATATTCCCCATCTAGGCTTGGAAAGATAGCATTAAAGTGTGTTCCGCATGACTGTTATTTTCGACCGCCACAGCAGTCACTGAGGAGGGTGAAGGCGTTGGAGGGAACCTGGCATTGGCTGGCTGGCTTCTGAATGGAATGTACTGACAGTTTACAGATGACTTTCATGCCTGAGAACACTAAAGTTTAAAAAATGCCCATTGTTTGGACAATCAGGTAATCCAGCTCTAAATTCACATTACTGGCTGAAGTTGGCAGAGAGCTGCCTCCATGTTTTTCCTGATTAACTAACATAGTCATATGGTGCGTCCCAGTTTGCACTATTCTATGACGTTTTGTAGAATAAATAGTGTATGGTGTCTTCACATTGAAATTCCAAAAAGATAAAATTGAACTTGAAATACCCAGATGATGCACTTAATTAACCGAGAAATACAAAGTGTGGAATGTTGGACACTTAATGCACTCGACTGTCGCAGACTCCAATGTTGCATGACAAAATAACCATATTAAAATTCATACACTACACGGTTGAGTACATAGTGCATAAGTCCATAGTGCGTCATTGGGACACAAGTATAGCCTTTTTTTCCTAGGGCTGTCATAATCCGAACTGTTTTGGCAATAATTTATTATTACGTTCCCTCATTTTAGTTAAATCATGACCACATTGTACCAATTCATTCCCTCGGTTTAGTTAAATTTGTACAACGTCCTTTTTTAGGACAACAATTTAAATAAAACAAGGGAACAAAATAATCAGTTGTGGGGATGAACTCTTAATTCAATATCTTTCTCTGTCATGTGTGGGACTCCATATAATTTAGAATAATAATGTTGCGTTACAGTGGCGCCTGACATACAAATGCAAATTTTTTACATATGAATATCATCAAACAGTGAACTACAGTTTCCTTGTATAACAGTCTTACCTGTTGATACCACATCTGTGCAGTCTTGGCGCCAGCACCCCAGATGTTAGTGAACATTTCAAGAACAGGTACTTCCTCCCCAATGTGATCCAGTTTACGCAAGTGTCCGCTTTCCATGATTTCCATGATCTTGTCTGCCATCCGTTTACCAATGCCTGGAATTTTACATGCTTCCTATAAATAGAAGGGGTAAAAAGCATGTTAATGTTTAAGTTATTGTTTTTTTACTGAAATAATTATTAAAGAAGCCATATTATGCCCTTTTACAAAGTCTTGATTTAGTTTTTGGGGTCTACTAGAAAAGGCTTTCATTTATTGAATGTTCAAAACTTTTGCAGATATTTTTCATGCTCAAAATGCATTACACATTAAACACTGTTGCACGCTTGAAACTACCTTTGCAACAGCAACCATATGTGTTCCTAACACAAATAAGCACCTTCATGAACCCTAAAACCTCTGAGGACTCATAAGCGTATCTGAACTGACCTCATATGAAGTGATGGGCTTGTGGTAGCTTTTAAGGGCATTGATTGCTTTAGAGTAGCCCAGAGCTCTCCATTTATCGCCCTTGTGTGTATAAGCTTTTGCCAGCGGCTCCAGTTTGTCAGTAATGTGCTTGTTATGGTTCTCCCCTTTAGTCGTGGATGGTTGGGAACAGACCCACTTCCCAGACAAAACTGGATTCACTGCCAAACTCTGGCTCTGGTCTTGGTTGCTCTCAGATGGGTGAACGCCACTGATCAAGGCCTCCAGATCATTCTGAGATACACCATCTTCCTCTTGGTGCTCCTCCTGAATGTCTGGTACCTGTGAAATTAGTCATATTGAATGCACTGCATGAGGGAAAAAAACAAATTATGGATCTTACAATAACCTCCCACCCTTCCCTTTTTTACCATCTCTGTGTGATTTTCTTGAGGATCCAGATTTTTCGAAGGATCCTGAGCTACTGCTACTTGTGGAACTGGGCTGACTTCCGTCTCATTTAACTTCTCAGAAGGGGCAACTGTGGGACTGAGCACATGTACACTACTTATTTATTTCTACACAACTTCCTTCAGAATAAACATTTACAAATGTATTTAAAAGTCAAACAGCAATGTCTAAATATCAATGCATTATACACATTTATTAAATAAAACCACAGAAAATGCCAGTGCAATTGAGTCTAGTCTCCAGTGCCCTACCTCTCAGGAGGAAGGAGGCTGTAGTCTTCAGGGGCTAGTAATCGTTTCTCACTAATGCAAGAACTTAACCAAGTGCATTTGACCAGTTGAACAGCAGAGGGCAGTCTTTCCACTTTCAGAAGCCTCAGAGCTCTATTACAATCGACTGAATCGTCCACCACAATGTGTGTGCAGCTGGGAGAGAATGTGGACACTACCTGTCCTCCATTCTGGGTGATCTGTCGATGGAATATATCACACCTGGCTTTCCCTATACCAGCTGGAACTATGTATATTGTGACTCCTTGGAATAATGTACCTAAGAAAAGGAAGCAGACATTTATTCATAACAGATTGGGCTGACTGAAGCAGGAAGTTAAACTTTAATAATATAAATAATTATAATACTCATATTTAATATAATATATATATATATATATATATATATATATATATATATATATATATATATATATATATATATATATATATATATATATATATATATATATATTCTTCCTAAAAAATATGTACTGGAATTAGCAGGATGAAATGGTTTCAGAAGATTCATATATTAGAATAGAAATTAAGAAATTATAGAATAGAAATTAATTCTCAGCTGATCCACGTCTACCTATAGAAATATGATGCCTATAACAGCATCCCTATATATAAGGCCCACACAGTATTATCAATAGCTAACTACCCTCCCCAGCTCCACTTTTCTTCCATTCAGGATTTGGCCTTCTGATATTCCTCTTTAAATCAGACTGTCATTAATTTATTGTTCATTCATTAAAGGGATAGTTCACCCAAAAAGAAAAATTCTGTCAGTAATTACTCAACCTCATGTCGTTCCAACCCCGTAAGACCTTCGTTCATCTTCGGAACACAAATTAAGATATGTTTGATTAAATCTGAGAGCTGGATCACTCCTCCATAGGCTTCTAAGGGATTGAAACTTGACAGCCCCGAAAAGTTATTAAAGAAATCGTTAAAAGAGTCCAAGTGACTACAGTGCTCAATCTAAAGTTTATAAAACGACGAGAATACTTTTTGCGTGCAAAAAAAACACAAAAATAACGACTTTATTCAAGTATCTCTTCTCTTCCATGTCTTTCTCCTAAGCTGTTGACGTAGTGTAACAGCGCAGCGCTTCTGTGTTATACGTCACACGTAGGCTCACTGTTGGCTGACGCTGGTCATGTGTGTGATGCGTGTGACGTTCAACCAGAAGCGTTGCGCAATAACACTACGTGAAATCTCCAGGCCCAAAGAGAATACTTGAATAGAGTCGCTATTTTTGTTTGTTTTTTGCGCTCAAAAAGTATTCTCGTAGCTCGAAAAACTTAAGATCTAGCCACTGTAGTCAGTTTGACTCTTTTAACGATTTCTTTAATAACTTTTCGGGGCTGTCAAGTTTCAATCCCTTAGAAGCCTATGGAGGAGTGATCCAGCTCTCAGATTTAATCAAAAATATCTTAATTTGTGTTATGAAGATGAACGAAGGTCTTACGGTGTTGGAACGACATGAGGGTGAGCAATTACTGATAGAATTTTCATTTTTGGGTGAACTATCCCTTTAAGAATGTTATTGATATGGATGGGCAGGGAGTTCTTGCCCAGAACAAAAACATATACGGTCAATACAAACTGTAGTCTAATTGTCAATCATCTTTGACATTAGTGGTTCTGACAGAACTACTTGTTTTGGTTGCTTCGGGTATGTAAGTTGGTTGATTTCTAAACAAATCCAATGTCTATGGAACTAGGGCAATTCTATATATATATATTTTTTTTTGGTAAAAAGGTGATTTACATTAAAACTAATTCACACTAACATCCTAAACCATAAAATGACCGTCAAATTAAAAGGAACAGCACTTCACCACTCAAACAAAAGTACATAATTCAGTGGAAGAAATATAAGGATTTGTCTTTAAGTAAAATATGGAGCTTCAATCTCTCAAACAGCCCTTGTTGCTTTACTAAAGTGTACTTTGAAGGGTGAATTATAAACCTGTTATTGGTTTAGCGGGCGTCCGCTTGTGGGGAGGCGCGTCCTTCTGGTCATTCGGCCTGGGTCTCTTTACTTTAGGGAAGGCTTTCAGGATACCATGACCTTCCATTCCGGCCAGAGTAGGGACAGGAGCCTTAAAAACAAAATGATTGGGATCAGTAGGCTTCACCAGGCGCGTCGTTAGACATGGGCCTCCGGGGCTGCAGCCCCGGATGTTTTTTTTATAGCCCCGGATCTCCAAAAAAATAATTTATTGATTATTATTTATTTTTTTAAATAATTTTGTATTTATTTAAAAAAATGACCAGGTCTTTTAATCTATCCTTCGGAATCATGTATTAAAGACGATTAAAATGTGTTCAAGCAGATCAAAGTTACTATATGGCTACAGTTTGCAGAGTGCGCACCAGAGGAGAGAGAGAGCCTGAAAGAGACATCGGTTAACTTACAGCTTCAGGGCTTTACTGTCATTGTTGTTTGTGGCTTCTGGTGGTAGCTATTATTTATGGACATTAGACACTTTTTAAAAAGTAAAATAAGGAGTCATGAACGATACGAGGCGGATGAGAGGCAAGCAGAGTATCTACTGGCGCCGTTCCCTCATCAGATGAGGGAACGGCGCCTCATCATTAAGCTCAGGTCGGTGAAGGCTCTTTAGCAAACCCTGGTCTAACTTATCTAGCCCTGTACTCACTGTTGAGGGGGAAGGTAACTGTATACTATATGCAGCCTCACTATAGTATAATGTGGGATAGAAATAAATATTTAAGTCGTTAAATTCAAGATCACGTTCCCTCCGCTGCGGCTGTCATTCACCATTCAAGCAGCGTCGCGTTCGGTTACGAGTCAACGATGAAACTCTCTCCAAGATGATTGAATGTTACTATTATTATACTTTATCTGTAGATAAAGCTCTATGGTTTCGCATAAAATGACTAGCTTGCTGTCACTTAATCATGTTCGTTTCTACCGGGTGTCTGTTAGATCACAACACTGGAGAGCACTATCATTGTTCTTCACGCGCACAGTCACTGAAATTTGAAACTGTTAAAAGAAAAGTCTCAATAAACGATTGCATCATAGATACTGTATAATACACTATGCATCGATATGCCTTTCCTTTGTGCTTTGAACTTTTCTGCGCACTGTGACTCTGTGTTGCTTCAAGCGCATCATTCTGCGCTCGGGATGCGCATAAGCGCTGTGTGCCGCACTGTATTGGAGTCTTTCATAATCATCATAATACTTTTGCGCAATGAAAGATTATTAATAGCCTTTTTTGTTCTGTCCTATCTATCATATGTTGCTGCCTCATTAAACAGCTGTGCTATACATTTAAAAAATGTCTTAATTTTATAGTAGACTAATATAGCCTATATAATAATTGATCTTTCTGATTTTTATCTTGTTTTTCATGAATGTATTTTACAACAATACAAAAAGAGCAATGTGTAACGTTTTACTAGATTTAGTGCTACACTTATTGTCTCTTTGTTCCCCACTAAATAATGTTTTTTTCACTAAATGTTCAGATTTTATACAATTATTGTTTTTCTAGACTAAATTTTACTGAGTTATCCACTAATCTAGTTTATAATATACATTTTCTCATACATTTATGATCATATATTTTTTTTTATAATGAAGTTGTCTGTATTAAGTAGATTGTGCTCAACCCACAAAAGAGTGATTATCAGTTCAACACACAGAGTTATAGAAATTAAACTTGATTTAAAAAAAACTGTGCTGGTATTCGATCGGTATCGGTCGATACTCCGAATTTTTGGTATCGGATTGGATCGGTTCAGAAAAAAATGGTATCGGGACATCCCTAATATTTTCTGGTAGGCTATATCTAAGTTACCCAGGAGCTCTGTTAGGGTTAGGGTTAGACATAGGCTTAGCTTGATGAATTGAGTCGTTGAACACACAGCAGGAGTAAACGCAACGTTAGCCAGCTAACGTTAGATAAAGCTTCGGTGGAAAATTATTAGCTATAAAGCTACGGAGTCCATAATATTTTTGACTCATGGCTGAAGTTAAAGGGGTCATATAATGGTACATGCACTTTTACAAGCTGATTGTACTGAAATGTGTGTTGGCAGTGCCTGTACACAACCGTCATATAATGATAAAAATCCATCCAGTGTTTTTGTTTTAATCTCCTTATATGTTTTCCCCTGCCTCAAATCGAGCCGTTCGAGCCTGTGACGTCACAGGCTCGCGCGCCCCTCCCACGATCGTTGATTGACAGCACCGTTTCAACACAGACCCGCCCTGAGCGCGCTGTCCTCATAGTCCGTCATTGTTTACACTGGAGCAGAATGGCGGCCGTCTAATCGATTGTGCTGTCCTGTTCTTGGGTGTAATAAGGAACACAGCAGTCATTTTAATGTTCCTAAATCCGAACCGCTGAAGACGCAGTGGCTGAGTTTTGTTTACGATGGGAATATTCCTCACGATCAATGCTTTCAATTCAACGTCAATGCGTTCGGTTCATGTTTGCGCGAATCATTTCTCAGCAGACTGCTTTATAAACGAGGAGGGTCATAAAGCTGTTTTTGCTAAGAAGCTGCTCCTGAAAAAGAAATCGGTACCAACTATACGTGTTCCTGCTGGACCTCCAGAAGAAGTGACGTGAGTGTAACGTTTTATTAACCTTTAAATTTTAATCTTTGTAAATTGCTTGCACGCTTCACGATGAATGTGGCTAATGTTTACACTCAGGGTACATTACGGCATGTGTTCTATGTAACGTTACGACGTTCTCAATATAATTAATAATCCCACGTTTATAATGAACAAGGCGTTATGGCTATTGTGTTATTAAAAACTGTGTACGCAGAGGGGCGGAGTCAGCAAAGCTCATGATCATTTAAAGGCATATGCACTGAAACAGCTTGCTGAAAACAGAGCTGTTTTTGAGCAGGTAAAATGAGTGTTTTCTTTAAATACTAATGAGAATTTTTAATAAAAGTATATTACAAAGTTTTTATTTAGACCCTAAAGATTCATATTAACTTGTACAAAGTTAAATATATTTACAAAGTTAGTACAAAAATGGCATTATATGACCCCTTTAAGTTTCTCCAGCTCTCCCCAGGTTGGCAAAAAATGCATCTCAAAATGCATCAGATTGATGCTTTAAAATATGGAATATTTAAAATTTTCTTCCGGGGGAGCATGCCCCCGGACCCCCCTAGAGGAGTAAAAAAATGCACCTGAAGGCAGGAAATGAAGTGTTTAATGCCCAACGTTTCCTGAGGTGCCCCAGACCCCCCCATTTATATTATTATCGCTTATTATTATGTGCCTATGAGTAGAAGAAGTAGTTACCAAAAGTGGGTGGGGGTGGGTGGCTAAGTGGGGACTGGGCTAAGCCCCCAATGTATCAAGACCCTAGCAACGCCCCTGGGCTTCACATCTACAGAAATACACAGATCGGACCTACAGAAGGGTGTTAGCACTAGCAGAAATACTAGCTATCCGAAGAATCCATAAGACTAATGTCCTCATCATAGGCAACCAGAGCAGCAAGCGAATAAAATGATTGCTGTGTTTTAAAACATACAGTAAGCATTATAAATCTTTAAATGCACAACAACTTAAAATAACAACTTAAATGACTTAAAACACCACCATACTTACCCCTTCCAGCTCCTCTTTCTAGGAACAGCACAACACACGAGTGTTTTTAAACGGATCAACTTCCGGGTCATAGTCAACACTAACGTTTGCGTTTTTAAAAGAAAATGAAACAATTTAAATTATACTTTGCTTTTGGTCTGAATTTGAATACTTTCATAGTTATAATTACATATTTCATTGTATATACATATTGTAAATGCATTAAATTTACGAAATATCTTGTTTGAGAAATAGTGGTTGCCATGGTAACTTCAGGCACGGGATTGTTTGAGGAAATGAAAGCGCTTGAAGCATGGCTGTTCAACACTGGGCAGATGCGCTTAGGAAAGCAAAGAAAACTGCCTTAATATCGGATGGTGCGCATATATATTCTGTATTATTTTTTTATTTGCTATTTTGTATGTGTATTTATGCTGGCAGTCTTGCTAATAGTCTTGCTAATACGTGTCAAGTCGAATACATTTGCTACTGGCTAATAGCATTGGAATCTCGGCTATGCAAAATATCATGTTAAAAGAATGTTCTATATTTTGAAAGCGTGAATATTGTTCGATGTAAAGTATAAATTGAGAGACTCCTTCATATGCCTTTCTCATTAGGGAAAAGGAAAGCTCATTATCTGTTTGAGGATGGAAATGAGATGGCTGAGGAGTATGATCTGAAAACTGACGAACTTGTCTGTAAGTGATTTTTTTCTTCTGTTTTTGTTTAATTGAATCTCATATTAATTCAGATTTGTATTCTATAATCATTCCATCTTTCTTCAGTGCGAAAGTGGCGACATAAAACCACTTTTGGAGGGCAGGGGCAGTGGACATGGGAAGTTGGTGAAACAAACCCAAACGACATTACCTCTGATTTAATAAAAGAGAACAGTTCAAATGTAAGGTTTCCTTTCATTTTTCATTACGTTTAAATTACAGTGTTTTAATATTGGTGTGTGCTAGGCACCAGTTTTGTTATCTAAGTGTGTTTTTTTATGCCCACAGCCATTATTCATGCGTAAGGACACAAAGACCAGTTTCCAATGGAGGATCCGTAATATTTCTTATCCTGTTGAAGTCTACAGTGTGTCAGCAGAGCCAACGGAAAGATGTTGTGTCATTCGAACCTCAAACAAAAAGTGAGTTCTTTAAAATTGATGCAAGTAGGAGGCTTTAAATTTGCTAAACCATTTCAAAATCAACTAGTCTTGATTGTGGCCTATGAAGGGAGTGTTTTTAAATAATTTATCATTTATTGACTGTATTGTAATATATATATATATATATATATATATATATATATATATATATATATATATATATATTATATTTTTATACGTTAAAATATAATTTATTTCCGTGGCCAAAGCTGAATTTTCATCAGCCATTACTCCAGTCGTCAGTGTCAAATGATCCTTCAGGAATAGCCTAATTATAATATGCCGATTTGATACTCAGTTGTTATCAATGTTGGAAACGGTTGTGCTGCTTAATATTTTTTTTGTAACGTGTGATATGTTTTTCAGGATTCTTTGATGAATAAAAAGTTTGTAAAAAGGTTTTTCTAACAATATAAATCTTTACTATCACTTTTTATCAATTTAACACATCCTTGCTGAATACAAATATTAATTTCTTTTCAAAAAAGAAAAATGACTGACCCCAAACTTTTGAACGGTAGTGTACATTGTTTCAAAAGATTTCTATTTATTGTTATATGTTGTTCTTTTTTAAAAATCTTTTCATTCATCAAAGAATCCTGAAAAAAGTATCACAGGTTAGGCTATAAAAAAAAGATTAAGCAGCAACAGTTTCCAACATTGATAATAAATCAGCATATTAGACTGATTTCTGAAGGATTATGTGGAGGAATGGCTGATTAATATTCAGCTTTGCATCACATAAATACATTTCATTGTTTAGTATATTTAATTATTATATTAAAATATAAATCCATAATTTTAAATTGTAATAATATTTCACAATACTAGTGTTTTTTTCTTTCTATATTTTTTATCAAATAAATGCAGGCTTGATGAGCACAAGACTTCTTTCAAAATTATTAAAAATAAGTTTGTAAGCATGTTCATTTATGCATTCATCTTAATTTAGAGAAATACAATAATCATCATATCAAATCAAATTGGCCAACTTCTGCTTATGAATTCAGGATTACCTAGTGAAAAGCAGTGTTATTTTAGTATCATATAGTATACTTTTTTTCATACATTATTAGACAAGCTTTTTTAGTTAAAGTTTATAGCATTTCAAGTAATGTAAATGTTTTTTTTTTATGGTTTTAGTTAGCTACAATAACCCTGGTGAAAAGTGTGTTGATGAACTAATTGTTTAGCTGCAAAAGCCCTACAGTAACCCTATAGGTGGCACTGTTGATCTAGATGGAAGATGGATGGCCGGCCATGAGAAACATTCTCTTGTTCATCTCCTCATTTCCCAGGTACTATAAGAAGTTCAGTATTCCAGATCTCGACCGTTGCCAGCTGCCTTTGGAGAGCGCAGCCTTGAGTTTTACCCACGCCAACAACACTTTAATCATCAGCGTGAGTGAACTCTCACCGCTAGTCTCACTTAATCACTTTCCCTAAGCTCTTTCTGTATTGTAAGGTATGTATTCACAGTTTTGTTTTCCGCTTCACGTAGAGGAACTTTCCCTTTTGCGTGGATCTGGGACCAGGTTGCCAAAACCCTAATCCCCACTAAGAGAGCACACAATTCTGGTCTCAGATCATCAAAAGGGCAACTATGCCGTCACTTTTTATTGGTTCACCTAAGTAGAGAAGGTTGAACTGAACTGCTCTCACCTCTGTTGTCTGCTCCAGTACTCAGCCATTCCATCCAGCAAGGGATTTTTATATGGAGTTTCTCTTGCTTTTGTTGTAGTACAAGAAGCCCAAAGAGATTTTAGCGCTGGAACAGGAGCTGCTTGTGGAACTGAAGAAACTGAAGGGGACAAGTGAAGGAGATATTGACTGTAAAACTCAGTGAACTGCTGTGGATCCGGAGGCTTTGCGTTATTGTATTTGTCTGGAAGCGGTTCTGCACATTCACTTCAGCTCTGTGTCTCACACTGGCATGTTTCTGTCAGCCTTGTGCATCCAACTCACTTTTAATGTGTTCTTTTTCCATGTAAAATTTCAAATGTTGTTCTGAATGATGTTCCTACAACTGTTCTTTGTTAAATAATGCGTTCACTGACTAAAACTAAATAAAATTATTACAAGAAGTTGTTTTATTCCAGCTATTTCCACTATACTGTAACTTAAAAAATAGAATATAAGTGTTGTGAGATAAATCATCACTTAGTAAACACTAAGTTTGTACATTTAGGCAAGGCATGTTTATACAGTACATGTCGTGCAATAGTAGTTCAAGATTAGCATAAAATAATTATAGCAGATTCATAAGAATTAAAAATAAAAACTGACTAAAATTAAAATGTATTAAAAAGAAATAAGAAAACATAGATAAATAGATAATAAACAGAACAATTCCAATAGGATCCTCACACCATCGGTGCTCAGGCCCTAATGATACAGTGCATCAAATTCATAATCTGACAACTTGTGCATCTAGCAGTTGTCCGGTTGCATTATTGGAGATTCATCTTAATTTTTCTATAACATGAAGGTCATTGAACTTTTCATATACTGCCATCTCCACTCATCAGTTTGTTTGAAGTGCATCGTGGGTAATTTAAACATTTGATTTTTCTTGGATCCTTGATTTTATCTGTATTCATCTCATGTTTATGGATAATGCATGGACCACAGTACTGTTGTTTGTGTTTCTACTGTAAATAGAATACTACAAACTCAAAGTTTTTGTTGGTTTAAGCCAAGGGAAAGACAAAACAATACCATGTGAGTATACGGTTTCTGATTCTGGTGACTCTTCACTTCTAGTTCCCAGTCCACAGTTTTTGTGCCAAACCAAGAGACTGTATGCATAAAACAGGCACTAAACCACAAGTCTTTCTCACTATTGTGTATAACGGCCTCTGAGGATGTTGTTCTCGGCCCTGGAATTCACCAGTTCACGGCTGACACTGCAGTCTCTTGTTTTTGGTTTTTTACATTTGAAACAATGTAATATTTTAGAATGACAAAGGTGGAAAATATGGCAGATGGCACACTGTAAAAAGTGATCAGTTGAATTAACTTAAAAAAAGTGATACTTAAAGTGAAATTGAAAAAAAATTGTTATGTGAACTTGACACTTCCACATAATTTTTTTTTTTTTTAAATTACGAACAAATTTTATTTACTTATAATTTTAAGGCAATTTTAAGGCAAAAAAAGTCAACTGATCACTTTTATGCATGTTAATTCATTCATCTCTCTTATTTAAGTTGTAAAGCTTGTTATTTTAGTCGTTTTGGGTTTTAGGCATTACATTGTCATCGTTACAACATTGTGAAAATTATACACATTCACATTAAAACATGTTAACATGGTTTGCAAAACTTTTTTACGTATTTTCCCTATTCAATTTAAATTTTGTGGTAATCAACATTACACCATGCACAAGTGCTGCCAATTAAAGTCGAGATGTGAGGAAAGTCGTGACAGATCTTTTCTTCTTAAAAAAAGAGAAAGAAATATAGGGAGAACTGTCAATCCATCGGTTGTTGATTGCATAGAGGCAGATCTAAATGAGAGCTTGTAAATGTAAGAAAGGGACAGATTTTAAACAGACAACATGATTGGAGACATACATCACCAGTAGAAGTCTCATTTTACTGGAAGATTATGGTATTTTGATTAAAAAAGTATGAGGAAAAAAAAAAAAAAAAAAATATATATATATATATTATATATATATATATATATATATATATATATATATATATATATATATTCATGGATGAATTGCTTACAATAAGATCAACATACATTTAGAAATATAGATAGGGTGAATTTCCATGCGCATACCAACTTTACCTGGCATTAAAACCTTAAAATGTTCCTTTAATGACTAAACATAAGCTTGTTGTCAAGTTCTGTTGGTTTAGTTTCATTTTCATTTAGTTTTATTTTCATGAACTTTTAGTTTATTTCTCTTCAGTTCCCTTTGTTCTAGTTCCCTTTGTTCAGTTCTTCCTTACATTCAGGTTATTAGTATTGTTTGTGCCTAGCACTCGTTTTGTGGTGTTTGCTCATTTCTGCATTACCTGCTTTTTAGTTATTTAATAAACATAATAAACATTGGACTGAAACATTACATTTGTAAAGCTATAGTTTTCCATTTCTGTATAAGCCCATAGAGATACTGATTTAGCCTAAGTCTAGGTTTAATATGTATCTGTGCATCATTTTGCCATAATATGCTGATCAAGGTCAGTGTTTTGATTAAGAGCCTATCTTTAATGAATTGTATAAGCGTAAAATTATACATGTTATACATGCGTAAAGTTATACATGATCCAAGGACTTTTAAAGCAGTAAACTGTTCCCTGCTTCAATATTCAACGTCCCATGATGCACCATAGAGCTTAATTTCTGGCAACACTCTTCTGGTGATGGTGATGGTAGCAACTGTGGGGACATGCCATTGACATGAGCTGTCAAAATGATTTCATTAAAACATACTGACCGTTCACCAGAATCTGCAGCTTTTGCAGTGTGTTAACCTCTCATTGTATTGACCAGAGAGACGGAAACCATTGTGCATCATTACACTCGTGTGTTGACAAGCAGTGCCGCGAGCCAAACATCTGCACACATCATTGAAACCTTCTAGGAGCAGAGCAAGAGTCCTGGCGCTGTCTTCACCCCTTCTTGCACTGCCCAAAGATGGTACGCTCCAGTTCACAGCAATATGAGATTCCAGATTCATCCAATACCAAATGTCCAGGGGAGATTGTTGGCCTGAGGTCTGTGAAAAATTATTTAGAAATTTCTTACATGGAAAGAATCAGATGTCTATGGGTTAACTGCTACCGAGAGACATTCTTATAGTTCCACCAGTCCTGTTTTCTTAGAGGTACCGGCTCTTCTGACAGACTGGTGACCAGTGGTCTGGACTTTTGGCAGATGTTGACTGTTATCTGTAAGTCAGAGCGGATACAATAGGTCCTACAGGAGCGGTCTGCAATCCCGTTAGCATTTTGGAGCGAGTTATTGATTACTGATACTTTAGCAATGCAGTTTTTTTCTTTTAAACTGGGTGGTGGTCAACATTTGCATTGTTTTGTTTTTACATTGTTTGACTCAAGTTTCCAGACCTTTGACTGGATGTCTGGTCCATATTACAGCTTATTCTTGTAAGGCCTATAGCAGCTTGACTGACATGTAAAGCAATCAATCACAGTTAGACTTTTTGAATTCCCGTTTCCATAATGTGTTTTGTAAAGGTTTTTATGAGTAAGCTCAAGGTATTTTCACATTTTATTCTATGAGATAAAATACATCAGTAATACCCCACTCATGTTTATTCTAGCCATTAAGTGGCTAAATGTGACTGAATTTTACTACACAACCTTTGCTGGATTTTTGCCCAGATTTGCAGTCTGGAGTTGATGCTAATTGCCAAAAGTCAGTCTGCAGATTTTGGCCAGTCAGAGAACAGAACATTTAGTAGAATATGATGCGCAGACTAGAGGATTTCAAACATGTTTTAGAACACATATTGTTTTAACTTGTTGTGTGTCTATGCGTTTCTGTTTCTGTATGAGCTTGTTGTGTTCAGAAGAATGTAAAATTCTGGTGTGATCCTCAGTTTTTTAGTGTATGATGTCCAGTTTTTCTCTGTAAGTATTTACAGAAACATGTATGATGCTTAGTGTTTTATAATGACATTTTAAAAGTTGTGCAGTGTTACATTGAATGTTTCATAATACCAGCATCATATAATACCTTGTATAAAACCTATACCTCAAGTAGCAATGGTTTGGTTTATATAGTACTGGTATGGATTTTTTATTTTAAATGGATATTGTATGACAAACTCTAATTAAGTAAACATTTTTGAATGATGCAGGCATAGCATTAGCCTATAGTGGTATTTTGACAAGAACAGAACAAAGCACCAATTTAAATAGTTTTAGTAAGTCAGCTTTTAGATGGCTTTTAGATGGCTCTGCAGATGGAAGCAGTCCAAGGGCCAACTAACAAATCAGAAGTCCTGGGAAAAGGCGACAGGGCGAAGAGCTCAGCGCTGTGATTTTTGTTCAGTGTCTCTTCTTCCCTTTCTCCCTCCCCATCCTGAGGCCTCAACGGTCATGCTCAACTGCCTCAACAGAGAGACACTCTTTTTTGGCCCTTTTCATTCGTCTGTGCCCCTCTTTGCCTCTTCCCAGCCATTTGCCCTCTTTCAGCCCCTCTCGCCCACATCTCAACCCATAACACCCCCCGAAACGTTTTCTCTCCCCCCGAGTCGCTCTTGGTTTCTCTCTCTCGCCCGCCCTCACCCCCTCTGTGTGACTGGGCTTCCTTTTTTGATAGCTGACCCCTCCTTGTGTTATTATTCAGGTCCACCATTGTATAACATGTTTCTTTTCTACGGTGCCTACAAAGGCAGCATTTGATCAGAGGGTTACGGTGTGCGGGTCGCAGAAATGCAACTACACGGTGGTAACCTTTGTTTGGGACAGCAATGGTGGGTTGACCTCATCTCTTCTAAAGCAAAAGGCCCAAGCTATTCAAAGGCCCAGTCTCACTTGCTGAGCACATTCAATCGAGACTGGCCTGTCACAGATATTGCCTCACAGTTATCTGAGGCTCAGGCCTCTTTTACTGGGAGTTCGACTGCTGGGCCAAAAACATAACAACAGCTATACGGTCCTGGAGGTATACCTCTTGAATAGACCCGAGCATGCCCTTGAGGTTTCTCTCAGGCTGCTGTTGTTGTCAACTGAATAAGCCTGACTCTGAAAGAAACTGGCTCCCAATTTGGCCGACTTGTGTTCCTGGAGGCCTTCGACTTTAACCCACACTTGTCGCGTTCGTGTTCTTGATGCGCCCACACACACACAGTGTGATCTATGAGAGAGCGAGAATTCAACCCGTCAGCTAATGATCGCTGACTCCTTCAAAGCAAATTCAGCGTAGAAGCGCATCTCAAAGGAGTCGAATCAATCACGGTCCGAATTTAAAGTTCCCACAAAAGACGTTTAGGGAGTCAATGAAACCACACACCCTATAAACTTGTTAAATCAATACTTTTACATGAATTTAATACACACTCTAAAATAAATATTTCCACTTTTTGAAGTATCTTACAATCTTCCAATAAAAATATATAGTCATGTACAAGCAAAAAAGATGCTTTTTAAAAATGTCACTACACATCATGGAATCTGTGTGTATCTGCATACTTTTGTGATTATCAGTAGATAGCTGCCATGTTCACTGT
This sequence comes from Chrosomus eos, assembly GCA_036326025.1. Lineage (NCBI taxonomy): Eukaryota > Metazoa > Chordata > Actinopteri > Cypriniformes > Leuciscidae > Chrosomus > Chrosomus eos. The sequence continues at coordinate 22,670,647 of CM070819.1, forward strand.
CAGAAAAAAATGTGCAAAAACAGTACCCTTAATTGGTCAGCTTACCTTCGAGTAGTGATATATTAGCCTGGTTCTACCAGACTCTCGTACATTTCATTTGTACATAGAGCCTGGCACCGCTCCATTGACAAGCGTTAACTTCCTTGTAGGCGGGTATTCTATTGAAGTCTAAAACTATTGGATCTGCCCAGAGTCACTCTATCTGCCATAACCAATCGCTAACGTTTGGTCGTGACATATTATGTCTTTTCCCGAACCCCGTGGGAGGATGGCCATAAACACAAAACTAAGCAAAGATTGTTCTTGCTCCGGCTTTAACTTCTTGATATTCGGCAGCGTTGCCACAACGGACCGAATGGCTTCGCTCGCATCTTTCTTATTTTGAACTACATCTCAAAATAACGCACGAGTCGACATCGACGTCATCGTTCTCAGCCACTCCCTCTGTTCGCTGATTGGTCCTACAAAAAATTGATTTCTGGAAACCAAAGTCTACAACACAATCCCAGACGTAGTACTGAAGGAAAATGAAATTGAGCGGAAGTGCGTAGGAGGGCGGAGCCAGGCTAGTGATATATACCCTTTAAGGGGTAAATGAGATCCAAAGTCGTCCCTTTAAAGGGGTCATATGTCCTTTTACGAAGTCTTGATTTTGTTTTTGGGGTGTACTAGAATATGCTTTCATGCTAGATTGTCCAAAAAACTAATAATTTTTCACATATTTTACATATGTTACAAATTTTATATTTCGAATGCGTCATTAGTTCCAGTTTCGATTAAGCCTCTCCTTTCAAAATACAGAATGTGCTGTGATTGGTTAGCTGGCCCAGTGTGCTGTAATTGGCACCATGTGTTCAGGAAATGTCACGCCCCTTACCATAACCGCCAGTTTCATCTCCTCAGGTGTAAATATTAAGGATGGTGTCAATTTCAAACCAATTCAAGCCTGATTCAGACTTAAGAATGTTAATGAAGAAGAGGATCGTCCAGAATGGATATCGTCTTTGAAACCACGGATTTCACAGGACGTTTCAGAGTGGTATTTTTTTCTGTCATTTTCTTATTCATTTTAGATGTGATGTTATACACCATTTAATCATGATATTTGTTGGAAAACTATGGTAATACAAACAGTAATTGGTCACAAAACCATGGTTAATTTACTAAGGGGCGGTGAACAGTCTTACATAAGCAAGAGGTTACAAAAGCTACGGTAAACACTACATCAACACTAAGCGGAGGCCAAGCTTTGCCCTTTGTTTACATCGTAGAAACTACATAAAACGTATAATTGGAACTGTTAATAGAAAACACAACTACAAAATAGATAATAGGACATAGCTTTGGAAATTGGGTGGACAAAACAGACAACACTGTCTTCTCTAATGCAGCTTATCCAGGCCTCGTCCTCTTATTTACGTTTTCTGTGGGCGGATATTATTTAAATTAGTAAAATTATGACCTAACAAAGCCCTGAATAAATTGCACTTCAGTCCAAACGAGTCGTTCGCTGTCGTTCTTGGAAAGTGGATTTATTTAAATAAAATATCTCCCTTTGGAGTGGACTTTAAAGTAACACTAAGGATTTTTCCTCTTCGTTCGCCCTACTGGTTGGAAACGACATTGTCCATTGCCGCTGTCGTAAATAATCTAGCCTACCGTTGCACGCACACTCGCTGTTTATACAGCACCGGCTTTAGAATGAACGACAAGGTAGAGTATGTTACATGATTTCATGAAAGGATGATGTTATGGTGACATCAGAAACGAAGAAAAACGAAATAATGACTATTGTAGCACTTGATGTAAAGCAGTCGAATTGTGTAGTTCTTTTTGTGCACGGGTTCCTACCCGAAACCCGAAGTTACACAGTGCCAGTAAAAGCGATACAGACCCCGTCAGGCTATGTTAGACGTGTCATTTAACTTATTTTAAGTCAATGTACCATCACAAGTGTCTTGGAAATATATTATGAAGGTTGAAAATTGTTACTTAGTGTTACTTTAAGCTTTGTAACCTTGCAGATCTTTTTATGCTCAAACAGCAACAATAAAGACTAAACTAACTAAAGTTGAAAAAGTTAAATAGCATAATTGGACCCCTTAAAGAGTACTGTCCCTGTGATATGATATGTTGTATCCCAAAAGGTAAAATTTGTGCACATTTTTCTGAGAGTGTCTGTGTGTCATGTGTTCTGTTGTCTTGTATTCCCAGAGATGTGTTGCTCATTATTACAAGGTTTACGGTGTCCTCCTTTCAGTCAACAGTTCAGTTATTGTCCCAGAACAAACTGTTCGTAATAAAGTCATTCATCTGTACAGCCTCCTTTTTTCTTTTTCTTTTACACAGCATGAGTTTGCCATGATGTCCAGAACTATGGATGCACATAGATTAGATTAACTCAAATTAAGATGGCACTCCGGTATAAGATATGATACTGTCTTCTTCTCAATTCACGCTTGTGCGTTGATGGTGCTTAGTCCTCTTGTTGAGGGGATATGGGATTAAATCAAAAGGCTTCCTTTCTGTTAACAGGTGTCCTCGAGGAAGACGTTTCATGAAATGAGCCTCTCGCTGGTGCTGCTGGGTCTGCATGGCTTTCCTGGGTCGGCCCTTGCGTGTAAAGGCCATGTACCAGCCTTTGTACTTAGCGTTCTGCAAAGCCGTGTAGTTATTTTCCAGAACAATCTCAGTGAATATGCAGTCCCTGCCACGGCCCTTCCTCTGGCAACAAAAAGAGACAGACAGCGGAGGACTGAAATGACAAACTCAGAAATCTGCTATTCATGCCTGAGAGATTTATGAGGCTCAGTTTTGTTCACAGGGCATGATGGGTTTACCTGTGATACGATTAGTGTCGTTCGAGCCAATTTAGATGTCTATATTTTATTAAAATTGTACAAGTATGATTTCATCGCATTCAGCACTTGGCAGACTCTTTTAACCAAAGTGACTTACAGTACATTGCATTCAAGGTACACATTTGATCAGGTTCTTGCTGTTCCTGGGAATCGAACCCATGACCTTGGCATTTCTAGTGTCATGCTCTACTGTTTGAGTTGAAGGAAGGTCATTGAAAAATAATTAAACATTTTCATGACTATGCAAAAAAAAAAAGGGGGGGGGGGGGCACTTAAGGTGTTAAACTCACCCGTCCAATAAGCTTGCCTCTCTTGTTCATGCAAATGTAGTATCCTGTTTTTGCTCCTCTGATTCGAACCCGGCTTCCAAACGTGTCGGTTTCCACAATAAGTTTAGCTGGAAATGTGACAATGTTTGTTACTTTTACACATCACTTTAAGGTGTTATATACAATGAGTGATGCTTCTGATTGTGTACTGGATAGTTTATGATTTGCATTGTTGTAATGTTGTCTGGGTTGGAATAAAGTGTGAACAAAACTGCTAATACTGAATCTAGATGTGTGAATGCATGAGTGTGTTAGGCCAAGACTACAAAGAGTAAAAGTAAGAGTAACAAAGAAAGGTATAAACCAATGACGCTGACCTCACTTCTCTTCATAAACTGACTCATACTTTGAGTTGTAAAGCTATGAAAATTCCTCATAAAATGACCCTCCAAAAAAGTGGGCAAAGTGGATGGACTGCACGAGTGGAAAGATGGCTAGACACAGAAATACTTTGGTGACAGGAATTCATTCCCAGCGGACGGGATTCTAACCACTGTTTTGTTTGGAGAAGAAGTGCCGTAGCTCACTTAAAACAGGTGCCTTACTGTATAGCTTTAAAATTACATTGAGTTCAAGTACAAACAAGATTGACTTTTCATTGCCTATTTGCAACATCAAGGCATACTATGAATCATATATTTAGCAGAATAAAAAATACGCATGTCATTTTGGCAATAACTCTTGACAAGTGATTGAAACTTTAGATCATCATCTTGCTTCAAACATAATACAGGAACATTTGCAATAAACATTTGTTTTGGAAGACATGAAAGATGAAAAATAATAAAGTTAGAAAATTGCATGTCATATTTCCATCCTACAATCTTTATTATATGGAGAACTATTCAGGAAATGTTAAGACGACAGAGGTAAGATGAGTACTGATGTGTTTTCCAGCAACGAAACGGGTTTCTCTTGAGATTCCCAAACTCGACAATATAGAATCCATTTCAATCTATGCAGGTTACTTTTTGGCAATGGCATTTACTGGACATTCTTTAAAGTAACCTGAGGAGATATCCTCAACTGACTGTTCTGTTCTTATTGTTTGAAGCTGACAAAGTAAAAAAATGCATTAAAGTGCATCTGCAAAGATTGTGACTTGCCATGAATATCTCCATCCTCGCCGTTGGCATTGACCCTCTTATTGCCCAGGACTTGTACATGTTTTCCGCTGGTCCGGCTATAGAGCTGATAAGTCCTTGTTAATCTCCGACTCATCCTGTCCGATAGACGACTCTGCTCCGTTACATGGTGCTTAAAATTGGGTACGGAGATGGACTGCATCGTCATCTATAAAAATGTGACAGAAGAACATGCAGATTCATGGTGTATAAACAGATATTACGATTATTGATTCATTGTGTATATTAGAACAATGATATAAACATTATGGACTGCACTCTTAAGTACAATAAATTGTTTATCATCAGATATGTGCCTGATGGTCTAATGAAGTGGAGGACACAAGATGGTTGGCATTCTCAGGGCAAGTGCGCTGTCCTAACCCACTCTAGATGACATGCCAATGAGGGTTCGTTTCTACCAACGCTGATCTTTCACCCCTGTCTCTCGGTCTTTTCCCATAATGATTTTCTTTTGTAAGTCAGCCATGTGCCTTGCCCACATGTTAGAGCCATTACCTTTAAAGTGAGGGGTTTACGCCTTTTCAAGATGTTTGACAATTTGCCAATGACTCTATTAATAATGAGTTGTTTTCACGGTTATAACACATTTACTACACACACATAACATCACAGGATTAATGTGCGTAAAATACTTATCGTTTTCAGTGTGTTTTGCTGATGTTTTACTGGAAAATATTTGTAGGGGAGATGTAGTGTTGTAACATTTTTGTTTCAATGTCGGTGACTGTTTTGTTTTGCATTATGTGACTAAAACTTTGACACATTCTTCCCATTTACCTACAAATCAAAGACATTTATAATTCTATGAATTATTTATAATCCATAAAAATTGATGTAAGGCACAAAAAGTGTAGCTGTTGCAACCTAAATCTACAACAGGATGGGGTGTAACACTAATAGAAAATCATTTTAAGGTTTATATTTTGTGCATGAATTTATTGTGGTATATCCAAACATTCTTGTTCAAAATATTTAGTATTGCATATGCATGATCACCCCACCCAATTTATTTGTAAATATTAAACATAAAATAGACATAATTGAAAACAGCACATACAATTTGAAACAAATTTGCAATATATGCGCTTACAACTCTAAAAATGAAGAGTGTGGTTTGCCACTCTAAGAGTTGTCACACCTGTCTTTGTGGGTCCAATAGAAAACACTGGAAAGTCATGTTACAACCCTCCCAGTGATATTTCTATTTTTTAACATGTAGGTAAAAAGTTTATGTGGATGTCATATCAAAGAAAACAAAACAGCATGCTCATTCACTTGAAACTGTTCTTTAACACCCAATAACACCTAAAGTTATAAACCAGATCTAAACATTTTACTTGTTTTTATTTTTTTACAGAGACACTTACAACTACAGGTGATTTCACCCATGTAGCTCATTTTGGTTAAACCGATGTTACAATATTAAATGTTCTCAACAGTGTACCTATTAGATTGAGATGCTTGTTTGCGAACACTTACATAATGCAGAAAACTTACCTGAGTGTAAAAACACAGTGTCATGAATTGAAGGAATCTGAAATACAACAATTGTGTATTATTATTATTATTATGTTTCAAAAAATAAAAATAACAGTTTAGCAATGAAACGTCAATATTAAGTATACTTACAGGTAACCTAACCTCGATGATTTCAGCCTCATTGTGAGATTTCCAAACCCTGTATGATTATTATCCCAAACGATAAGTTCTTCATTAATTCCTATGTACGTGTATTTTATTGTGTGAAGATGCTCGGTCCATCGGACTTTCAGCAAAAATGACTGAGTGACAGGACAAAATATAGCCTTTTGGTATCGATAGAATGTGATTTATTTATCCACTGAGTCCATGTCAAACAAATCCGTCAAGCAGTTTGTATTCCTGTTCAAGCACCTAGGCGACTGTTCTCACAAACATAATTCATGGTCGATGTCCATTACAGCGAAGATACGAAAAATAAAACATTCTTCATTGAAAGTCACCGACAAGATCCGACAGCGTGCGCGCGCCCATGTTTAGACTATGTTTCCACACGGTATCTCCAATTCTGATGTAGCCTATTGCTAGACTAAATGTCACTGAAAGAAGTCACATTCGGGTTGATAAACTGTTACGTTTCCCTGACGAGAGGCTGAGAGCAGAAGCCTCACTGTGTCGATCTCCACTTTCAAACTCCCAATGTCAAACCCACTCTTCACGTGCGTTACCTTTACTGAAGCGCCATCCCACTCGTCAACATTTAAACTCCTCCAAAGACATTCGTTTAACCTGAATCATAACAAGAAGAGTTTATGCTATCCACTGTTTGTTTATTGGCGATTATCCTAAGAAAATAAAGAATAGTGTTTGAAAAGGTTTTAAATGAAAATTCATTTATTATGCTTTTTAGATAATAATTAGATTAAGAAAAAAACATGGTTATAGTAGGCTAATTAGCATGGGCTAATACAAAGAACAAAATTTAACCTGGGTCTTAAATTTGTGATAAACATTTACATTGGAATTAGTCTAAAACGAGTTAATGTATTTTAAACAAGAGTTTGTGTCAAAGCGTCATAAAATAAGTCGTAGGCTACTATATAATAATCACTATTTAGCCTATAGCCTACTTTATGATTTTTAAATGGTCTATTAATAGTAGGCTAGCGTCTCATAGCCACATCATGAAACCAAAGTCCGAGCACTATTTGGAATAACAGATGTATTTAAAATGTATAGTTCTAAAAGTGTAATATTAAATTAAAAATATTACATTTTCTTCCAGAAATATCGCTTCAGAGTAATAATAAAAAAAGACTTGTGTTAAATTGTAAATAGTCTTCATGTAGGCTACAATAGCCAGAAATAAAACATAGCCTATACTTGTACTTTTTTTTTTTTTTTTTAGAAAAGTCATGAAATTTATATTGAACTATCCAATGAGTAACATGCTTGCTTGCCAGTTGAGAAAAAGAGTGATTAAAAGGGTTAACAGCACCTACACTAAATATAATAACCTGAAAACCCACATTGTTACATCACCTCTTCATCATTAAAAATATACACTTTTTTGCAATAGTTAATGTTGCGTGCATATAACATTACCTGCAAAATCATGACAGACTTAATGCTCATTATATATTTTACACATATAAAAAATAAATAATTTATCATTGTCGTTACTGGTATAAGTACACCTCCTAACCAGACAAACCAAAGAAATATATAACCTAGCCCCTAATAGTTTTTTTTTTTTTTTTTGAGGGAAAATTTCTTCCACAAGGAAAAGGGAAAAATTGCAAAGATTCTGGTATGCACTGCAGAACATATACATCTACATTAGTATATACCCTGGCTGCCTGTAAGACTTTGCTTCACGTGCCTTTGTGGTGACCCCAGTTTTCTTTTTTCACTCACACACACTACATGTGTAAGTAATATATGCTCCATGAGAGTACTGGACTTCAGATGTTTATAACATCTAATGGCTAGACATGTGCTGTCAGTACAGCTTAGTTAACTTTGATACATTAGATCCACCAAAAAACAAAGCAATAACAGTTCAGAAAATTCAGTGAGGAATTTAAGTCTTAATCTGCAGCCTAAATTGTGATAATATAATATTTCAAGGTCATATCATGCGCCCATCAGCATACACTAAATGTCGTAATGCAATGATGATGTGTCACAAAGCTGTAATTGCACTGGATCATTGGATTAGAAACCACTGGCATATCTTAATTGCATATTGAGATGTCTTTATCTACTATAGTGGGCTTTTTTTCTTTAAATAAAGGCTTTACTCTTGCCTTTAATACACTCATATCCTGCAATGACCATAACACGGATCACTGCAAGTTCCACCAATCTCAGACTGAGACTATAATTCCCATGCATGACTCAAACCCCAAAGAAGGATTTTCACACCTTTGAGCACTCATAGGAGCGACAAAACAGCTGCTAAGCAGCATAGAAAATGTCATTATCGGTATTGGTTTAATTCTGTCCCATAAATTACTCATATCAGCCCATGTGCTGGCTTAGAGGGTGAGAATGTACCTGATTGATTAGTTCCAGAGGGAGACGGCCACAAGTGATTTTGCCACATGGAATGATTCAGTCCACTAGTCAGGTCCTTTCTCAGATATTACACTGGATTTGTGTGTTTAAAACTTTTGTTCAGGTCCTATCTTGGATTTTAATGTGTTTTTTGCAATCAGATATGTTTAAGGTAACGAGTAGCCTACTGAAAGTACTGAAAGTCTTTTGATTGAAATCATGTTTAGAGTATGCTTATTTATGAGAATTTATGAGAAAAGATATTTTGTGTGATTATTCAACTTTGTTACTGTCACATGTACGTTCTGTTTTGGTTCAGTTCTAGTTCCTGTACCTGTGTTCTTTGTTCCCCATTACCCTGCACTAGATAGTTTCCTTGATTACTGATTGTTACACACCTGTTTCAGATTCCAGTGGTTTACGCCCCTTCTGTAGTTAAGCCTGCAGTTCTCACAGTTCTTTGTTCGGTGTTGATTGCATGTTCTTTTGTTGGATTTTTGTTTAAAGGGGTCATCAGATGCAAAATTCACTTTTACATGTTTGTATATAAATGTGTCTTTGCAGTGTGTGGACACACAACCACCATACAATGAAAAAAAATCCATTCATCTCTTTTATTTTGAATCCTCAAAAAGCCTAAACACTCTCAACAATTAAGACGTTTGAATTTTCTGAGTAATATAATGTAATATTGCTCATGCTCTGCTCACGACGACTGACGGACTGTCCCATATTAGCATGTTTCCGCCCTCGGCCATTTAAGGCAGGTTGCCAGGGCAGCACTTTGTGTCTTGTGTCGACACCCCCCACGGAAGAGAGAGGGGTGGGGTGAGCAGTTGCCCATTATCATTTAATGAGACATGCCCCGAAACGGGTCTCTGTGAACAGAGCTGTTTTTGAAGAGGTAAAAAGGGTGTTGTTTTACACAACCATTGAGGAATTTTAATCAAAGTATGTTACAAACTTTACATGAAGACCCTAAAGAATCATACCAACTTGTGAAAAATGGGCATTCGATGACCCATGTTAAATTCTCCATCATCATGCGCTCTCTACAGCTACAGTACGTGACTGTTGCATGGGCAAAATTTCTCTGATGACAAATGTCTTGATTCATTTCCATTCAATTAATCGCTAACATTTTACAATAAGGTATCATTTGTTAACATAAGTTAATTACATTAGTTACCATGAACTTACAATGGACAATACTTATACAGCATTTATTAATCTTAATAATTCCAATACATTTTTAAAATCAAAAGTTGTATCTGTAAAAGGAATAGGAATCTGTCATTACTCACCCTCATGTTCTTCGAAACCCCTAGGCTCACGTTCAACTTCGTAACACTTATGAAAATATTTCTAATATTCATCTTTTTTTGTGCATTCATCAATCAAGTGACTTTAACACATTAAACACATTAAAGCCTGTATATATTGTTCTTTCCCAAAACAATTTTGTCTTTCACCTTTAAATTGCCTCATAAAACCTTAGCACCCCAAACCAAATATAGATTCACTGACTTGACTCAACATTATGGACCTGATATAGTACTTTGAAAATTATGTGTCACAAACTACATTCCCCATAATTTTTCCTGACAACTCTCCACCTGCTCATTCTCCATCTGCAACAGATAAGACTATCAGTCAAGTTGTTAATAGGTTTGGTCACTCCATGATCCAAATAACTATTCACCTGCCTTGTGCTAATCCTGCTGTTGGTTCAATAAACTTATCTTTGCAGCATTCCTGTTCTCTCTCATCCCTGTGTCCCTCTGTCTCAACCATGACAATATGCATGGTATAACATTCTCTGTTTTTCTTGGCTTTTGAGACCATAATTCAGTTGCCTATGTTCATTTTCCTGTTAGTAACGTTCACTGCACATAAAAGTATAACTCATTCAAAAATGTATATATAACAGAACATTGTCTCCTTTATTTATCTCTGTCTTTTTCACAGCTTAAACACCCTCTACAACAATCTGTTCAGGGTGAGAAGCTTGTTTTATTTCTTGTTCTCACTCATTCATTCTCTTTTTGGTCAAACAGGCAAAATAATTCAGCAGTGGTTAACCAAGAGTCATGCTTTTGTCAAGTTTGTGGGAACCCGAGGGTACATTTTAATATCACAGCCATGTTTTAATTCAAACTTAACCAGGTCTGGTCCCGGTCTGCCATCTGCCATCTGGTCATTGAGTGGTTGATGCTCTTCCAAACATTGTCCCTGTCCTTCTAAATAGCAGCAGGAAAATAAAATAGAGAGACAGAGTGAAACAAGAACCCTGGCACAAGGATCTCTGGTTATTCTTAGAGGAAGAGGGGAATGAGTAAATGTCTGAAGCAGCCCACTCCATTAAGTAAAGTATTATTCACTCCATCTGATGCCAAGCATAAAAATACACACCACTAAAGAGAGAGAGTGGTGGAAAGGTAGACACCTTGGAGGAAAATAAAATGTGTAGAAATAGAATGTGCCTTGAATGTGGAAACAAAGTTGGAAGCATATCACAGGTGTCATCCAGTAACACTAATCACAATATGCTTTTAGAAGATGCGGTCAGAGACAGTTCAAAACGCACCGAATCCAGCCGTTATTATACTGTAACTGCCTGGATAGCAGACATGTGTTAATGCTTTTAGCTCAAGCTAATCTAAGGGAACTGAAAAAGGGGGTTCAAACTTGTTGTTTGGTGCCTTGGTTATAGTACAGTTATTGACATCCCATAATTGCAGCTAGACTGTGAGTAGGCCTACTACATTTAATTTCAATTTTATAATTTTCTTTTCAAGGGCAGTGCAGATTAGGGATCTCGGTAACACTTTACAATGAGGTTCAATTTGTTAAAGTGATCATGAAATCAAAACTGATTTAAAAAAAAAATATTACATGGTTTGTTATATATATTTTTAAAAACATGAATGTGCCCTCATAATCTTTAATCCAAAATTCATCTCCCCCTTGCAATATGGCTTCTGATAGAGTGTTTGGTCCTGGAAATGGTAAGTCCCCATGAAATTAGTATAAATATGCTAGCCTAAATCTGTTATCTATAAGCTAGTGTGCTCCAAAACAATGATAAAAGTTGCATTTTGAAGATATACGCATTCAAAACTTACAGTCTTTCACTTCCACCATGGGGACCAATGATTTTGATGACATCACTTCTCATCTTTAGCTTCTCTTCAGATTTTCTGTCCAATCAAATGCTTTCTATAATCAAAAGTGTCCCACCCCCTATATAGACGCTGAAGCTGCATCTGAAATCGGTCACTATCTTCACACTATTTTTAAATTGATTGGCACGTAGTGCACTATTATGGGAAAGAGAACGATTCAGACAGTGTAAATATGCTTTCCATTCAGACGAATGAAGTCTGGTTTCACGTTAGTATCACGCAAACCGCTGCAGCGCACACACAGTCTTCTCCAGTCCAGCAATAGCACAGAGCAGATCATATGCGCGAGTCGGCGCAAACCACAAAACGTATTGGACTCATTTGAATTCTACACAGAATGCCATATTTTAAAGCGATATAGGGGATACTTGGAGGAAACTATGGCTTTACCGAGCACAACGGCTCTGGCCGAGCTGTGAAATAAATGAAGCGCTATTGGCTATTTTCAAAAAGGGGAGAATCAGCTCGATATGTCCCGCCCTGTCGTCCTGTTTCAGTGAAAATTACAAGGCACTTCAGTGGGCCTTTAAAGCTGCAGTCCGTAGCAATTTCCCTTTTTGTCGCCATCTCTGTTCGAAATCTGTAACTGCAGCCCAGATAGCAAGCACAGTTGGGCCGATTCCGGCTGAAATGCGTCACTGTCGGCTCACTGTCGGCATCGGTGAACAGATAATGGGCCAGATCCGTGCCGACTGTGCTTAACGCATCTGGCTGACTGACGGCTTTTTCTGTATGGGCCAGTATCGGCTGAAAGCAGTTGTACTGGTGTCAGGTCCATACTCGTTGTAGCTGCGTGTATTTACCATCGGCCCGAGTTCGTTTTGTCACAAGCGGGCCACTACTAGAATTAAGGAACTCAGCCGCCGGAAAAAAGGTTTTGGCGGTTAATTTAAATCCTGAGGAGGATCCTGCAGACGCAGTCAGAACATCGTTTTCGAGAGGAATCATTCAGCTGAAAAAACGAGTAAGTAATTGAATTCATTTATTGTTCTAGTGTTGTTTGATGTTTAAACTGTCAAGATAAAAATAGTTTTTTTAATATAGATGTTTGCGATGATTATTGGGCTTACGTAACGTCAGAATACCCATTCGGTCGCGGAGAGTGTTGATGAGAAGGCCTAACGTTACCGTATGGTCTCTTTTTAGGATGGTTGTGTTTGTGCTGTGATGGACACAGTGCACTGTAATGTTAGCTAATGCAATGATACTGAGTTATATTCAATTTTGTTTGCTAAAATTTAGTCAGTCAACTCGTCTTTTTCAGCGACTGATTATCGAATCAAAGGAGTCGGACAACGCTCTCGGCGCCGCATTTCTCTATACAGGCGACTCTTTCTGATTTGATTCACTTACCTTTCAAAAGAGTCATTTATTTATGAATCGAACTACACGACCACGCTGTTGCTGCATTACACCCGCGGATACAACGTGTATAATCTGAAATTAAATATGTATTTTGTTTTAACACTCCTGTGGGGAACTCCGAAACAGATAACGTGTTAGCTACATAAGAGAAGCTGCCAAATAAGTGCAGCTTCTTGATTCATCGTCTTGTGTTCTTGAATGTAACGTTAACGTAATCTGCTTTAGAGCAGGCACTTTACGTGAAAGAAAAATATTAAAGCGAATATATCTCTGTATATATAATGTTATTAAAATGGTAGTTAATTTTTTTTTACTGCAGTGGGGATGTTAACGGTTCTATGATTGAGCGAACGCACTGTTTGGAATCTGACACCAACACTTTACAGATATTTTGGTTACACTACAATAAGGTTTCATTCGTTAATATCAGATGACTAACGTTACATTAGTAAACATGGACTAAGAATGCACATTTACTAAATAATACATTTTTAAAATTAAAAGTGAACACTAGTTGTATTTTGTATGTAACTAATGTTAACAAAGATTAATAAATACGGAAACACATGTATTGTTCAATGTTAATTTTAGTTAACACATTAACTAGCTTAATTTTAAAAAATGAGACCTTATTGTAAAATGTTACCAATATTTTAAACTGCTGCGTGAACTCTGGCAACAACATTTGTCAAACCTATGTGCTTAAACTAATGCTTAAGAATACCTCACAATATCTATTCCTTTATTTAAAAGATGCAGTTCAGAGAAACCCTCATGGCTAATGTTGCTGAAATGGAGATCGAGGATCCATGAACTGGCAGCAGATCGAGGGGCAGACACAAGATAAGTTTAAATCTATATTAAAAATACACCTCTTTAACCTAGCATAAACATTACACACTCACATTTCTGTAATTCACATCCGTTAAAGGTAGCTACACCGAATGTACTTGTTACATTGTAGGAAGAATGGCATCTACGCTAATGTTAGTCTCTCTGTCTCATTCTTATCCCAAGGTTAGGCTACTGTAGTCAGCCGGATCTAGTCCGCATCCAGACCAGATGGTGGACCTGCACCCTGAGATGACCACAACAGAATGCCAGACGAGAACATCACAACTAGACGAGACCTAGAAACAAACATCTGTGAAGACCTCGTTGACACAACAGTCCTCGGCACAGTCATCGGATCATCGGATCAGATCCACGAGAACCAGACCAGTTCTCCACACAGACCCAACGGCCAGCTTCAACTCCCCTCCCACCAACGCCGGTGTGATCTCATGAAGGTAAAAGAGTAGCAAAACTGGAACATAGATGTGAATTGGAGAACTTGTACAATAAATATTTGTACTTGAAAACCTGTTGAATGTTGAGATTTTAACTCGCAGACAATAGTCACAAACCTGTATTCTGAATTTGAAGCTGCAGACAAGTAGTCACAAATATGTAAAATGCCATTCACAGAAATACAATGACAGACAAAAACTTGTATTTGTTCATTCATATTCGCAGTACAACCTCAATTAGGCATTTGCAACTTCTCAAATCTGCCATTGCTATTTCAAATCTTCACGCATTGACTTTGCAACTATTTTTGCTATATATTAGATGCATAAATAACTGAGTGGCGTGAGAGAGAAAGGAGGGGCAATTAAAAAAATTACAATGACAGATTTGAGAAGTTGCAAATGCCTAATTGAGGTTTTCACATTGAAGCTGTGAGTGTACATTTTATTGTACAAGTACAAATATTTATTGTACAAGTTCTCAAATTCATATCTACATGCTCTCGAGTTTTGCTACTCTTTTACCTTGAAGTAAATCTTTTCCAATCTCCAAGCAAAAGGAGCTGAATAAAATGCTCTGAATATCATCAATCCACAATCTGACTTGTGAAGCAGCCTGAACCCTAACACACACCGTGTGCGTTGTTTGGCCAGAGGAGAACTGCCCCCCCGACTGAGCCTGGTTTTTCTTTCTTCGTTTTGTCTCCGATGGAGTTTGGGTTCTTAACACTGTCGCCTCTGGCTTTCTTAGTTGGGGACACTCATTCTTAATAATATTGATCTGCCTGCATTGACACCATTATATGAGAACTGAACTGAGCTGGACGATGACATCACTGTTTTCTGCAGAGCTGCTTAATAATGAAAATGGACTCTTTTTATAATTGATATACTTTATACAGTTATTGAACAACTGAATCAACACCGTTGAATTCAGATGAACAATGACACTATTTTCTTTTTAGAGCAGCTTTACAGCCAAATTGATTATTTTCCTGTTTAACCCTGTAAAGCCGCTTTGAAACAGTCATTATAGCGCTATATATTTAATGGTGACTTGACATTTGCAAAAGGAATTTATTTAGTGTTAAAGAGAGTGAAAGAGAGTTTGTGTGTGAAAGAGAATTATGTTTTTCTTTTAATCATATACAATAAATATAATTTACTTATTATTTTGTGGTTTAAAATTTGTTTTGTTATGTTAAAGTGTATTTTGTTCATTGTTAATACATGTTTATATTAAAGTGTATTTGTTAATTTTATAATAAAAACCCTTTTTAAATGGTTGAATTTGTGTTTCACTGTTTGCCAGTTTCTGGGCCACATCTGGCCCGGGGACCCAGCCGACTCTCAGCCAGATCCGTCTTACAGTGCCTGGGCCAGACCTGGGCCATATCAATAAATAAAAGTCATTATACAGTGCCTGGGCCAGACCTGGGCCATATCAATAAATAAGAGTCATTTTACAGGGTGTGGGCCACATCTGGGCCAGGGGAAGTTGTTTGAGTCCGTTTTCAGTGTGTTGGGCCAGTTTTGGGCCGGGGACCCAGCCGGAACTGGGCCAGAATTGAAGCAAGGATGAGGCCCAGAGGTGGGCCAGACAAATTTTGCTATCTGGGAGTGATTCGCGGAATTATCATCTTTACGTCGGTTGTAAATCGGCATGAAACAGCGCGGATGAACACAGTGTTTTGAGGCGAGTGCTGCTGTCAATCACCGCGCTGTGTGGATACTGTCATTCAGAATCACAGATTCACGTTTTGAAAGCTTGACCAACATAAGAATTTTCACCGGAAAATGTCTTCTGAACAAGTAAGTAACATCCATTTTTGTTCTGATCAACTAAGGGGGAAAAGCATTCGACATGACGATCGTTAGATTTAATCAGCGCGATTTACAGCAACCGTGCAAATCATAGCCTACTTAAATTTGTTCTCAAATTGTTCATGTTAACAACATCAGCATTGCGTGACTAACGTTATTTAATGTGTTTTATGATTACCTGTGTAGTTCAGAAATCATATTCTCCAATCTCCATAATAGCTAGCAAACGAGAAAGGCACAACAAAGGAAACCCCATAACTGTGTGAATTAAGAAAACGTACGGTTACACGATTGAACTGTTGAAATGTCTTACTTGTTCAGCAGAAAAAGCCGTCTCTTCTTTCGTTTCGAACACCTTCAGGAGTACACGCACCTTTCAAAAGCCCCACCGATGTGTACCCTTGTGTTCGCATGAGACGGTTTCTTCCTCTTTCCACCTTAAATCCGAAGTCTTTTGGGTTTTATAACTGGTTAATCTCCAGTTGACACTGATGATTGTTGTTTGGATCTTTCTGGATCCGCCATGAGTTTAATCATGTAAAGTGCTGCGAGAAAAGCCCATCTCTACATCTCCTCACGCGCAGTATAGCCGCAGCCGGCTAGCCGAAACTCCTTCTTGTGTACGGATGTGACGCAATGACGCAAAGACATGCTCGAATTTCCCGCGAAAACCCACCAGTACCACTGGAATTAAAATCATTATTACAAGCTAACCGTTTTGAATCTAGCTATGGCAAGCAGATAGTTTTGAACACTGGCTGAAGATGTTTTTTTTTTAAATAATTAATTTGGATTATTTTTAACTTAAAAATGTTACGGACAGCAGCTTTAAAGGAGAACTCCGGTCAATTTTAACATTGAGCTCATTTTTTTGTAAATTTGGAGTGCTGTCAGTACAGAGAACAACGACAAAAATCGGTGTTTCCTACACCGTGTTATCCTCTTTTTAAAATGTACACCCTGTTGACTTAAACGGGGCAAGTTTTAAACCTGCTTTTAGCCTCCTTGATGTGTCATTTTAAGTGCACAGCCATGTGAGTGGTTTTATTAAGAGTGAACACGGTGAATCTGACTGCAGTAGATGTGAAAGATATGAATAAAAATGATGTTTATTCAGCCAGCTCACAAACCTGTATTTTCTTCCTGTTTTCGGTCGAAGTCCATAGTAGTCGATTGTCAAGTTCGCGCGATCATTGGTAACTAGATAAGGATCGCGCACGCAAACTCGACAATCGACTAGCATGATCTTGCATCTCATTGAAAGATTCTATTGAAAATTGCATCGCTTTAGTTGGCTATTAGTCATACAGTGACATCATTGTTCTTGTTGCAAGGCTAAAAGTTTTGAACTGTATAATATATTTTTTTAATGGAAGCTTTAACCCTTTGAGGTCGGCCGTCACGCGGGCGTGATGAGCTCACTTTTTTCCTTATCAGTGCAAAA
This sequence comes from Chrosomus eos, assembly GCA_036326025.1. Taxonomy (NCBI): domain Eukaryota; kingdom Metazoa; phylum Chordata; class Actinopteri; order Cypriniformes; family Leuciscidae; genus Chrosomus; species Chrosomus eos. The sequence continues at coordinate 22,688,130 of CM070819.1, forward strand.
GAGACTCAAATTACTCTGTTGATTTTTATCTTACATTTAAGTGTTGTACATCATTAGATCCTGTTTAGTTTCTATTTTTTTTGTGGGTGCTCACAATAAAAACAAAGTGTTGTGCTTTTCGTCAAATAAAGAAAAATAAACATGATGCGCGTTTTACCTTCTCTCCGTCAGTGAAGTCCATTCTGAAACACGTCCGAAAAAGTAACTGTAGCTCTCTCAATACTTGTCACAGAGATACGAGAGATGTCTCTTTATGAAGCTGAGATTCTCTTCTTTTAAATGAAGTAAGCCACTAAAAAAAATAATATTTCCAGTTTATGTAATCCGTTTGAAACCAAGGAGAGGTGCAGTTTTTTCGTTCTTCCCTCATTATCTGTAATCAGCTGAGACCGCCACACCCCCAGAGCTTTTCACATGTTAAATAGGCGATATATGCATCGCAGACGCGGCACGCCCCCGATCACTGCATAACAACAGAAGATTCTTCATCAGAGATTCACTGATAGTTCATCGCGTTTTAGGGATGGAAGCACGCTACTCCTTCAGAGGATTATGGACAGCGGGGAATAATTAACCTTTTCCTCAGTGGAATTTGAAACTCAGATGACGAACGGTTGCATTTTGAAGAACGAATTGACCCCGAGGATACAAGGTCGGAGTGAGTTGTTTAGTGTTTTGTATATCGATCTGCAAGTTTTGTTTGAGTTCTTCAGTGGTCTAGTGGTTAGATCGTGTGCCAAGCGTGTCAGGTAATGTCAGGTAAAACACAGGTAATATTCAGGAATTACAGTAATTATCATTTATTTGATTTGATGATTAGCTGTGTGATAAGCTAGATAATGTACAGTCAGCCCATCATCATCTTAGTATATGCTTACTTAATTGTGTTAGTTCATGATTAACACCAAATGCATAAATGTTAACAAACTGAATCGTATTGGAAAGTGTTGCCTGCCAGCATCTTTAAGTCAGGCCAAGGTAGCGGATAGTTCAGGTTGAGAATGCTCCTGGTCTCTGCTTTTACTCTCCTCTCCGCCAAGGGGTTTTTCCATTGACATGCGCGCTCCATTCCACTGAATGAGATCTGATTTACTGTCTTGTAAACACATAGGAAGTAGCATTGAGAACGGTTTAACAAAGTCAATAAAAGCAGATATCATTCCTGGTACAGGGCGTGCATGTGGTCTCCCTCGTGCACGCACTTACACTCACACACTAAAGCAAACACACACTTTTGTGCCTTTTGCTCCCCCTTTCTTCTGTTTTTCTGTTCTGCGCTGGAGAAAAGCGATTGCTTTTGCAGGCCTACCTGCAAGTTTGCTTTGAGTCTTTCTCTTTTTCATCTGGGTGCAGAAAAGTGGCCCCTGGTGTCCAAACAGCTGTGTAGACCTGGGAGGGAAAGAGGCTTGAAAAAGGGACGAGAAGAAAGAGAGGAAATTCAGTGGACCTCAGAGACTCTCCTTTTCTGCCTCTTTCCCGTTCTTTAACTCTCTCTCTCTTTCTAGCTCTCTCCTCTCCATTTCTCTCTTCACATCCCCCCCTTTGACTTTCTGCTCTTCATCTCCTCCCATCTGTGCTTTTCCAGCCTCTTTCATTCTCCCTCTCTCTGCTCCTAAAACAGCTTTAGGCCTCTGAAAGATGAGATAGAAATGATTTTTTAAATCCTAAACATTTTTGTCCCAGGTGCATCATCGATCAGACCCTCTAGTACGATTATGTTTCTGAGTTTTGAACTTCTTCGAAAACCCCTCCCGAAAGAGCTTTCTTTAGTATGGTATGGTGGTGGAAATCCCATTTGCTCAAAACCTGCAAGATATATATATGGTCTGAATATAAATGTACAAGGTCCTGGGCTTACTAAACTGTCGTCTGTCCAAAGTTAGGGGGAGAGATGGCTGAAATCTTCCTAGGAGTTATAATATGGGAGTGTTACCTCACACAACGGAATTCGCTCTGGAGAGGGTCACTGCTACCCTGTCACTACCTGCTATATCATCTTTCAACCCAAAAAAAAGCCAAAGATGAAATGGCTCGCTTTTGACCCTAATACTTGGACTTTTAAACTACTTTTTTTGGGCAGAATTCTCAGTGTTGAGAGACATATGGTGATTGATGGGAAACTTGAATCAGAGCTCCACTGATCTTTGTAGGCTTGTGTTTCAATGGACCAGAAACTCTCAGTTATAGCTGAATATTAATTCAACTTAAGACTAAAAGAATAGAAGATCACTGCAGCACATTTACAATCAAACATTCACAAACCCTGAACGTTTGTTAAAGGATTTAAGGTACCTCCATTAGATCAAATTTTGAGAAATCAGAGAAGGTTTATAACCCACCTGTTTTTTTAAAATGTAAAGATTTTATCAAGTTTGAAATCCATTGCAGACTTTATATCTCGAATGTCAATTCCAAATTGAAACAGATCAGAAAAGCTGCAAAATAGGCGTACTGACTCACCTGCTTCTCCAGAAAAGTTGCAACACGTCTCCAGAGACTCTACAGAAAAAAGAGCAAGAGAGGGAGAAAGAGCATAACACACACACCACACACACACACACACACACACACACACACACACACACACACACACACACACACACACACACACACACACACCACACACATATATATATACAGAAATGACGGCCCTCTGAAAAGTATATTCATGCATATGTATATGGTTATATATACTAAATACATTATTTTCACCTTTTAATTTGAATTTCCGAAATACATGAACATTATGCACATTTTTGGAGTTTTACCTATGTGTGTGTGTGTGTGTGTGTGTGTGTGTGTGTGTGTGTGTGTGTGTGTGTGTGTGTGTGTGTGTGTGTGTGTGTGTGTGTGTGTGTGTGTGTGTGTGTGTGTGTGTGTGTGTGTGTGTACTCACATGCAAAACAAAGCGAGAAAACAGAAAGGGATTCGGCTGGCCAGCGTTTCAGAGGGAACTCATCGCGGAGAGGATGAGAGGGGAAAAAAGCGCAGTGTTGAGAGCGGTAATGTTTGTTTAGTCCCCATCAAAGCCAGGCCTAATTACTTTACCATGCTGAGGTTTAGCTTGCTGCAGCATCTCTCTCTTCAACCTTAACATCACCCACACTACCTCAGTCTTACTGTCCTCAGATCATCGTTTGCTCCCTTAAAACAAGATTTTTCAACATGGGGTCTAGAGACCCCATTTCACAAACAAACAAATAAATAAATATATGTAAGTAAATAAATAAGTAATGAAAAGTAACTGACATGGCTGGAACGTCAAACGGGATGGGTTCTATGGTCAGATGAAACAAAAAAAATAGCTATTTTGGCAGCAAACACTTAATATGGGTTTGGTGCACACAGGGAAAAAATACCTCATGTGTAAAATGAAATAATCTGCTGTATCTTTAATGCCATGGGCCTAATTTTCTGCCAGAGGTCCTGGACATCTTGTTCAGATACATGGCATCATGGATTTCATGGATCAAATACCAACAGATAAAAAATCAAAACGTGACAACCTCTGCTAGAAATCTTATAATGGGCCATGTTTGGATCTTCCAACAGGACAGCGATCCAAAAACAAACATCAAAATCAAAACAAAAATTGGTCACTGAGCACAAAATCAAGCATCGGCAATGGCCATCCCAGTCCCCAGACCTGAACCCTATAGATACTGAGTGGGCTGAACTGAAGAGAAGAAACACCAACATGGATCTGGGAATCTGGGAATGAAGGACCTGGAGAGATTCTGTATGCAGAAATGGTCTTTTATCTCTTGTCAGGTGTTCTCCAAACTCATCAGGCATTATAGGAGAAGACTCGGAGCTGTTATCTTGGAAAAAGGAGGTTCACAGCGTAACTGTTCACAGCGTGTTTTGTAGAAAAACATATGCAGATCTATTTTTTACAGCCATCTTTGATCATCATATTCACATTTGATCGTATGTAATGAATAAACGAACGAACGAACACTAATAATAATAATTATTATTATTGCTACACTGTTGTTTCATTTCAGGACTAACGCAACTCTTAAAGTTTCAACTCTATAGACAGTGAATATTTGCCACATAATATTGTACATGTACTGTACTTAGAACAAATTAGTTCTCACAGTTTACATGGGTTGAAAATGTAATGGCTGCCTTTATATTTTGGGAAGGGGGTCCGCAGTCATATTTGAGTGTCCATGGCAAACAAAACATTTAAAACACTACCTTAAGTTAAAGGGTACCTATTATGGCATTTAAAATGTTCCTAATAATGTTCTGGGAGTCCCCAACAACAGTTTTACATGCATGCAATGACAAAAAACACTTTTGTTGTCTTATAATATGCATTTATTTTTACCTGATTTGCTCACCGACTCCCTAATGATTCGTTTGACGACTCATTTGTCCAAACCCCTCCTTTGCGTGACGCTAATCGGCGGTGATTGGTCAGATGACCCAGTCAGTTATATTTTGCGTTAGCCCAAAGCTTAAACATATTGATAAAGCACTGCAGTACTACAATACGCTTCACATAATTTCACATATTTCAAAAACAAAAAAAATGACATCGGAGACCTAGAAGCTGCTGAGCGTAACTCTCACTCTCTCACACACACACACACGCACGCACACCACCACACACACACACACACACACACACACACACACACACACACACACACACACCACACACACACACACACACAACACACACACACACACACACACATAAAAGCAACAATTATTAATAGTACTTACAGGTTGTGATTCGGAGGAGGAAGCTGATCCAAATAAACTTGGTATTGAACGTTCCTTCAGTATCAGGCGACTCGCGAATACACCATAATCCACACAGCATTTGTGTTTGTGAAGCGATCGTCATTAAAATAACGCGAACACAGCTCAAGGTGGCTATACTTGTGTGGTATAGTTGTAAATATAAACTCTAGCCACTGAGTCTTCACATGCTTGTCCCAGTGGGCAGTGAAAAAAAAAGTTTGCTTTTGATTCGCACTTCAGAACAGTCTCGTCGACATGTTGTTGTCAGGTTTCTCTGTCTGCTGGGCGCGCGCACTGAGTGGGCGTGTCGAATTCAAATAACTTGTGCAAGTGACGTACGAAAGTGCATCGTTCGTCTATCGATTCATATCAGCGACTCAGAGTCGACTCTTACTTTTGAGAGACAATAACTTTGTATACGGTGAACTTTCATATTTAAAACTTTGCAGGATGTTTTTGTTCACTTAGATCTATGTTACACACTACATGAAAGGTAATTTCCAAAATTCCATGATAGGTACCCTTTAAAATACTCCTGGATAGCATTATTTAATTGATGTAATTTTTATTTTTAAATCTCTATTGTTAAAGAGAGACTGAAATGTCAAGGTGAGATACACAGATATCTGGCATGATAAATCTTACCTGGTGGTTTTGGTTGGTATTTGGTATGACATTAGTTTGTTGGCATCCCCAGTCCTTCATATATCCCATGGTGCATCAGGCTCACTGCAATTGTAAAAGTCACTGTAAAAGTCAGCTATTTCATCATGGAAACAGGACTCCTCTTTCCCACAGCCAGCCTGGAGAACTAATCATCTGTCTATCACAGAGGTGAAGCTGTACATGAGTGTGTGTGGCAAGGGGGTTAAATGTGACCCCAGCTTACACCGTGACCCCCATCTGGGTGGGAGACAACCACAAGATTGTTAGGGGACCACAAACCCTACAGAATCATGTTCCTCTGACCCCATATTCACTCCATCCTTTAAATTCTTCATCTTGCTCCATTATAAAGACCACACCTCCAGTCATCTGTGATATTTGGGAGCAACTTTTAAATAAAGCATAAAAAACCTTTGTGGGGTTGTGCGACATTCAGAATTATGTTTTGTTTTTTAATTCATGAGTGTGAATTTGAAGTGAATTGGTCACATCCTGTGTCCGAATAGTTGGGAATACTTTTAAAAATGTTCTGTCGGACACATTTCTGTCCCTCTTCAGGCGTCTACCCTAATCTCTATTATCTGTACTCATGCACAGTCGCTCTGCAGCACCAGTTTGGGACTGTCAATGTGTTAATCACCTAAGAATGCTAGCACACACACACACACACACACACACACACACACACACACACACACACACACACACACACACACACACACACACACACACACACACACACACACACACACACACACACACACACACACACACACACTCACACACAGACATACCGTTATATGGTCACCAAAAATGCAAAGAGTAATAACATTAATAGAAAGTATATTATATTATGTTCCTGTTTCCTGTGCCATTGGTGTAGTCCATGTTAGTTTTTTTCACACTGTTGATTAGTGTTTGATTTGTCCCGAGGTGTGTCTTGTCAGCTTGTTACCTCTCATGGATATATACCCCAGTGTTTCCTGTGTCTCAGGTCTTGTCCTGTTATGATGGTGTGCTCAGTACTGTTTTGTTTCAGAAACAACCTCCTTGGCCGTGACAGGACAGGTAGAGTTCCGAGGGAGATGCAGATGTGTATGTGGAGGCACTTGCCATCACAGGCAGCACCGATAACAGTGGAAAGACATCTGGGACCACCGGACTTGAGACCACCTCTAGTGACACTGGACTTGAGACACCAGACTTGCGAGCGTTGTGACCACCGGACTTGGGACCACTGTACTAGAGACCACTGGACTTGGAAGTGTTGAGACCTCCGGACTTGGTAAAACCTGACTTGGGATCACCAGACTTGGACCACTGACTTGGAAGTGCTAAGCCACCAGACTTGGGACCACCGGACTTGGAAGCACCAAGATCTCCAAATTTCGGGGAACCAGACTTGGGACCACTATACTAGGGACCACTGAACTTGGAAACGTGGAGTCCACCATACTTGGGACATCCACTGGACTTGTGATCATCTGACTAGGGACGACCGGACTCGGAAGGGCTGAGTCCTCCGGACTTGGGACCACCGGACTTGGGATCACCAGATTTGGGACCACTGGATTTGGATGGACCGAGATCTCCAAATTCCGGACAACCGGACTTGGGACCACTGTACTAGGGATCACTGGACTTGGTTGGAAGCACAGGGACCACCAGACTTAGGACCTCCACTGGACATGAGACCACTGGACTTTGGATCATTGGACTAGGGACCACCTGACATGGAAGGGCTGAGACCTCGGGACTCCCATAATAGGGATCACCAGACTTGGAAGTGCTGAGACCTCTGAACTTGGGATAATCAGACTTGGGACTACAGGACTAAGGATATATATTTATAGATAGATAGATAGATAGATAGATAGATAGATAGATAGATAGATAGATAGATAGATAGATAGATAGATAGATAGATAGATAGATAGATAGATAGATAGATAGATAGATAGATTATATAATAATGATTATCAGAGAAACATCATAATCCACACATAACACAGACACATGTGCAGTAATCTTTTTTTTTATTTATTTTTTTAGCAAAAATACCTAACTTTCTGAAAAAAAAAGACTTGGCTCTCCAGGGTTTCCTGTGGATGAAATGTCTGGAGTCACAGGAAGCTTAGACAGGTATGAAAAACATGCTGTGCCATACAGGAAAGATAAGACAGAGCTGGAATTCCATGGCAAGTTTTTCAAGTGTTGAAAGCACCTGACTGGTATGTGCTGGTACTCTTGACAGTGAATGGGTGGGGGATTTTGGGAGATGGTGCGTGTGCGTGTCCATGTGCGTGCATTTAGTAGGGGCGAAGGGCGGATGGATTGATGTAAGTGATAAGAGCTTAGTGGACACTTGACACAATCTGTCAGTGACAGTGTGTTCTTGTATGTCTCGGGTGGAACTGAGAGGAGTGTTCATCGATCATTAAACAGTCTCTGTATCTTCCGCTCTGTCACTCAAAGCCCAGGAGGAGACGTGCTTGGATGCTCCACCCGAATCTCAGAGTGATATCCCTGGATCACAAAACCAGTCACAAGTCCTACGGGAATATTTGTGGCAATAGCCAACAATACATTGTATGGGTCAAAATTATAAATTTTTCTTTTATGCCAAAAATCAATAGGTAAAGATCATGTTCCATGAAGATATTTTATAAATGTCCTACCGTAAATATATGAAACATTTATTTTTGTGAGTGAATGCAGCACAATCGAAGAAAAATTGACAACTTTAAAGGCGATTTTCCTCAATGTTTTGATTTTTTTGGACCCTCAGATTCCAGATTTTCAAATAGTTCTAAATAGTCCGATCCTGACAAACTATACATCAATGGAGAGCTTATTTATTCAGCTTTCAGATGATGAATAAATCTCAATTTCAAAAAAAATGAACCCATGTGACGGGTTTTGTAATCCTGGGTCACAATGGTGCAAGGTGATTAGGTGACAACTCTACCATTCCTGTCCCCTGAGGTGCTGGAAATGATTCCCCGTGATGATGAGGCTTGTTCTATTCTGTGCAGACTAGTTCAGTTTTTGTGTGCATGTTGTAAAAATCTCAAAATAAATTGATAAATTGAGGGAAAGAATTATAACACCTCCTTGGTAGAGTCTTTTTTTTCTTTTGCCCTAACGATCATTTGAAAAAAAAACTCATTTAGGTTTTTAAACTGCATGTGTCGAACCCTAGGGGTTAACCCCTAATTTGGTTTATATCTCTATACATTTGAATAAAACAAACTGTTTCTCTTTCGATTTATACATCTAATACTGCAGATAATATTTTTGAGATAATATATTTTGACTATATAAATAATATAAATAAATATTACTTAATTTTACAAACACCATGTGGTTTTATCACACTATCTTTCTCAGATAATATTACAGCTGCCTTTTATTTTTTAGGGAGGGAGTCCTTCATGGGGAAGACCCCAGTTTTAGGAAATTTCATATTTATGTACTGGGCGCCCTCTGCTGTTTTTTCCTGCACATGTCGTACTGTGGTCTTTCATTAATACACACACCATAAATAAAGTGTCACATGACATGAAATATTAAATAAACAGTTGTTGTTGAGAACTACATTTAATCTGTAGTGCAGAATATTTATATATAATATAATATATTATATATATATATATATATATATATATATATATATATATATATATATATATTGCTTTTCAGATATTTGACTTGCATTGTTCTAAATTGGTTATAATTATTTTGTTAAGTGTGACGGGTGCGCAGCCCACCTTACATATTTGGCCTCTACCATGGTTTAAATTGGTTATTTTTAAATTTAATTTAATGTTTTTGTTATTTATTTAAATCCCTTATTATAAGATAAAAAAAACCCAGAACAAGTTAACAGTTTATTAAGTCTTGAATGTCCAGAAGGGTGCACACTTCTTATATTCCTCTTTACTGTTTAACTTTACCTAAATTCCTCTGGTCCATGGTGTGAGAGGGAAAGTGGATATGCTTCAGTCTCCCAATTTGTGCTGTTCCAGAGAAAATTTTACTTTACTTTATTTCATTCAGTATTATTGTTGTTTGGGGTTTATTTGGTAAAGTATTATTTTTTAATTTACCTCTATTTTTGTTTGGTAGAGGCTAAATAGTATTTACCACATTGTAGGGAAGAGCAGAGGTTTGTCAGAGTTGTCCCAGTAACATCATGACCTGCTGATCTTAGTGTTTTTGTTGTTACGTTGTTATTTGGGCCTGTTTAATTTATAGTTTCAGTTAACTTCCATCTTAAGTCTTTGATTTTTGTATGGACTTTGTTTGAAAATGATCTTCGTTACATCTGCCCCTGTATACTATTTGGTTGTTTTTGTTCTTTTTTTGGAATAAAATAAACCTTTTTAACTGTCCACAACCTGCCCTGCCTGTTCTTGGCCACGACCACCACATTAACTTTAATAAGGCTGCGATTAAAACTACTGAATGTAACGTGGTAGTACGTAGTAATAAAAATATTCAAACTTTTAGCCATGTTGTACCTGCTGGTCACAGATTTCAACAGCCAGGAGGAATATAAATCCACTATATTTTTAAAATACAAACCAAATAAGAAGCGCTTGACAAGTAAGTTATTTGGTTATTTGCAATTTTAGCTCATGTGCTCTAATCCAAAGAGGCTTCAATACAGAAACAGTTCCCTGCAATGCAGAGGTTATGTGGAATCAGAACCCATGCTGTTATTTTCCCATGGAACACACTTTAAAATTTGTATCATCACAAATCACAAATGAGTCTTTACTATACTAAAAAGGTTCATGGTGACTATGGGCCTTCGCACCCCAAAAAACTCCATAGAGATACACTGTCATTCAAAAGTTTAGGGTATTTTTTTTTTTTTAAAGAAATTAATACTTTTATTCAGCAAGGATGCATTAACTAATCAAAAGTGACAGCAAAACTTTTACATAAAAATATTAAGCAGCACAACTGTTTTCAACATTGACAATAAGAAATGTTTATTATTAGGGCATATAAATCAGCATTCTGGAATGATCACGTGACACTGAAGACTAGAGTAATGGTTGCTATAAATTCATCACAGGAAAAAAAATTCACATTTTAAAATATATTAAAATAGAAAACAGTTATTTAAAATTGTAATAAAATTTTACAATATATCGTATTTTGAATAAATAACTAAATGCAGCAGAGCATAAGAGAAAAGTCCAGTCCCAAACTTGTGAACAGTAGTGTAGTCCATATGACTTTAGCTCTATAGCCTATTCTAAGCCTTCTGAAGGCATACAATAGCTTTGTGTGAGGAAGCTCACAGGCAGTTCAAATTAAATGTGGAGAATAATGCAATTTTGTAGCTTTCAATAAAATGATGACATCTTCAAATGAACTCTCAAATATGGCTAATATGCAGTTTTGACATTTGGTTAGCAGTCAAGCAACAATGTCTGAAATTATTGATTTCCATCGAGGCTCCATTTATGTCAGATAGACGTGAGAAGTTTGTCTGATCATCACACAAACTATTGTATAGCTTTCAAAAGACCTGCAAACAAAAGCATCATAAAATAATCCCATAGGACTTGTGCGCTACATTGTACAAATCATGTGCTCTGGTAGTAAATACTTTACAGAATAATTCTTTAATGAAAACATCACATTCTCACAGCACTCATCAGTGTTTTGTAGCACCAGGACACAGTAAACGGCCTTTTTATACAACTATTTCTCTATTCTGTCCATTTTTTCCACATCTTCAGACACCAGTGCTCCATACCCATTCATCTTTTTGAGCCTGAGTTGGTCAGTGGTTCCCAGCGGCTCGGTTTCAATTTCACAAGCGTTTCTTGAGGCGAACATATCACTGATCTCCACAAAGGTTTTGTTCTTTGTTTCAGGGATGATGAAGTAGACGTAGGCTGCCACCCCCACACACACACCACAGAACACCAGGTAACAGAACGCACCAGCTGACATCTGAAATACAATGCATATCTGGGATTCAAATCTATCATTTTGACCTGGAAATGAACAACCAAATTGTCTCTCAAATTAGCATGCTAACAACCTAATTTGCAAATAAATAAATTGTGAACTGCATTCTGTCCGCAATATACAGCGAGCTCCCTGAAGAAAATAGATACCTGAAGGAACGGAAAGACAAATCCCACAGTGAAGTTTGATATCCAGTTGAGAAATCCTCCTACAATGTAGGCAGAAGGTCGATGGGATTGTTTAAAGAGCTCTCCTGTTATGAGGAATGGGACACCAGCTGTGCAGGAGCAAACATAATAGCATCAAAGTCATTTAAAAAACAACACAACTATATGATGAGTATATACATAATACATGACTCAACATGTTCTTTTGCAAACAAAATACAAATATACTCCTTCACCAGCAGGTGACACTAGTCTATCAACTAAATGGCTTACAGTTTTTCTCGATTGTTTACACACAATTTCTGGTACTTGAGACACAATTACCACAACATGCAACTCATTCACCAACCCCCTGAACCAATTCTGCTAAACTACAAGCACAATTCCTGCTTTACACTCAAATTGCAGTTCTAAAGCACACGTTTTTCAAAACACTACACACAATTCTCTGCATTTGGCACAATTTTCATGCACAAAATCTCTTGTTTTCACAAGGAACACACTGCCATTCAGATCTGCACACTGCCTCGTCACATGGGCAAACACATGTCACACAGTTTTACAATTAGCAATCAGAGCTTTAGCATAAAAGACCGAAGCAGAAGATGCAGCATAGTTATTATTATTTTTTTTTACTGTAACTGCATACAGTACATTTTTCTGTTGTTTTGTATGTAGACCACTGTATGTGCAACTTTGTGTTGGTTGGGATGTACGAAATGGACGATCTATCTCCCATTGTTTTTGTGGGAAAAATAAAATAATTTGTTGCCGTGTATTTGTGTGTTCTGGGTATAAAAACAATATTCTCAAATATTTTACAACACACTTATGTATGTACTGTCTGTAGTAAGTGTAACACTGAACAAAAAAGGCCTGAGTCATTATGATGAATGGAGAAGAAGTGTTTTCCATTCATCACAGTGTTTTACATTGAGCACATCAGTGTTCAACTGGTTCTTATAAACATCTATTCATATGATGGTTTGTGTGTGTCATTTGAAAACAAAATACCATTTTGAGAAGAAATAACATTGTTTTGAATGTAAAGTTTCATTTTGCAGGAGAACTGAGGGGTTTTGACAATTGTGTGTGTGTTTTTTGATTTGTGTGTAGAGTTCTGAGAATATGAGGCATTCTTTCAGAAAAAGTGTGTAAACAATTGAGAAAAACTGTAATCGGAGCAAACCTTGGCTTCATTTTAGAATTTGTATAATTAGCTGCAGTAAATAACAATGAAATCTATTTACAAGGAAAGTGCACATTTCATATAACTTAATTAAAACAAACAAATATAAAGGTCAAGATGTACATGAAGGCATGAAAATGAGAAAAAGAGAAATTCCTGTTCAGTGAGATCCTCACCAGGCCCAATGCAGAATCCAGCGATGATTCCAACCACACAGGCCACACTGATGTACCGCATAAAGGGTAAATGAGCCTAACCAAAGACAAAAGTACAGGAGATCAAAATATAAAAAAGAAAAAAAAAGAAATTCAAAAGTTTGAGGTCAGTAATTTTGGACTGGTCCCCACAATATAGGTGATTTCAGGTTTTACTATTTAAGTGGTTTTACAAGATAAATCTTGCTGGACTTTTCTGTAGACTTGCTGTACATTTAAGATACAATTAGTTATAGTAATAAATAATAACTAATTAATGCTTAAGTTTCAAAATTCTTGAGGTCATAAAGACAAGAGCAAGTAAATAGCCTATTGGTGATCATAATTTAACACAGTCTCATCCCAAGAAGTCATATATTGACGTCTTGGGACGTCTTTTGACCATACGTCAATATCCGCCTTTTTAGGGTACCCTTAAACGTTGGTAAATGACGATCCTGGGACGTCATACAACTGACGCTTTACCTTTAACGTCAGTAGGTGACGGGGTAGGTTTAGGGGTAGGTTTAGGTCTGGGGTAGAGTTAGGATCCGATAACGTCATCTAACCGACGTTTAAGGGTACCCTAAAAAGGCAGATATTGACGTATGGTCAAAAGATGTCCCAAGACGTCAGTATATGACTTCTTGGGATGAGACTGCGCTGCATAATTACCTGTAACATGAGGGAGAAAGTGATGCCAGCACAGCACAAGCCCATAAAGCTGAAGCCACCAATCATCAGAGGCCTCCTTCCCACACGCTCAATAGTAAAGCACTGGACAACATTCACAGAATAATCAGATTATGAATTACTTAGGAGCCTTTGATATTATCAAAGGTTAAATGCGCCTTTCTCTAAGCAAATAACCTAAGATGTATGCATAGAACAATCACAATTGCAAAAAACAATGTAAGATGGTTTCCTAATAGTTACGGTATGCCTTTGATGTCAAGCATTGTGTTCTCACCCCTACGAGTCCAGCGATGACCTCTATGGCTCCAGTGCCAACGGTTGTGTACTGAATCTGAGGAGCAGGAATGCCGGCATTCTCAAAGATGGTATTGGTGTAAAACCAGATCTAGAAATAGAAACCAGGTGTTCCATTTTATTATCTCAAATAACATCATTGCCATTTTATGGTAATTGTCATATGCAGTACCACTGTTTAAAAAAACACACACCGCATCGATTCCGGACAGCTGCATCCCAGCATTGACCACAATGACTGTAATAAGCTGCCAGCGAACAGAGGGATCCCTGATGAGCTGCCATACAGCGACAGTGTCTATTGAGGACAAAGAGCGCTGCTCTTCCTGCATCTCCTCTACCTCAGCCTGGATGTTAGACTTAGTACGGTACCACTTCAGTGCTGCAAAGAGGAATCAGAATCTGAGCGTCATTATATAAGAGTATCGGATCATGTCAGAACACCAGTGAATCAGAACAGCAGAATACAACAGATCACTTTGGACTAAAGCATCCGCATGTGAAAAATAAGTATGCTAAAAGCTGTGGTGAAAATCAAGTTTTTGATGTTGTTATTACATCTATGTGGTATTATGATGTGTGGTTGTGACTATACGGTGTGGTAATATGCTTTAAGATAAACCATATGCAAATTCAAAAGTTAACACCATTGCTGAGTATTTTGCTGAGCATTACAATACTGGCTTACTTACACACAACCCTGCAAGACCATGCTGTGAACCAGCTTCACCAGCACTATGCCAGCAGAAACCAGCCTGGAACAGCATGGAATCCATGCTGGTTTACGCTGGATTTCTTCAACAGTACATCTTCAGATATGCTTCAATGGACTATACTGTATGCACGTTATTTAAAACTTCCATATAAGCCAGCTGAAAAACCTCTGATGAAATGTCACTTACTGTTGTGTTGTTATGTCCTGAGGTAGCTTTAACAGCATACATATTTTAATACTTAGTTTATAATCAGAATATAGTAACTTAAACAGTCAGACCTAGCATTATTTTGGTTATTCAAATGTAAGACGACATTAAAAAAAGGACGTGTTCCTCAACAATATTCGATCATCATTCACACTTTTGTTTGAAAACAAAGCGTCAGTACACTGTAAAGAAAAAAAATTTTTAGTGTGTACTTTAGTAAGATTTATTGAACAAAACTGGAGTTCCCTGTTTTGGAGTTCTCTGTTTTGGAGTTCTCTGTTTTGTTTATTGAACAAAACAGAGAACTCGCACTGCGTCAAGAATCGACACATTGGGGAATGCTTTCAGCGTGACGCGTCTGAAGCCTGTATGGAACTAGTCCATTCTTGATTGGTGTTGCGTCATGACGTCACCCGTGACTTCGCATGTGACGGTGAAGCGGAAGCTATAAAAGGACACCGGAACATACCAGCGTCAACTTTCATTTCTTCAGCACGGGTTCTGTGTGACTGTGTCTTATTTGGTGTTGTATTGTCGTTATCCCTTCATTTATATATATATATATATATATATATATATATATATATATATTTGAGAGATGGCAGAGAGAAAAGAGAAGCAATTCAGACAGTGTGCGTCCCCTTTTCCGCGCTTCTTGAGCGAGGGTGACACACACTCGCTCTGTGTTGTTTGTCTGGGAGTGAAGCATGTACGGGCAGCGCTCGAGGGCGCTGTCTGTGCTAATTGTGATCTCATGCCCCTGAGAACGCTCCGCTCCCGCCTGAGCCTGTTTGATAAATCAGGCCAGGCACGAGCTCCCCAGGGATCAGCCAGGGATCAGGGGTCACAGCCTTCGCGCCGGAGCCTCCCATTTTTCAACGATCTCCACATCGAGGTGTCGAGATCGTGGGATAAGCCCTAATCTTCTCGACTTTCCAGCCCCAATGTACATATATATTCATCGATTTTGGGTAGAGAGAGAGGTGCTATGGGACGATGCCACGGGTTGAAGAGACTTTCGCATCTCATCTCTCGCCCGAGGCTGCATCGCCCCTGAGAGCTCCGGCGCTTCCCTCCAAGCCCTGCTGTACAACATCGGCCTTTGTTGGAAAAGCATATATGGCGGCGCCTCTGAGGGTGGTCCCCTCCGCGATCGAGTATCAACAACTCGGTCCTTCGCGGAGCCCTCTGGAAATCCAGGTTTGCTTCCCGCCGCTAGAGGCGCCTCGGGGGCACCTAGTGTCCGCCCAAAAATATGGCGGCCCTGTCGAGTTCGCTTCCTCTCACGAGGCCTGCAGAAACATTTTTTCGGTTAAATCCTGCGAGTCAACTGCTTCAGCTCACCGAGGTTATAACAACAGAGTCAGTCTCGAGAGACTGATCCCCCTAGTATATTATTTAGACATCTGAAGGGTCTTCAAAATACATCTCAGTGGGTCCTGCGTACAGTGGAAAGGGGGTACAGAATCCAGTTTGAGTATCGCCCACCAAAATTCAGTAGGGTTGTCCACAAAGCCCTGAGCATGGTCAGGTCATGGAGTCTAGTCCCTCTTAGCGAAGGAGGCCATCGAGCATGTTCCTCCTCAAGAGCGAGAAACCGGGTTCTACAGCCGGTACTTCATAGTTCCCAAGAAGGATGGGGGATTACGTCCCATAATAGATCTCAGGGTATTGAGCCAGTCTCTACAGGTTCAAAATGTACCTATCATCGTGAGTCAAATCAGGTCCGAGGAATGGTTTGTCACAATAGATCTAAAGGATGCTTACATCCATATTTCCATCCTTCCTCAACACAGGAAGTTTCTAAGGTTTTCTTTTGGGGAAAGGCTTATCAATACAGAGTTATTCCATTCGGCTTAGCACTGTCACCTCGCACCTCACAAAATGCATGGATGTTGCTCTTGCTCCTCTCAGACTTCAAGGCATTCGAATCCTCAATTATATCGACAACTGGCTGATCCTAGCAGAGTCAGAGGAGATGGCAGTTCAACATCGAGATGTTGTTCTGGACCATCTGAGGTGCTTGGGACTGAGACTCAACGTCAAGAAAAGTTTATTAATTCCTCTGCAGAGAACTATTTTCCTGGGGGTAGTATGGGACTCAGTCACGATGCGGGCACAGTTGTCTCCTGCTCGTATAAATACCATCTTGACCACAGTAACGAGTGTCAGGCTGGGCCAAACCATCACGGTCAAACACTTTCAAAGAGTGCTGGGTCTCCTGGGGGTTTCCTAGTGGAGGGGGCTCTAGAGTTTCAAATGGTCAACAACCTCAGTTGAGAGACCGGCATTTACGAGTCTCTTTACGGCCTGAGATCGTGCCCTCTATGCAGACTGGCGCACCAGGTCCTTCTGTGGTCCCAGGGCAAACTTCTCTCAGTCAGAGCGATGTTTATCCCTGGGGACAACAATGTGGGGGCAGACATCCTGTCGAGGCAGGGGCTGAGGCCCGGGGATTGGAGACTCCACCCAGAGATGGTGGAGCTAATATGGAAGGAGTTTGGACAGGCCGAAGTGGATCTATTTGCCACTCACGAGAACACTCACTGTCCACTCTGGTTCTCCCTCATGCATCCAGCTCCTCTGGGACTAGATGCCATGGTGCAGACGTGGCTGAGGCCATGTCTGTACGCTTTTCCCCCGATTGCTCTGCTCCCAGGGGTTCTAGAGAGGGTCAGGCGGTACGGGATCAGCTTACTCCTAGTAGCCCCGTACTGGCTGGCCTGAGTGTGGTTTTCGGACATCATGGTTCTCCTAGCAGGCCCTCCCGATCAGGAGGGACCTTCTTTCTCAGGCCGAGGGCACAATATTTCACCCTCGGCCGGAGCTATGGAAGCTGTGGGTCTGGCCCCTGAGGGGGACCAACTCGTAAATGCCGGTCTCTCAACTGAGGTTGTTGACCATCTTAAACTCTAGAGCCCCCTCCATGAGGAAACTGTATGCATTACAATGGAATGTATTCAACTTATGGTGCAGAGAACATCGGTTGGACCCAGTTAATTGCCCGGTGGCTTCAGTGCTGGAGTTCCTCCAGAGTCGCTTCTCTGACGGGCTCTCTCCATCCATGCTTAAGGTCTATGTGGCGGCCATATCTGCCTTCCACACGCCTCTAGGGGTGGGCACCTTGGGGAGACAACCACTTATTGTACGTTTCCTTCGTGGAGCTAGGAGGATGAGGCCTGTCATCCAGTCCAGATTTCCATCTTGGGACCTGCCAGTGGTCCTCGAAGGGTTATCCCTGGCACCCTTTGAGCCCTTGAATGAGGTGTCTGAGAAATTCATGTCCTTTAAAGTAGCATTCCTGTCCGCAATTAAAAAAAGAGTTGTCCCTCAAAAGAGTTGGTGACCTGCAGGCTTTATCAGTTGCTACCTCTTGCCTAGAGTTCGCTCCTGGCAGAGTAAAGGCCATTCTCCACCCTAGACCTGGCTATGTGCCTAAGGTGCAGTCAAATGTGGCACGGTCTGTAATTCTTCAGGCGTTTCATCCTCCACCGCATGTGTCGGATGAGCAAGCTAAACAACATTTATTGTGCCCGGTCCGAGCCCTGGAGGTCTATGCTCAGAGAACCTCGGGCTGGAGGAAGTTGGACCAACTACTTGTGTGTTTTGGGTCAAGAAGGGTTCCTCTGTTTCTAAGCAAACTATCAGCAGATGGATAGTAGAGGCTATATCTTCAGCTTACAAGGCGCACAGTTTGCCTTCTCTTCTGGTAAGAGCTCACTCGATTAGAGGAGTGGCTTCCTCTAAAGCTCTGCTGTCAAGAGTTTCTCTTCAAGGGGTCTGTGATGCCACAGGCTGGGCCTCCCCTCACACCTTCATAAGACATTACAGTTTGGATCTGCCCTCTACACCGGGGTCACAAGTTCTCTTGTCTTGAGTATGCCAGATTGCTTCATACCAGGGCATATTCTCTCAGTGTGGCGCAGTGGGCATTTCGTTCCCCAATGTGTCGATTCTCGACGCAGCCCAAGTTCCCTCGAAAGGGAACATCGCGGGTGATGGGTTACCTGAGAAGGGAATGAGAGGCTGCGTCCCTTAGCCACACTTTTCACGCTCCTGAGAACGACTTGCTTCGACCAATTGAAAGCTGACGCTGTTATGTTCCGGTGTCCTTTTAAAGCTTCCACTTCACCGTCACATGCGACGTCACGGGTGACGTCATGACGCAACACCAATCAAGATTGGACTAGTTCCATACAGGCTTCAGACGCGTCACGCTGAAGGCGTTCCCCAATGTGTCGATTCTCGTCGCAGCATCTCGTTCCCTTCTCAGGGAACGAGGGTTACAGTTGTAACCTGAGACGTTTTCACAAGTGTGCCGAAATCAGTGAGCTTGCGCTGGCAGCGCTGCACTGACTTACAGTTATTGTTTTTCATGAGACTTTTGTGAATACTTGATATTTCACCTTGACAAAGTTTATTTTTTTAAACCTAGTGATTTTATAATTGTTATAATTGATTTTATAATTTATTGGTATAGATTTATAGTTTTTGGTCATCACATTAAAAATAAAATTTGAAGTGGTGAAATTATCTGAAGAGATTACAGTAAGGACAATAACTATAATCATATGAGAGTCTCCTGGTCTGGCCACTAATCCTTCCAACACAATTAAATCAAATTTAATGCAGTAAAGTAAGAGTAAACATTCAGAAGAATTTCTAGAATCCATTCTTTTCACTAAAGATTTTAAGTATTTTTTTGGTTTCAAACTTGACACACCAGAGGATACAGTGGTCAATGTTTTCCATGCAATTACAATGAATGGGCAATGATAAAAGCACCAATAAAAGTATCATCACACTAGTCCAGGCAACTTATGTGCTGTATAAATCTCCTGAATTTAGACAATAGCTTTCTGTAAGACAAATTTTGTTATTCACTGATGATCTTCTTTATATTCTCAAAAAAATCACCTTTTGTGTTCCAGAAGAAAGAAAGTAAAACAGATTTGGGACAACATGATCCACTGTCCTGATGGAACCACATCCGAAATTGCATACTCTCTGAGTAGGTACTTCTCTAGTCTTGAATTAGTAATTACTTTGTGACCACTAAAAAGTACATTCTATATAGTATGAATCTGTAATTCGGACGTACAGTACAACATCCCTCATGTTGTCATTGTCATGTGACCAGCATCAGTTGGGTCGCTTCACTACAATTCACAAATCCTCTCAATGGCCTCATGGGACAGTAAAGTTTCCATCGTTTGCACACTTCAGAATCTCGCTAGAAGCTGCAGAAGTCAGAGTTATTTTCGTTTACTGTTTTATGATTACTGTGAATTCAGACATACTGTACTACTCTTTTTCAGCTACTAAATAGTAGGGAAGTATGCAATTTTGGATGCAGCCATGATTTATGTTTAAACTGTTTCTTTAAGTGAGAAAAGTCTTTACCTGTGATAGTGGCATGAATGTTTCGCTTTTCCATCAACAGATATCTTGGACTCTCTGGAAACCACGGCAACAACATGAGCTGAATGAATGTAGGAACCACAACTAGGGAGAGAAACAGAGGCCAGTGCTCTTCCTGTGTGGATCAACCAAATGATAATGCTAAGTAGACTTATCAAAGCAGTAACAGCTCTGTTTAACATGACAAAACATGCTGGTACAACAAATCTTAAAAATATATCTGAAATACTCATTACAGAGAAAGAAAATCAGATATTATAAAGTGAAATAGAATAGAACAACCTTGCCCAAGATCTCATTGAGTCCTAAAATCTGAGCGATAAACACTCCTATACAGATGAAGATGCTGGGCACGAGTCCTAGGAAGCCCCGGAGATTCTTTGGAGCAATTTCTCCCAGATACATTGGCACAACGCTGAGAGATATTCCTACAGCAGCACATCAGAGGAGCACATATCAGTACAGCAGAAAAATACATAAGATGAATATTACTGATGGTACTAGAAATATAAAACTTCAAATCCTATATAAGTAGACAGAGTCAAGTGTACATTTTTACAAAGGGAACAGTGACGCTGCGTCATGGTTTCGACATGCGAATGGCTTCAGCATGAACCAGAGTCTGTGTGTAATGACACGTGACATGTAGTACATGCCAAGACATTGGCCAAGGATGAAGTCAGGTAAAGTCTATAAATAACACCTGCGCAAAAGTGTCACCAGCTTCTTATCTTTATAAGCCGCTTTGTCTGTCACTTTGTATGCAAAAATGTCTGTCTCTATCTGTTTAGAGTTCAAAGGCAAAGAAGTTTAGGAGATGTGTCTCGCCGTGTCCCTGATCTACTGTATTCCTGGGAATGATGGATGCAAGTTTTTCGCAAGTGTTCCTTGTTTGGGAGCGGTGCACGCTCGATCAGCTCTCGAGGGGTAAGGTAAGATGATATTGCACCCTACGACGGATTACGTCCCGAAGAATGTTAACCGTTTTGGTGACCGCATATAGTAAAATGTCTCAAAAAAACAATTTCATGTCCCACAGAAAAAATAAATTCTGATAGATTTGGAATTGACATGAGGGTGAGTAAATAATGGCATTAAAGGCCTTAAATGAAATTAATTACCTGAATGTATCCCTGTAATGAAGCGCCCAATGATGATCATCTCTGGAGATCCACATAATCGGCTGAAACCCATTAGCCCTCCAGCGATAAACACCAGGACTGTGCTGTGTACCAGTGTCCCTTTCCTACAAATTAGGAAGATGCGCAAAACATTCAAGCAGCTATAAGACTTCAGCCTTGAGCTGTGTAATGTATTAAGTGTCATTTATGTATAAACCGCAAACTCTACCTCCCAAATCTGGTAACCTGAATTCCCACTGTAAGTGAGCCAACCAGGCCTCCAATGGCAAATATAGACACAGTGACTGAATACATAAGCGTGAGAGTCTCTTCATCCACTCCTGACCCATTCCGCCTCACAATGGTTTGATTAAAAAAGTCCTTTATATACTATGAGAAGAGCAAATACAAAGAAATTATGACATTATAGCTCTTTCTTAATACCTACCATTCATGCTTACAATAGGCTTATTATATAGGCAGCGATATGAGATTGTTACCTAAATGATTTATACTAAGTTATATCACACACTTAATTCAAAAAAAAACCTTTTCAGTTGTTTGCAATCAAATTTTAATAAAATGGGCCTTAGTATTATGTAGTTGAATGATAGCGTAAAGAATGATTGCAAATCAAAATAGCAAGTCAAAATGACACAGTACAGACAGATGTTGGCATAGATGAATGTAATCATTGTAGAGAAAAACTAACTCTCCCAATTTTTTTTATTTATATGTATTTCTCTTTTTTTTATTATTTGAATGACTTTTTTTGTGTAACATTTTTTTGCCATGGTCATATGTATTTAATCTAAATGAGCATTTATGGCATACATTTTTAGCTTCTCTATTACTCTTTCACAAGCTGCAGTTACACAAGCTTTCAGTACGATCACACTCTAGTCAGGACTTGTGACTTGTTGGCAAAAGGGTGTACCATTTCAAGCCTTCATTGTAATGAAGATTTAATAATTTCATATTATTTAGCTCTTGTGCAGCGCTATTGACATCTGTCATAGTTTAAATAACCTTCATTCGAATTAAATGTTATGTCAGAGCCAGAGGGCACATTTTAAGACCATATTAAAAAGCCCTCAATCAACATCAGAAGAAAATAAGTGAACAAACTGTGATTCAGTGTTTCAGCAAGTAAGTGATTCAATCCAGCTGCATAAAAACAACGGTTAGTGTTACTGTATGTGAGGCTATGGGAAAACTTGTGTTTGTTGGTGTCAGTCACCTGAGCAGGAGAATTAACCACAGCCAGGTTATAGCCATAGAGCATGGAGCTCCCGAAGGAAGAGAGGAACGCGACTGCCAACAGGGATATGGTTAGATGCTGGAAGAAACATGTGACAGACAACCATTTTTAATAACATTCCTTCAGCATTTGGATTTATACTTTTAAGATGATGTCTGGCACTTAGATTAAGCACATTATATGTTTCTAACATGAGTTTTCTTTTTTTCACAAGGAAGCCGTTTTTAGTAAGAATATAAAAAACTCTAAGAAAATGAGCAGACCTTTCTTTAATCACAAATTCTCTGTATAAGCAGCTTTGGGAGTTCAATGCTGTTGGCAATGGTGTGGAAGCATGAGTAGATTACAGAAATATTAGCATTTCAATACACACTGCAAAAAACATGGACAACGAAGTAAGAACTTTCTATCTGGAGTACAAAATCACACTTTAAGCATAAACGTGTTAACTTGTTTAAAAACAGTACACTGAGTCTGAAGTATTGGACTCTGGCGCTAATCCATTAGCATGTGACTGCATAAGCGTGAAAGTGGACCATGACTAGATCTGGCATGGGTGTTCACTGCCCAGCCAAACTGAGTTATAATAATTATCCTGCACATGAACAAAATTCTCAACGCTACCACAACCTGCTAAAGTGTGAAAGCAGTTAAGTGGAAGAAAAGCTCAGCTGCAGGAGATGGAAGAACTGGAAAACTAAAAAGCATGAAGGTTGTCATTCATGAGATGTCACTCTTGAATAAATAGTGTGTATAAAGTGCAAAAATAGAAATAAACAGAAATTCCTTTGTTATATTTTACAAACCATCTTTGTTCTGACTTAGTATATTGTAGAAGGAAAGACTAATTGTATTATAAAATAAATTAGTAATGCATTGTTGGAGACTGACATTCAGGGAAATATTTTTGAAAAGCAACAAATTGTTTCCGAATTTTCTCATGAGCATATAGAGTAACAACATGTAAGCAGGATCTGAGGTTACATTTACTCAAAATTGTATGGGTGGGACCTTGTCACGTGGAGGGCACAAAAAGAGAACAGGGTTCTCAGTAAGAGAGCTTTTTTTGCATCAGGCACAAGATGTTCACAAGATGCAATAGTGTTCTGGAATTAAAAAATAAATAAAAAAATAGTACATACACAAATTGAGCCATAACAGTATAAACCTTTCACATTTTGAGACAATTTCGCAGCAATCAATGACTATGAGTCAATAGTTTTTCATAGTCATTTATAATGCGTTTACATCATTCATTCCAATAACTCCATTAAATAGGTAATATTTATCTTTTTAAAATTTTGGTTGGCAATGAGTAAAAAAAAAAGGTTGTAATGTTGTGATTAATCTCTGAGTTTGGTTTTATCTTTTTTGAAGAATTGTTAATCTCTTCACAGAAAATGAATGGGAATATGTTCCAGTGTACTACATCCAGGTCCACATGACAGATTTCACATTCCCAATTTTTCATGCAAACCATGCATGCTCCGTTTTGACTAAACTGGCGAAGGGGTGTGGGTCCTGTTTACAAAAATATACATTTACTACTACATTGATAAACAGTTTTTTTTCTTCTGCCTGACAAGATGTGTTTGTTATATTCTAAAATGACACCTTTCTTGCAGCCGTTTTGCTCAATTCCTAGAGAGTTTGCAGCTCGCTAAAATACTTGGGAGCATTTACTATAGTAATATATGCATTTATAAACTTGACCATGAAGCATGAATATGCATGGTCAAGTTCTCGTTTATTTGACAAGACAAATGCCAAATAAAAGACACTTTGGACCACTGCCTTTGAATTAATTTATAAGAACCATAAGAACTTCCTTCACAGAAGTGTGAAAGCACAAACCAAGGGTTCATGAGCCATTCTATTTTCTGATTGGCTAGTAGCATTCTTTAGCAATAAGTTTTTTTGGGGGAGGGAGATATTTATATTCTCAGTTTCTCATCATTGTGACTAATCTTTAACAGATTTTGAAATAATAGTTCTGTGTTTGGATTTATTTTGGCTCTACTAGCACCCTCCGGCTTCTTTCTTGGACCTCTCTCTTCTCACATGAGTATGTGTGACGCTCCCACGCAAAACCTCCGAATTTACATGAAAAGGATCAGATGATGGCTTAATCTTATGATACAAAAAACCATGATTTTTTTAAACATGACTTTTTTATAGATTTATTACACAAGTGTTTGGGTTGTTTAACTGAGCGACTTCTGCTGACAGACAGGGAGATATTTAACTAACTGTGAGAAAGAGCAGTGTTAGTACAGGTGACAGTAGCCTAACACATGCTTACAGAATTGGACATCGTTAGCTCTAAGATACATAAGAATATAAAAAGCGTTTATATTAACTATGAAAAATACATAGCCATAGAGTCAATAGACGCCTGCATAAATCAAATTATTCTAAGTTAGAATACTAAGACAATATCTATTATTTTTAAATTAGAGAAATGCTATAAATAAACAGGCAATATGCACTTTAGATCTGTTACAGCTTTTATAGAGAAGACATTGCAGGTAAAATAAAGGCTTTGCAAACAATCACGCTTACAAAATAAAAATAAAATATTTCTTAATGTCAATTTCTCCCTGTCAATGCGAAGGAATTCCACAGATGTCATTCTCTCTCTCTCTCTCTCTCTCTCTCCTCTCTCCTCTCTCTCTCTCTCTCTCTCTCTCTCTCTCTCTCTCTCTCTCTCTCTCTCTCTCTCGCGTCTCAACGTCGCGTCAGAAGTAAAAGACACTACAGCATTTACATGTATTATTATTAATAATAACAATAGTCTAATGTGCAAAGTAAATCAGGCCTACTTACCCCTCTAGATTTCCCATTAGGATCTATCAAAACCTCCTCTGCCATATGAGCACAAAAGAAAGCGGCCCTCTGAATAAAACTCGAATGAGAGCGGGTATTGTTTTCCCCTCAAAACTTTATACAACCGGCATCCCAATGCAGGCTATTTCGGGAAAGAATGCGTGCTGAATTATGACGCTCATTTAAGAGAGAGGAGGAAGACTACATGACGTTCAACCAATCACTGCTTGCTGTCAAATGAAGCTCCACCTGCAAGTATTTCCCACCATTTTAAAAGGTCAAATTGTAAGACTGACATTGTCACATGTTAACAACCCGCGTGATTTAACTCTTTGTTCAAATTAACTGGACCTTCAATGCGTGAGTGGACACTATTCCGCTTTTTTGTCAAACTGACCCATAGGAAATAACTGAAGAGTATAGGCTACTTAAAATGAACCATAAATGAAATGCAAGAAATAGTTAGCTATATAATAATAATAATAATAAATTGTAGAGTGGAGTATTTTATGTCTTATTTTCATTTCATAATGCACTATCTACTGTACTTTCCCATTGGAAGTAATTAACAATGAACATGGTGGAAAGACACTAAATATACATTTTTAGCCTATATTATTTAACTTGTATCAAAACCCCAAAGCTTTGCATGAACTTTTAGTGAACTATTTGTGTATTTAATCAGATTCAATAGGTTAAAGGGTTAGTTCACCCAAAAATGAAAATTCTATCATAGTTTACTTACCCTCAAGTTGTTCCAAACCTCTATGTGTTTATTTGTTCTGCTGAACACAAAGGAAGATATTTGGAAGAAAACAGATCTCATTCCCCATTGACTACCATAGTAGGAAAAAATACCTACTATGGTAGTCAATGGGGAATGAAAGCTAATGCTTTATTGTTCTACTGTGTTAGATGTTTGATACATTGTGCATCATGAAGATGACAGACTGATGTAATTGAAACTCCTGATCCCATGTGTCACCGCATCTAACTCTGAAATCTGCACATGAACTGTAACTGAATTGCTAAATTTTAAATTTGTAAATGTCTTGCAGTGCGAATTAGCACCGCTGTTTAAGAACTCACGTGAAACTAGACTGCAAGCCACTATCTTAAAACATTAGTCATGGTTCGGTGACCTTTGCTTCACATCAGGCCCTCAAGGGCTTAAAGAGTCACTTCACTCTAAAATTAAAATCCTGCCATCATTTACTGACCATAAAGTAATTACAAACTTCTATTACTTTCTTTCTTTTGTAGAACATAAAATAATCACAAAAAAGTTAAATGTGTATCACATAAACTCAATTCAAAAGAGGAATTAATAGCAATATTATAATAGGGTACAACACAATCATGCCTATTGCCTATAGGCAGAGGTTTAGAAACAATTATTCTCAGTTGCTCATCATTGTGACTAACCTTTAACAGATTTTGAAATAATAGTTCTGTGTTTGGATTTATTTAGGCTCTGTACTAGCACCCTCCGGCTCTTTATTGGACCTCTCTCTTCTCACATGAGTATGTGTTGACGCTCCCACGCAAAACCTCAAAATGTACATGAAAAGGATCAGATGATGGCTTAATCTTATGATACAAAACAAACATGATTTTTTTAAACATTACTTTTTTATACATTTATTACACAAGTGTTTGGGTTGTCTAACTTAGAGAGCGACTTCTGCTGACAGACCTGGCGTCTTGTGCTTTTCTGTTTAATATGTTCTCATGTCAAATGGTTTGGGTCATAAGACTCAGCGTGGAGTGATGTCCGTAGCCTCAGACAATTTTTTGTGTAGAATCAATTATTATCTCACACAGGAGGTTATTCACTCTCTCTTACTATACTCTCGTCACTCATTCATCCAAATATCTCTAAATCTAACCGGTAATGAGAAATGTTAGACTGCAACGGGGAGGAACACGTGGAGGAATTTACTATGAGAGTCATTTGGCTCCTATGGGAATACTCATGTGCTTTTGTTTCACCACACTATTTCAATAACCTGCACTGCATGAAATGTAGCCTATATTTCTCTGAGAAATCTAAGACCAGTATTTGCGTCAGTTCAATTGTTCGGAAGCATGTAAAGTTCTATACGTGGTCCACTGTTACGGCGTATGGTGTTCTCGAACGCACACAGGTATCCAGTTATTTCCTGGGTGTATAACACCCCAAGGAATTGGCTGCATATATTGACGTCTTGGGACGTCTTTTGACCATACGTCAATATCCACCTTTTTAGGGTACCCTTAAACGTCGGTTAGATGACGTTATCGGACCCTAACTCTACCCCAGACCTAAACCTACCCCGTCACCTACTGACGTTAAAGGTAAAGCGTCAGTTGTATGACGTACCAGGATCGTCATTTACAGACGTTTAAGGGTACCCTAAAAAGGCGGATATTGACGTATGGTCAAAAGACGTCCCAAGACGTCAATAACTTCTTGGGATGAGACTGTGTTACCTTACCCACAGCTGTAGATACAGTAAAAAAGCAGGATTCCCCACTGATGGCCATCCAGGTGTATGCTGCCTACATATTTTTTACCAGTGACATTATTTTTGGAGGGCTCTTATAAGTATAAAATGTATATTTTACTTTGTTTTTGGCCTTTGATGAGTGATCACATGACAGATGTTCCTAATTAGTGGCCACGTGCAAAGATGACAACACCCAGGCAGAGTATTTCCAGGGGATCAAGGTGAAAAACAGCCACTGAGATGAATATTAATAGGTTTCTTCAGGTAATATATAGGCCTCCTTGGTAAACAGCTCTTATCTTAAAGTCGCCATTAAAACTTCTCCTCAATGCATGTTATAGATCTTACTATGAACAATTCAACCATTCATATGTTTCATTAAAAAAAAGGAAAAAGTGTTTAATCAAAATGCCATAATTGGATCTTTTAGTGAAAACAACAGACTCTCTGGTGACATATACAGGACTTCTCCAATCATTAGTTCGCTTAACCCTTTATGACCTGCCATAGAACAATTCCACCAGAGTATATCTTTGTATTTTTACATGCTGTGCTGTCATTTTTTTGAGCATTTTCATATGCCATACATCAAAATAATCCTTACTCTCCCAGTTTGAAGGCTATGTTTGTAATAAATCAATAGTAACTATATAAATATCTCAAAAGTGCAATAAACAAAAAGAAAAAAAAAATATTATTATTTTTTTTTACGTATTTTCTTCAATACAAAAAATTAATAAATGTCAACTTCAAACTTGTCAATGAGAAAAACGTGCACAAATCAATTTAAAACTATACAGAATTGATTTGAACTGTTTACATAAATTAGTTTTTAAGATACACTCATTTTTACACTCATTCAAAAAAAAGGCGTGTACTTTCGTTTAGACCTAACGCTGCGTGCGTGCGCGCGCCCGCGCTCGCGCGTGTGTGTGTGTGTGTGTGTGAATGTCCTTGTATTTGTGAACGTCTAAAGGAGAAAGAAATAATAAAATAAAGCGATGGTAAAAAGACAATAACGATATAAGGAACATATAGCAAATGGGAGTCAAACGGGAGTCAAACGCATGGTCAAATGACGCAGCGTGTGACGTCACAACACGTGACACACCCGGGGGTCATAGTGCACAGAACGTGATACGTCAATGAGTCATCGGAAGACGTAAATATCAATCGCAGATCTACAGAACATGTGTGGAAAGACGTGCAAAGCATTTTTGTGTTGTTGTTTTTTGTAAACGAATATTACGCAGTTTGTACAGACTGATTAGAGGGTGAAAACAACGCAACATGGGCATGTTGGAGGCTTGATCTGAACATGTTACATCTCTGGTTTTGTATGCAAAAAGAATGATTGAGCTAGCCATTTGGTTTCAGTTTCTATAGGCTTTTAAACAGACACACGCAAACGGGAGCGCCGACGCTCCCATCGGTCTTAGAGGGTTAAAGGGATACTCCACTTTTTTTGGAAATTGCTTATTTTACAACTCCCCAGAGTTAAACAGTTGGGTTTTACCGTTTTCGAATCCATTCAGCCGATTTTCTGATATTTAGAAGAATATCAGTAACCAGACAGTTTCTGGTCTCATTGACTTCCATAGTATATATTTTTTCCTATGGAAGTCAATGAGACCAGAAACGGTCTGGTAACTGTCTCTTCTAAATATCAGTATCCCTGGAGTATCCCTTTAAGTCTGCTTTGCTTTAGAAGACTTGGAATGTAACGATTGAAGTCCACTGGAGGCAAGTAGTAGTGAGAACCCAAATGAAATTTATTCCAAAATGTGATCGAACATAAAACAAAGGAATGAAACTCAAAACAAGAACATAAACTTAAACGACATGGTAACGCTTCCTTTTACAGTACAGTACTTACAGTGTACTTACAGTGTACTTACCTAGAAAGTACTGGCTAATATAAGGTAAGTACATGGAACAGGGGTAGGTTTAGGGGTAGGTTCAGGGTTAGTACTAGTTATTACCAGTGTTGGGGGTAACTCATTACAAGTAACTTGAGTTACGTAATCAGATTACTTTTGCAAGTAACTAGTAAAGTAACGCATTACTTTTCAATTTGCAACAAAATATCTGAGTTACTTTTTCAAAAAAGTAATGCTAGTTACTTTTTCACATGTATGGACTGACAATTCTCCTGTCCTCATATTGATAGAAACAAAGTGAGGAGGTGGTGTGTGTGTGTGTGTGTGTGTGTGTGTGTGTGTGTGTGTGTGTGTGTGTGTGTGTGTGTGTGTGTGTGGTGTGCGTGTGCGTGTGCGTGTGCGGTGTGTGTGTGCGTGCAGAGTAAACATGATGCTTATTGTAGTTCTAGACTAAATATGAACATGCATTTACTCATCTCACTTGCAGGAAAACATTCAGCATTCCTCAAAATGAATAAAAACAGTAAAATGCAATCTCAGAATTTTATGCAAAACTTTTATAATTAACTATAGTAAATTACACAAATATATTTTATGTATTTAATCTCAATTTATTAACCAATGCTGCTAACCTTCAATTATCTAATTCCACTATACTAATAGGCAAAAATTACTCAAGATTAGATGTAGAAATAAGCGTGTTGAACTTCCTTCTCCTGTATCCTATTGTTCTGTAATGAAGAATGGCTGAACAGTTTGTTTGAGCGGCGCCCTCTACTGTACAGGAGTAAACATGCATTTCCTTGCATTTATCACTTTTGGGGTGCTTCTCATTTCTTATTTGTGCATCCTCGTTTCCTTTCCTCGCTTCCTTTCCTCGCGTCTCAGCTCCACCCCCTGTAGGATGCGAGGGAAGGCTGCAAGGAAAGAAAAGTAGGACGGAGGAATCGAATGAAAGCTTTTTTATACATTGGAATACTTGATCACTCCAGCGTCACTTCACAGCGTCATCAGCAGCGCTCAAAGGATCTGCCCATAAGTTGTTGAAGTTTGTTTATTTAAGAAATTCATAATAAGTAACAATAAAGCAAGCTACCCTATTGAAATATGTGAGATGTGTGGTTTATATAAACTGCAAGGGTAAAGTATAAATTAAATGATTGTGACAGATGTGAAGGGGGAGGAGAATTGATGCGTGCGTCACGTTTAGTCGATAAAACTCTTCCGCATAGGATCCACCTGTGTATCCTCGCTCATGACTCCTCTGGAAGCCTCCTCACTCCTCGATCCTCGCCTCCTCGCGGTGCAATTAGAGAAATGAGATGTCCTTCAAGATGGCTGAGCTCGATCAGTTTCCGGGTTATAGGATGGAGGACAGAGGAGTGAGGAGACGAGGAGGGATATTGAGAAGCACCCTTGGTGTGAAAAGGCCTTAACATTTGCCAAAAATAGAACTTTTTTTGTTGTTATTAAAAAACAAACAAGCAAGCCCAGCCCAAATGAGAAAAAGTAATGCAAAAGTAATTTAACGCATTACTTTTCATAAAAAGTAACTAAGTAACGCAATTAGTTACTTTTTTTGGGAGTAACGCAATATTGTAATGCATTACTTTTAAAAGTAACTTTCCCCAACACTGGTTATTACCCAGTAATTGTAGTTACTAAAATAAGTACATAGTATTTACATGGGTAACTGGACTGTAAAAGGAAGCGTTACAACGACATTACAGGAAACATTCATACTCGACAAAGACACAGGGCAAACATGAGGGCTTGAGTCCCAGACCCTTGAAACGCAAAGCAATTCAAAGGTTTTATTCTTCAAAAACCTTTTGTGTTCCACTGAAAAAAAAGTCATGAGCTGGAAACAAAATGAGCACGCATCTCCAGGGCTCCTTCCATTATATCTTTGACAACATCTAGTATGGTATTTTAAGTCCATTTGTAAGATCTTTTGATTTGGTGTTGGATGCATATTCAACATATCGCCTGATAACATGGAACGATCATGTTTAATTTGTGATATTTGTAGTTATGACTGCTAGACAGCAGGATGCATATTACAAACATAAGATACATCATTTAGGCACTAAAATAAATCCTAAAATCATTTCAAAAAGAAAAGTGGCAAAAGAAATGCCAAAAGTAATTTAAATGATCTTTTATTTTTATTTTTTAATTAATTTAACTGATCCGGCCACAATGTATTTTTGTAATGGTGGGAGGATCCGTTGCCTGTTATTTGCCTCTGTTTGTCAGCAGGCTGTGCTATTGCTCCAAAATTACAAACATTCTTTTGTTCAGTTACACACTTTCATTCAGTTTCATTTGAGATCCTCTGCATTTATTTTATATGACCATTGACTATTTCTTCTTAATTGTGTCTCTTTCTTTGTATGTACATGTTTGTAACAGATATGCCCTGTGTAAAAGAAGAACAGATCCAGCTGCTTTAGGTTTTGATTTCAGTAGGCTTTGCAGAAATATATTTCAAAGTCTAATGTGCACAAGTGAAGTGCTTATTTGGTGCATAAAAATAAATATTTATGTCATGTCTATACACTGAGAGCAAATAACCTTGTCGACAAAGCCTCTGGCCAACATTCCTTATACAAATATAATATTGCTTCTATTTGCACTTAGTGTAAACAAGATGATATTTGTTTCTATATATAAATGGGGCAAACCTTATTATTGTTAATAAAAGTCATTATAGTTTGAGTTATTTTAGTACTTCAACGCTGCATATTATTTCAGATAGTTACCAAGACAATGTTTCTCATTTTCATTTAGGTCACCTTGAAGTACTACAATAACTAAAACTAAAAACTAAAACTTAAAGAAATAGGTTACACTTTTAAGGTGTCATTGTAACACCGTAATTATACATTTAAGTACTGAGTAATATTATGGTAACTACATGTACTTACAAGGATTAGGGAGGTTTGGTTTAGGGTTGCATTAATTATGCATAATTTATAGTTATTACTATAGTTACTACATGTAACATATGTAACAATGACACTAAAGTGTTACCAAAATATATATAGACATATTAAAAAAAAAAATACAAATTTGCAAAAACACACAACTAAATTACTAAAACTTTAACTAACTTTAAAGTGTGTAGATCGTCATGAATTAAACCAATATGATATAATAAACATTCAAATAAATGTAGCTCCTATACTGACCTCTGCTGGACAATCCTTGGATGGCAAATTAAATAGATCAAATAAATCTAAGTGTATTAACCTCTTCTGATTTTATCCAAATAGTGAAAGATAATAAAATATCCATCCATCCATTCTCTAAACTGCTTATCCCGAATCGTGGGATAATACAATGTTTTTCAAAATATCTTCTTTGGTGTTCGACAGAGGAAAGACAGGATTGGAACAACATGAGGGTAAGTAAATGATGACAGAATTTATTTATTTTATTTTGGGGCAAAGAAACATTTCACCCGCTATGTATAACAATACAGTGAACATTCTCAATTGCATTTCACACAGAAAAAAACTGGGTCATACAACTTACATTCATAAAAACACACATGCAGGTGCAACAATGGGACCATATCTCCATGGCCTCATGCTAAATGAGTTCTTAATCACAGTCCATTACGCGTTTTAAACTCCTGTTGGCTGATAATGGCTGTTCTCCAGTGCTGAGTCTGGTGGTTATTAAGTTAATTTGTCTTTCCTTGCCTGATAAATCACTCTGTCACTCTTCTCCTGCCCTCCACTCCAGCATCATGAGTGTAAATCTGTCTAAATTACTTTTATTAGGTTTACGCTGACAGACATTTTTACACCGATTTTTACACGGCTCCTCCTTATATAGTCTTAACCACTGAAAGCTGATCTCGGATCAGATCATAAGACCACTGTCAGAGCAGTGCGGATGAAACATCAGTCATCATAAGCTCAGGAAATGTTCTCTTGGGGTGTCATGCTGAGAATAAGATGAATTGAATTGTCCCGAATATAAAGGCTTTTGATTTAACAAAGGATATGTAATTGTGCTGTAAGCGAATGTAAGCATATTTATTGCACTGGGAATTTTCTAAGACAATGCTGATTTACACAGATGTGTAGAAAAATGTGCAGTCTCTGCTAAAAAAAATAATAATGAGACATCAAAATAAGTATGATTAATATATTTGAATATATGATGCATTCGCATAGTGAAGCGTAATGTGACTGGCTGCTGGAAATGCTTGTGGTCAAAAAATAATTCTGTTGTATTTTATGTTACATTTCATCAGTAGAGATGATAAATGAAAAAAAGAGGAACTTTTATTGAACTGAAAATGAAAATGCTGAATTTATGGCAGTGTCCATTGCTTATATTTTTTTACGTACATGTCAAACCTACATTTTTACTGAACATAGAAAAAGTTGCAACTCAATTTATAGTGAGCTAGAATCTTAAAAATGTCCAAACTTCATTTATTTGAGAAAAGTTCTGTGAAATATGTGTCAGATGCACATTTCCATTAAGTAACATCTAATTAAAAACATACAGTATACATTTACATTTATTCATTTAGCAGACACTTTTATCCAAAGCGACTTACAAAGTATAATGAATGTCAATGATGCATTTTAGCACCAGCTCATTTTACCCCCCAAAAAACTGAAACTCATTTAGGAAAATCATTTTCCTAAAATTATGTAATGATATTTTTCACAAGTTCACTTTTCTGGTTAAATCTGGTTAAATTGACTGTTGACTCGTAACTTTTTGAATCACATGTTTTGTTTAATTATTAATTAACTATTTTATTTTTTTATTTTCAACCACACACAATTTTTTTA
This sequence comes from Chrosomus eos, assembly GCA_036326025.1. Lineage (NCBI taxonomy): Eukaryota > Metazoa > Chordata > Actinopteri > Cypriniformes > Leuciscidae > Chrosomus > Chrosomus eos. Next base: position 22,722,835 of record CM070819.1, read on the forward strand.
TTATTATTTACATAATTAAAAAAAAAAAAAAAAAATTAACCCAAATCCAAAAGTTTCGGTGTGCACTGTGCAGTGGCAGCAGTTGATAAACTGAAGTCCAAGACCACTGGGATTTAAAAAAAGTTGACACAAATCGTTTTAGTATCGACAAGAATATTCTAAAATGTAAATAGTAATTCCAAATTTGAAAGAAGCACAGCTGAATGTCAGTATAATCAACATCATCTCAATGGTAATGCTATTAAACACCAAAGGGTTTTAATTACCATCCAGCACAGACTCACTATGCTAAAGACCTTTGAACTCAGCTTAAACACTCACGCACATACTCCGGCTCGTCACAAAGACACGAGTCCAAGTCGAGCCGCACCGTTAGCAAAGCGACCAAGAAAGGGGCCGCCCAAACTGTCTGTCATGTGTGACGAAGCACCCTCTCCATCACTGGAAATAGTGAGCCTTTTTTGCCATCCTTCTCAATTTCTCCCAAACACTCTTCACCCCGTGCTCCAGAGGGGGCCGCTGGATGTAAGTGAACCCCCTGTCACCCCTCACCCTTCAGACCCGCAGAGTGTGCTGTGAGACAGCTGTGCTCTGCTACACTCAATAGCCAGGACAAGGGGCTGTGTTAATGTGTAGCTCCTCTTTGTGGCTCTAGTCTCTTTTAAGGACAATAGAGCAGGCAGGCAGAAAAGCTGTACGGGGAGAATAGAGTCACTGCCTATTTAAGCCTAGTTCATAAAAACAGGACACCAAAAACCCATTGGATCCATCACTGTCTCATTTGTCTGGGAAAGCATGTGGTTCGGAGTGTAGAGGAGGAGAAGTCAGTGGCTCTACTATATTTAGGACAGATTCAAAGAGCAGGTGAACTGTAGAGACATACAGAGCTGCATGAGTGAAAGGAATAGTTTGTGATTACAGTATTTGTCTATGGTTTTATTCTGTTTGTGCAAGGGTCCATGGACATACAAGTTATATACAGAGAAGACACATACTTTTCCTTTAAATAATGACTTTTCTAACTATCGTTTTATGGATTTTATTATTATTATTACTTAGAGAATACTAACTGGGTGGTTCGACATGGACTTTGCAATGAGCTGTAGTATGTGTGGAGATAATAACTAATTATTATTGTGTTTATTATATAATGTAATGACGTTATTTTTTTTAATGAAAGTAATGAATAACTCTAACAAAATGTGAGAAAGCGTAGTGTAGCTAGAACAATTTTTGTTGTGCGTTTACCCATTAAGAATATTCTACATATAAAAAAAAATTGGTAAATGAGAACAATTACTAAATAAAATCAAATAGATAGAGAGAGAGAAATATAGCATGGAAGAAGGAAAGATCTGTGATAACAAGCTAACTGGAGTGATGAGACAGTTCACGTCTCTTTATTTTATTTTATTTTATTTTATTTTATTCGTTTGTTTTCTTTGTGCAATATTGTTTGTTCAGGCATTTCATTGCAGTCCTGCATTATACTATGACAACAATGAGGCCAAACCTCCAACAGTCTCCAGCATAAATGAGGGCAATTGAGTATGCTAATGAGCCCACTCTCCTGTGATTGGCCGGCTCGTTAAACTGCCTAAATGGCTTTTACTAACCCTTCTGATTGATGAGTGTCTGACAGGCTCAATGTGGGAGTGTTTGGGCCAAACTACAGGCGACCAAAGCCTCTCTGACACAGACAGATACTCTTCTTGTACAGTATACACACACACACAAACACAAAGCTCGATGCTGCTCGATGAAGTAAGTGACTTCACAAATGAAAACAAAGACACACTCACTCCGACACATACTTACTCACATACAAAGAGCAGCTGAGCATTTCTCTTCTCTAATGCCATCCCATTCATCAAAGTGAGTGTAATTGATGTTAAAGGCTCAAAGCAGTTCCCTCAGCCCTCCCCCTGTCTCTCTGTGATACGTAAAGCTGGGTTCAGTCAGAGCAACTCATTGATCTGACAAGAAGACCATATGACATCCTAGTGGCACAATATGTTCTGCTCAGATTCAATTATGTTTCCGACAGACACTGACAGAGATGCAGGTGATATTTGTGTGTTACGATAATATATAATGAGCAATTTCAAATGAAAAAAAAAAAACTTTTGACAATAAAGTAACTTATCGAAATGAATTTGACTAAACAGCCTTTTCAAATGAGTGTTACTAGTGAATATATGGCTAGACAAGGCAGACGTGTTACTGTGACCTACAGTGTCCCAGGAAACAGGGAATGTTTTCAGAACGTTAGCTCTACGTTCTGGCAAGGTTCTCTCAAAGTTATGAGTAAGCATTCTCCCAGTGACGTTAAAGGGATAGTTCACCTAAACAAGAAATTATTTCATTAATTACTCACCCACATGTCGTTCCAAACCTGTAAGACTTTCGTTCATCTTCAGAAAGACAAATGAAGATCTTATTCATGAAATCTGAGAACTTTCTGACCCTCCATTGACAACTGACACTTTGACACTAAAGAAATCGTAAAACTATATGATTGAGACACGATCACTTTATGTGATGAACAGAACTTTCATCAACTTACACATCAGTTCAACACATATTTGCTTGACATGCGAGAACCAATGAGGTTCATTCTCTTGTTACGCTGCACATTTGTTCTCACACATCAAACTGGTTCAATTGAGCTTGTTTATGTTTGCTGATCAATGTTATAGCCTACGCAATAAAAGCCTAAATTCAATCTTTTCATCATATAAAGTGATTGTGTCTCTACAGAACATTTGGAATAAACCATTTGATTCATATGGATTAGTTGTATGATCTCTTTAACTTTTGAGTTGTCCATGGAGGTACAGAAAGTTCTCAGATTTTTATCAAAAAGATCTTCATTTGTGTTCCAAAGATGAATGAAAGTCTTATGGGTTTGGAACGACATGATGGTGAGTAATTAATGACAGAATTTTCACTTTTGGGTGAACGCTTAAGAGTGCGTTCACAAGGTGTCCAGCACGAGTAATTAATATGAAGCAATGTACACTGTAAAAACATATATATATATATATATATATTATATATATATATATATATATATATATATATATATATATATATATATATATATATATATTTAAGTTGTTAATAAATAAAGTTCACATTCAATGCGTTTCTTTAACTGAATTGTTTTTTCACTGTATAGACAACGCAGTCTCATGAAAGTGTGTGAATTGGAGAGTCTCACTCATTGCAGTATGGGCTGCACTGAAACAGTCTCCATTGTTGGGTTAATTAAACACTTCAGGTTTGACACTTTGACCTGTCATTGAGCCAAATTACTCATCAGTCATTTTTTTGTTTGTTTGTTTTAGTCACTATTAGCATTTGTGTAATATTGTTTGACATGTTTTATTATATTAGTGTATTGGAATGACATGTTTTCCTGGGATACAAAAGCATTCCTAATATGCTACATTCTCAAACACCATTAGGGGCAACCGGAGGTATTTTGATGCCAGGCTGTGTGAACAGCTTTCAAAGGGAATGACTGTGTCCGCTGGCATCAGGCCTAACCAGCAGACAGGCACAATGCCACATGGGCGCAGTGTAACAAATGTTCTGCCATTGGGACAAAGAGGCTGCAGACTGCTGTGAAGCCTCAGTCCCACGTTCAGTCAAATACAGGTTGCATTTTTAGAGTTCAGTCATTTCTAAAATCAAAGAATCTGGAACAGATATACTTTTTGGAGTAGCCTATAACTTTTGCGATTTTCATTTTTTGCATTAACTAAGTGTTATTTTAATAACAACGCGTTTGCATTTGGCTATGGGGCTCTTCGATGTATCGTTCTTGTTCTTCTATGTGTTGTTTTACAGACAGTCAGTTTTAGAAACATCATGAAATTTGTAAGTTCCTTTATGTCTCCAGTAGGTGGCAGACTTATGTTAGTGAATATGTACAGCGGCACAGAGTTCAGTAAACCTCACCACACACACACACACACACACACACACACACACACACACACACACACACACACACACACACACACACACACACACACACACACACACACACACACACACACACACACACACACACACACACACACACACACACACACACACACACACACACACACACACACACACACACACACACACACACACACACACACACACACACACACATGATGTCCGCTTACTTTTCACGAAACGTTTTGTTCAGGCCAGGGGATTGTCATTACGAAAGTACTCATTTAAAAGAATCTGATTTTAATGAATAAAAGCCTTGTCAGATACTGATAGCCTATATCAAGGCTATTGTACCTTGATCGTCACATAAAACAGAGTGAATTTGATCAAAAATAATATTATAGTATCATCGAATTATTATAGTTAATAATTAATATGAATAATAATAACCTAGTTAATATGGTTAATATAATAGCCTAATATTAATATTTTATTAGGCTAATATAAGAGAACAATGTATTGATATTTTAAACAATAAACAGGCACATGGGTTTTTGACATGTCTGCATCATTTTTTTTTCTTCAGTCTGTTGTTTTCACCAATGTAAAAAAAAAAAAAAAAAAAAAAACTCTCAAATTTCCAGCCCATTCACCATTACCTTCAGGGGAAATACACGATTACATTAATGTTCCTTGCTTCAGTTCATTATTTAATGGTATTAAAATCTCTTTTCCACTTTTGATGAGCTTTTCTTCCTTCTGTGATTCAAGCTTTTAATTACACTGATTTAGTATCTAATTATTTGTTAGGCCTGAAGCCATTACACAATGTATATTCACATTTAATTTAGAGTCAAGAAAACTCTAATTTGTCTGTCTGACTGTTATTTGTTTTTCAAATGCTTTTTCAAATCCAGTATGTTCTCTAAATGAAATATATTGTTACGCTGTTTTTGTGTGCTATAATTTTCCACCACAATGCACATACCTATTATTAGTGTGTTTTCAGTGTAGTTCCAGTATTTGCAGTTATGTGCTTTTTTCTCTTTTAATTTAATAGATATGTGTAATTTTACCCTATCTCTATTGGCTTATGTTGTACCGTGACTAATCTGAAGGTTGTGACCCTCAACATAAGCCTGGCCTGTTCACATACATTGATCTCTGACTTTTAGGATATCCTGCTCTTAAACATTTGTTGTTATAAAAGTGCTACAATAAAATATTATAAACATTACAAATAGCAATAACATTAATTATTTTCCCTGTCCAGCTATAAATACATTTTTAAATACATAAATACACACTTTAACTGTTACTAATAATAATAACAACAACTATTTTGTATAAAATATTTTTTTTACAAAATACAACTGAACATATCTATTTTTGCTAAAGATAGATACAATTTGTGTGACAAGAAATTATCATAGAAGCTTGTTCTAAATACAAATCATGTTGCAAATAAAGCTGGCGCATGTCCACCTGCAATGGGGAAAATACCCTGCAGGGGCTGAGTGTATGGGGTCAGTAATATTAGAGATATAATTGTTACCATATACAAATGACAACATTTTTGATATGACAAGATAAACCAAACAAAACCTTCTTTCTCGCTAATGGAAAACAATTTGTTCAAGTAGGCTACAGGCATCTTTCAACCAACACTGGGTGATGCCATTGAGCTTTTGCCTGTAAAATGGGGGCTCATTACCCTAAATCATTTATCCTTTCATTTGTTCAATAATTAATCGATTTGATCACCTTGAACAAAACTGAAAATTTCACACAGTGAATTCCTAGACCAGGAAAACTTTTCTGCAGTGTATACGTGTCATTTTGGAATAAACCACCTACATTGATAAGTTCATTGTGCTTTCCTGATCATTTTGAATGTAGTGATGAAGATAATCAAATTCCCTGAAGCACTCATTCATTTTCATAGGGAACTTTGATTCTTTGTGACTATTCCAACATTTTGATACTCTGTCTGAACTGAAGGCAAATTGCATGCAGCACACACACACACACACACACACACACACACACACACACACACACACACACACACACACACACACACACACACACACACACACACACACACACACACACACACACACACACACACACACACACACACACACACACACACACACACACACCACACACACACACACGTTTGTTTTTGTGACTTGTGAGGACATTCCATAGGCGTAATGGTTTTTACACTGGACAAACTATATATTCTATCCCCCTACACTGCCCCTGTCCCTAAACCTACCCCTTACAGGAGACATGCTGGATTTTAACATTTAAAAAAAAACATTGTTTTTTATGTTTTTTAAGCTGTTTGAAATATGAGGACGCATGCAATGTCCTCATATTTCACGTGTAAGTTGTAATACCAGTGTAATACCCATGTCATTATGCACATTTGTGTCCTCATATATCACAAAAACAAGCACACACACACACACACACACACACACACACACACACACACACACACACACACACACACACACACACACACACACACACACACACACACACACACACACACACACACACACACACACACACACACACACACACACACACACACACACACACACACACCACACACACACACACACACACACACACACACACACACACACACACACACACACTTTGCAGCTGTTTACCATATAACTGGAAGATTAAATCACTTAAGATTCACATGAAGATTAATGAAATGCTGCCATTTATTATATAGTAATATAATAGACAAATAACTGTTAAAGGTTTGTTTGTTCAAATAATAATAGTATACATAAAAAATAACATTAAATTGTATTTTTTTTGGAAACTTGTGTGAAACTTTTGCAAGCTATTCAAAATCCATTCATATTTTCAGTATAGAAGGTGACTTCATTTTCACATCTTATTATTTAACCTAACAGAAACATAAAGGCATTCTTAAGCAATCTAATTCAGATTTTTCCTTTGTAAAGTTGTATAAACATTGAAAAAAAGTGTAAGAATGACATTACCTTATTTATTTCTTAAGCTATTGCATTAGTTAGCTATTGATGAGCTATCTTTCTTTAAAAGTCAGATGTTCATTTTTCATATATTAAAAATGTGTGACCAATCCGCATGGCGACGGCTCTATCAAGACAAGGCTGTTCCCTAAACATGAACGTTCAGATGTGAGATTAAACGCTTTTATTACTCAGAAATAAACGTTTGATCAAAATGTCACATTCTAATGTAACTTAATAAGCATTGAAGGTGGTCTGTTTTAAGGGTGGGATTTGGTGGATTACCACAAGCTCATGTTTCTCTTAGATATTGGAGACTGTTAACCTTCCACTTCCTACATCTCTCCAACTCAAACACGCTCTCACATTCACATGCATGAGATTTCACAATTGTTTTTCAATCAAAGTCATTTTAAACATAGGTTTTTTTTATCATTTATCTATATTTGACACTTTTATTTATTCCTCTATTTATTGCCTCTTCGTTTACTTTTTTGCCTCCATATTTGCCTTATAGCTCTTCAGATCAGCCGTTTTATGATTTATAAATAATCTTTAGTTGAGCTGACATCACTCTCTCTGAATGACTCGCTGATTTACTTTAGGCAGATGATCTTCCATAATCACAATGTTCATTCCCCACCCAGGCTGTCTATAATTTCCCTTTGACTATACAGTATACAATATGTGGACATCACATGATTTTAATTATTTTTATTATTTTTAAATTGATTCAACTATAAATTTCAACCACATTTTTTAACATAAACTCTTTTTCAGACTTTGACAATCAGTGATTGTCACTGTGAGACAATACGAGATATTTGGGGTAACTGCTCGTTAATTTATCATGAATTTTAAATTAAGAATTAATCCAGAAATGTTTTCAAATAACAGAAAAAACACCAGTTATTTATTTATGTTATGGCTGCCCATTTGGACATAATAGGCTTAATAGTAGATTATTTTAACAATATTTTTTTCTCATTTCAGATGTCACTAAAACACAATTTACTCTGATAGAGTTATAGACTTTGTTGCCCCAGTTAATAAAGAAAAACACTAAACAAAGAAGGCAGCCAGAGGTCAAGACTGCCATTAACTCAACAGTCAGACTGCATTGACCGGGCTAATTCATGTTTCCTGCAGAAGCTGCAAGAATAGAGTGTGTATGCTGTGTGTGTTGTTTGAAGAAAAAAGAATAAACCATTGGGTGACAGATTCTCTCTCTCAAATTAAACAGTCATGTCTGTTGTCAAAGCTAAAGTTTGTGCTCTTTTTGTGCTCAAAATTAATAGGAGAACTGTGAGTTTTCAGTTGTCTTGGTCTGCGTGCTTCTAAACAATTTCACAAGAAGACCCCACACTAGTTCCACATTTAATATATAAACTTAATAAGCTAAATAAATCCATCCTTTGTCCTAATTTTCCCGTTTCCTTCATCCAATGGCAATTTGCACCAGCATTCACATTCAAAGTTTCATGTGCAAATCAGACTAATCTTGTTCTGTTAGGTTGCATATATATCTTGGACCACTTCTATTAATCTCAGAAGTTGAGAATCAATATTTCTTAAACGTTATCTTAATTATTTTTTAATTAACTTAGCCTATTTGTTTTAATGAAGAAATTACTTTGGGGAACGTATTTATTTGGGGAACTTAACTTAAGTTATTTTTTACAAGGTGGCATGTTTGGCAGGTAAAAGTTTCGACCTTAGTTCAGAACTTTCAGACCTGACAGTTTTTTTAAGGATGCGCTTTATGATTTTACATAATAATGAGAAGGTAAAAAAACACTTTGGTTAAGATTTAACGAATCGGGAAATAAGATTTAATACCTTTTATAGCCTAATACATATGCTAATTAGAACTCAGGACAAAGGCATGAGTTCCGATATTAAACGGATAACAAATAAAATTACAAATTTCAAATGTCAATATGTTTTATGTAATTATCTAATAATTAATGAATATGAATACTTCATGTTGTAGTATGGCCAATAAGCAGCGATAACATTTGAACTTCAGAAAACGCATAAAAATGTCGACCCTTTTTTTTTTTTTTTTTTTTAGCAAATTGGCATATAAAAGGGACAAAATAATTCCCCCCCTTATCTTATGAGAACAATAACACGAAGGCCTATGCGTGTTATAAATAGGCTATTTGATTTAATATGCTACAAGGTAGACTGCTTCGTACAATGTTGCATTGCACCAAATATATATTTCTCAGTAATAAAACAATGCACACGCTTAATTATTATTGATTGAAATAATTGGCGCGAAGGCTTTTTAATATTAGTATCTCCACCAGTTGTTCACTTTTAAAGAGCTTCGGTAGTAGCCTAATTAGAATGGGTAAAACAACTGTAAGATTAAATGATCAGTTGTCGTGTTGGACTGTTTCTTGTGTAGAAGGCAAACAACAGCCACCAAAGACAAACCTTCATCACTTTACACGACTCCGCCTTTCCGTCATAGTTAATTAAGTGATGTCTCCAGAACTCTTAACAGAACTGCAGAGCTGTCAACGCACAAGACTCACTGCTATTTGCTGTTGGGTGGTGATGCTTGGTGAGAGAGTAACTCGTTGGACGTTACCATTGTAGCTGGGCAGTAGGCAACAATCACGTGTTGCAAGATTATTGGGAAACAGAAAGTGATAGTGTAATATCGCCAACAAATATTTTGATTGCTACCACTTCTCTTAAACACAAGTTTTGTAACCAAAGCTGATTGGCAAAGGCTTGGATGACGACCACCAAAGTTGTCAAAATGTGTGAGGCTGTGGAGAGGCGTGGGATGAACCCCCTGGACCACCTTCCACCACCTGCGAGTTCCAACAAGCCCTTAACGCCCTTCAGCATCGCAGACATCCTCAGCAAACCTGCTGTCAAACGACCTCACAGGATTCACCGGCTTCCAGCATCAGAGAGAGCCCGGCAGAGCATCACTATATCAAGGCAGACTCTCATCAGTCAAACATCACCTCTGTGTGCTCTGCAGGAGCTGGCGAGCAAAACGTTCAAAGGTCTCGAATTAGGCGTGCTCCATGCAGCAGAAGGTAAGAAAAGGTCATTTAAGTTTCAGATTGTAAAATAAATAAGTAATCATAATTCAAAATTAATGTACAAATATAAAAATATGCAATCAATAAGTTAACATATGTTTTACATTGCTTTAACTCAATTTTCGCAAGTTACAAGATTCAATTCATTTTTTAAGTCAGTTTAATGCCATTTAAGTTGATTGTATAGCCTAGGCTACTTAAACATTTAAGGCAGCAACTTTTTTTTACAGTAGCCTACAGTGGCATAAAAAACTTCATTTTGATTAATATGTTAATTGGTTCATGTTTAAATTAAGTTTGTATCAATATTAATGGATATATAACGAAAGTTAAAAATCGTATCAAAAGTACATAGGCCTACATATCTTATTAATGTTCTAAATATGTTCTTCTACTATTAATAATGTAACTTAAAATCTGTAGTGTTGCATTATAACGTTTTTTTTTCTTCGACAGGAAGGGATGGTTTGACTGTGTTTGGTCAAAGGGACAGTCCCAAAAAGCGCCGAAAATCTAGGACGGCCTTCACTAACCATCAGTTATATGAATTAGAGAAAAGGTTTCTTCGTCAGAAATACTTGTCCCCTGCAGACAGAGACCAAATTGCCCATCAGCTGGGGCTGACCAATGCGCAGGTCATAACCTGGTTTCAGAACCGAAGGGCAAAATTAAAGCGAGACCTGGAAGAGATGAAAGCGGACGTGGAGTCGGTCAGATCCACGGGTGTAGTAGTGCCTCTGGATAAACTCGCTAAATTGGCGGATCTGGAGAGGTGTGCGGCTGGAGCCACGGGGCCCGAGTGCTCGCCACGGCTAGGTCAGGAGTACAAGAGTGCGCACAAATTGTGTCTGTCCCCCATGTCGTCTCTCTCGGACCACACAAGTCAATATTTCTCCGAGGACGAAGACGTGGAAATAGACGTTGATGTCTGATGTGAACCACGATTTAAACTCTTTAAAGACTCACATTTTACAGTGCGTAACAACACGCATGCATGATTGTAGTGTTTACTGGAACTTTAATTTATAGCCAGACTATGTTCTCCTATTTGTTCAATATAGTGTTTGAGCTATCAGCTGTAATATATTGTATAAAATGGCTTATATGATGTAATAAGAGAATATTTCATAAATCAGGGCAACAAAAGAGCAATACAACTTCCTAATGAGAAAATTATTTTTACAAGTGTATTTATGCTATTCTTCATTTGTACACAATCGACAGTGACTGCTTTTTGTAAAGTTTTGTACAGTTTACATGCAAGATAGTGCCTTTCAAAATTAGGGCATTGCACCAATGTGTCGTTTAATGTATTGAGTTTGAAAATAAAAAGATTTATTTATACCTTTTATAATGATGATGTTGTTGCTGAGTCGGTAAATTACAAAATCTTACAAAACACATAATTTTCCTTTGCATTAGGCTAATTGTTAATGTAGGATATTAAGTGATTCTTGATAGCGGTAGCCTACATAAATAAGTCTGAATTTTATGGATTTAAACTGTATACGTCAATTATTTTACATGCTGTTAAATTTTTAATAAAAAAAACAGTGCAATATTTTCAGATGTAAACATTTATTGACATAAAGGGTAGGCCTATGTGCACGACGACCAAGTGCTTCATTCTGTCTTTTCTTTTCTTTTTTAAAGTGCTGCTAACTGCCTTGATTTCTTTCCTCGAGAAAAAAAGGAAGAAAAACATTCTTGGCCCTTTAACGCTATTGTTTTTGCTCTCTGCAGAAGAAACAGAGAGCCTTTGGCTTGCTCCTCTCTCTCTCTTTCACTCTCCAATAGCGTGACTTGGCTTTTGACCCAACAACGTGTGTTTTTCCATTCTGGGCGAAATTTATGTGAGAAACACAAATCTGGGGCGCTGGGGAGAAAAAAGGGAGAAGAAAGACACAAAAACACCAAGTTTTGGTCCAGTTTCTCCAGGGCTATATAATCCTTTTTGTTCACGGGTGAAGCTGTAATTTCCAGCGTAAAGCATGAAAGCTGAGGACAAATGAGCCATCCACCCTGATGTGACAAGCGACAATGGCGCATGGCTGGACTCCTGCGGCTCACCATACTGAAACAAGTGTGTCCAGCCACATAAAAAAGACGCGAACGTTTGGAGGCCATATGGTTTCTGAAATTTTCACACAATTTCAGACAATTTGATGGATTGCGTTAACCCCTCTTTTAAACAGTTTAACGCAGCGCGAACAAAGGCCATACATTGGAGTCTCTCCTCGAGAAAGCATCTGTACCCATGAATGTCCGCTCTTTTCTTCTCGCCTTTTTAGCTTGCCGTTTTGAACAAGTCAATGAATTACAATGAAACTCTCTCTCTTTTTTTGTGAGGCACTGAATTTCGTCCCCCTTTTGGGGATTTCAAATGATTTGTTAGACTTGTGTGGGGGGACTTTTTAGTTAAAGAATACGTCCTCATTCTGTTGGAGTTTTTCATGTTAAGGAAGGGACTCGTTAAGCGTTCAAACCAAGGCCCTCATGACAGCTTTGCTAAAAGGGGGTCTTTTGTTTATAAAGCTTAATTCTCTTGACTCCTTACCTTGAGCCTTTTTGACTTCGAGGAGATTAATAACGAGAAAAAAAATCTGGTTAATGTGCTAAAGAGCGTGCATGCGAGCTTTAAAAACAAGACACTTTGAGTTCGCTGTCAGTAGCAGGTGTGTCATGTATAAAAGGAACAACAGACTGCTTTGAACAGTAGCCTAACTGTAATAAAGTTTACCTCTTCACCTTATTTTGTAAAGAGGAAGATTAAGAGTAGGCTAAGGCCAAGAGAATAGCTGTTATGGCTAAGCATAGGCCTATAAATGGTCACAATTTTTCCTGTCATAGAACCCCCCCTCCCCCCGTCTTATTTTTATTTTATTTCCAATAGGTTGCATAGGAATGCCATATAATAAAATGCTTGCAATGAAAACAAAGTATCACACTATGAGTTTCCACCAGTTTCACAGATAAGGCTTTTTTATGTTATAAAGAAGACCAAAGCCTCAAGTTTTTTTTATTTTTTTTATTTATAATTTACTTTTATTAAACAATTGTATAAATGATGGACCTGATGAAACTGATAAGGGGTTTAACAAAAAGAATTTTACAGAAAATACCTGTGATTTTTTAAATAATATATGTAAATTAAAAATTCAGCTGTTATTTTAGGTATTGTGACATTAATGACAAATTCCAGTAATTCACATTTTTTATACAGAACATTTACTGTTTTTTTTCATACAGTATTTTTTCTGTTTTCTTAAATTACATAAAAATGTAAAATACAAATATAATCTGTAATTAAACAGTAACAAAAGTGATAAGTGATAAAACGGTCAAAGGACTGACAGCCCCCAAAAAACTATCATTAAAGTAAAACATCCTAAATAAACTGAAAAACACTGTTATTTCACAGGTATTTCCAGAATTATTATGATCAAATACCTTCATTGTAAAACAAATCTTTAAAAAGGGTCAAATGACTGGCAGCTGGCTGCCAAACTAAACCCATAAATTAAAGTAAAATATGCTAATTTATATAAAGATGTCACCATGATTGAGATCAGTATTTGCTTTAGTTGGGCTCTTGGCCCTTGAGTTTTAACATTAGTTTTTCTCTGATTGCTTTGTGTGTTTGACACACATTTATTATGGCAATAAATGCAGGAGAATATCTCATCAAATGATGTTTATCACTTATTGTTGATGTCATGGTGACCTGATTCACTGATATAATTTTGAATAATATCTGATTGTATCAGCTGAGGTTTCATAACTTATAGATAGACTTTAGTTTGATCCGAAGTTAATGTCACAATTCTTCACATGGCCCTTGTAATATTGTGGCAATAGTATCATAACAATCTGATATTCTGAAATTTATATACTATACAGAAAAAGTTTTGAACTGGTTTATTTATGAGTATAGAGACATGACAAATCAACATATGAATCTCGACAATGGTGACAATCAACAAAACTTGTTTGTGACTTTAGTAGCTTGTTTTGTGAGTTCAGATTTTTTTTATTGTCACCATTGTTGCGATTCATACCCTGATTCTTGATGTCTGAGTGAGTCTATATGATCCTGTCGAAACATTTTCTGTATAATGACTTAATAAAATCTATGTGAATATCACAGCACTGCAGGATTTTCTGCCTTAACATGCAAAATTAACAACTAATATTTAATGATTTAATCAGACTTCGGGTGGTATCAATAAACCAGGCAACTACATAATGACTAAAAAGTGACCAAGATCATCATCTGAGTTTTTCTTCCTTGTTTCCTACAATAACAAATATGTATCAGAGACACACATACGGAATATATTCCGTTAATCAGAGCCCAACTAAAGCAAACACTGGTCATCAAAATGGTGACATTAAACTTTATTATTGTCAATAAAACATCAACTTCTAAACCTCTGTTAATTCTCAATAAGATTGTTATGAAAGAAAAGTCTGGGTTGTAATAAGTGAAGATGTTAGTGTTTAAAGTTCTGTTAAAGTGTTTCTGTATGGTCTGTTTTGTGGGTCACCGTTGAGCTGAAGCCTGTAGAGCCTGTGCTTCAGTCCAGGATGAGCAGAGAAACACTGAATGTTACTTTAGTTAACTGACAATTAACTGTGTAGTTGCTGATGCAGACATGACATATAGTCACAGTAAATCGTACATGTAGTTCAATGCAAGAGATTCACTTTTTACAGTGAATGTGTTTTTTAGTAAAAATTCAGGAAATATAACTGTTTCTGTTAAAAGGTTTAATGAAGATATCTGTAAAAGTAATTTGCACTTATTTAAATTAGGTTATTTTACATTCATTTTATGGTTGTTGTATGGCAGCCATTGCTGACCGTCATTTAACTGTTTTTTTATGGTTTTTTTTTTTACAGTGAAGGTGTTTGGTCGTAATAATTCAGGAAATAGCAGTACAATAACAGTGTTTTTCTGTAAAACATTTCTGTAATATGTTTTTTTTTGCACTTTATTTGAATTAGGATATTTTACTTTATTTTTAAGTAGCCGTAGCTCACAGTCAATGACAGTTTTATTTTATTTTATTTTTTACAGTGTGGAATGAGTGTCCATTGTGTGTGTGTGTGTGTGTGTGTGTGTGTGTGTGTGTGTGTGTGTGTGTGTGTGTGTGTGTGTGTGAGTATGTGTGTGTGTGTGTGTGTGTGTGTGTGTGTGTGTGTGTGTGTACATGTGTGTGTGTGTACATGTGTGTGAATTACATTTCTGTGTTGCAGGGATGTACTGTGAAGGAATGTACACAGCGAAGGAGGTGGAAAGAGAAAGAAGGAGAGATAAGAGAAGAGAGGAAGAGAGAAAGAGGGAAGTTAAGACAAAAAGGGGGGGAAAGAGAGTTTCGGGTGTGTCTTGCTCCTTCCCTTGCAGAATGTCATGGGTGTGTGTTTCTGGCACCAATGTTCTCTCCATCTTCTACGCAATATAAGAAAGACGAAGACAAAAAGTCTGTCACTTCGTGGTGGACTGTCTCTCTGGAAGTATGGTTCACATTGTAAAACTAATAATGTCTACAATTTAAGTAATTGTAACAAAACTCATAAATCAGGCAAATAGTATTAACGTTATATCAACTAATAATCACAGTATTAAATCAACAAAACAGAGGACCCTACTCACCCCTGTACTTTAACTCACTTCTGTTATTTTTCATATGAGTAACAGGACTGAAAGATTGACTTTTTAAAGTTATTAAATACAGGACATGTGGCCACAGGCTACATGCTAATGAGGACACTGAGCAAGTGACTTACTTAAAGTTAACATTTATAATCAGTATGTTGAGATTGACCTTCTCAGTCTCAGTTATTGTTATAATTTCATAAAACATACAGAAATTTAGAGGACTTTTTGGTTTTCTTATGGCCTGCATATAGATCCAGATGAGGCAACTTCAGATGAAAATGTGGCTTGTGGCTTGTTCCAAGTTTTTTAGAGGGGGAAATTTGAAAGGGTAACAGGACTGAGTGAAAACCCGAAGACCCGACAAAAATGTGTATTTTATAACATATTATGGATTCTTATGAAAAACAAAACACAAAAAACACTTATTTTTCATTGTTGTGACTCAACAATGCAAAAAAAAAAAAAAAAGATTTCTGAAATATTGATGATAAAGATAGGTTTAGATAAAGGGTAACAAATTCTTTTGTTTAAATATTTAAAATATGAAGAAAAACTGTATGTTCAGGACACTTTTCTTACTAATAAAATGTATTTTAGATATCATTATTTTCATGTATATTTATAAATACAATGTCCCGAGGACAGAAATCTTACCCATTCGGTGGAATGGCTCATCTATTTTCCTTCGCCATTTGGTAGAATGTAATGCGGAAGGTATCGGCCAATTTCAACATTTCTCTCTCAAGTTCTGTTCTTCTGCTGCCCTCTTGTGGAGAACATTCTGGTACTGCAGTCTTCTGTGCTTGCTTAATTTTTTGCAGTTATAACTGGATTTGTTAAGATCTTGCTTGCGCATTTATCTCATATCCGCAGATTTTTTTGTATTTGTAAAAGGTATTTTGTGTCGTTTTTTTTTAAGTAGCCTATATAGCTATACTTATATTTATATACTTCTCGTTTAAGTCCACGTTTTATATTCATAGCAAATATCCCTTGAAGTGCTATGCAATATACAAACAAATGGGTGTGATTAAACCATAGGGATTAAACCTATGTATTAATGAAAGAAATATACAACATTTTCAGTATTTGCGCATAAGCAGCGTAGTTGCAAAATCCTTGAACGTCCACACAGCGTATGACGCCATCCTTACGTCGTGACGTTGTTGCTGCCTGGCGGTATTTTTGTTTTGGTGGTTTTGTTTAGTCCCAAGCTTGAGTGTGTAGAATTCGCTTACAAGATAAATGGTGAGTACCAGCATGACTACGCAATTTTGATATACCATATGATATCGCCACAAAATATACCAAAGCTTTTTTCACTTTAACAGAACTGTTTGGCGTAAAGTTGTTTGAAATCGTTAGCTGCACGGCTAACGTTCACCTTTTGGAGATCTGCGTTTCTCTTTTCTGCTCTTATGTTTGGTGCTTCTTGCTTGTTTGACTTATCACATCTGTAGAGCCCAGCACCAGCAAAGCAAACAGAAATGGAGCAGGACAGCCAGTCCTCTCTGTCTTCAGACGACGCAGGATGTATGGCTGCAAAAGCATTGTTGTTAGAGGATTGTGAGGAGCAGTTTGGACTGCTAAAGAAGGTAATTTAGGTTCATTTGCTATGGGATTCTTTTCAGACCGGTCAGTTAAGGTGAAGTATACCAATTCTTTGTTATAGTTTTTTTTTTTTTTACAACTCTTTATGAATCACAAGCTTTTTTATATTGCCTATGATCACAAGGCGCACAGACCTGGGTGGTGTACATTTTTTGTATCATGAATGTAGACAAAACAAGTTACATGTTTGTCAGATTTTTTGCACCCTTTTATTTAGCCTTTTGTGAATTATGTAGACAGCAGCTGCAGAAATTCAGCTGGGATGCCACTGTTTAGTTAACACAAGCACTTATTCTTACTCTTTCAGCTTCAAAATGAGATAATTTTGGCTGACGCAGAGGCTGATGATGAGGTTTGTCTTTCTCCTTTTGGTACTTTTTATTTTAGAAATCAGTTGTGTGCATATAAATGTTACTTTTCAGTATAGGCCATTCTACAGAATTGGTTCAAATTCAGAGTTTGAAACATCTTGCAAAAAATGTCTTTCCCCACAAATGTTGTATGCAGCAAATTGTATAATATCCAAGGTACATATTTCTAGTAATTGTGCAGTTAATTCTCATATTTTATTTTTTCTCCCCAAATCTGAAGCTACCGAAACGCAATAATAAATAATTTAGTAAGAAGGCTTATATTGACCTATTAATATTTAGTTTACATCTACCTTGTAAATATATTTTTTTGCTATTTTATTAAACAGTTTTAACAGGTAAATCAATAACAATTACAATTTTAACAATATCTCAAGTGTATTTTATGAGATTTGTTGTATTTTGAATCTAATCTTTCTTTTTAAAAGGCATATATCATACTGATTTCAAAGTTAAGTTTGGATATACATTAAACATACATACAATATCTCACAGAAGTGAGTACACCCCTCACATTTCAGCAAACATTTTAATATATCTACTCAAGGAACAATGCTAAAGAAATGAAACTTGGATAGATGTTAGAGTAGTCATTGTGCTGCTTGTCTAGCAGTATATATTTACTGTCCTCTGAAAATATTCAACATTATACAGCCATTATTGTCAAAATAGCTGGCAACAAAAGTGTGTACACCCTAAGTGATAATAGCTGTACGTCGTTTGACCATGCAAAGCCACTTGTCCTATTCATCATGTTTATGTTTTTGTCAAATTGTTGTATCTTGTATTAGAGCAGTTACAATTTGAGTACAATTCTCTCATACTGACCACTGGATGGCACCTCATGGCAAAAACTCTCTAAGGATTTGAGAATTAGAATTGTTGCTCTCTCCACAAAGATGGCCTATAGGCTATAAGAAGATTGGTGACACCCTGAAACTGAGTTACAAGCCAGGCCAGGGTCATACAGAGGTTTACCAAGACGGGTTCCACTCAGAATAGGAAAATGTGTTCCTTTTTGTCACTACCAAAACAATGATGACGTTTCGGTCGTGACTGTTTCAATAGTGCCAATTTTAGATAGGCTACTTTTGGGGCTAGATCAAAGATGGTTAACTAGTACAGTTCCGTTGTACAAACATAACACATTAACTCAAAATGATGGGACCTACAGGGGTTGGACAATGAAACTGAAACACCTGGTTTTAGACCACAATAATTTATTAGTATGGTGTAAGGCCTCCTTTTGCGGCCAATACAGCGTCAATTCGTCTTGGGAATGACATATACAAGTCCTGCACAGTGGTCAGAGGGATTTTAAGCCATTCTTCTTGCAGGATAGTGGCCAGGTCACGACGTGATGCTGGTGGAGGAAAATGTTTCCTGACTCGCTCCTCCAAAACACCCCAAAGTGGCTCAATAATATTTAGATCTGGGACTGTGCAGGCCATGGGAGATGTTCAACTTCACTTTCATGTTCATCAAACCAATCTTTCACCAGTCTTGCTGTGTGTATTGGTGCATTGTCATCCTGATACACGGCACAAAACTGTGCTCTTACCTGCTAATTGGACCTTCACAGTCTGCTCTTATTGGTTCAATGTGCAATTAATGAAGATTGGCCACCAGGCTGGTCCAATTTAGCCATGAAACCTCCCACACTAAAATGAGAGGCGTTTCAGTTTCATTGTCCAACCCCTGTATGTCTACTATGAGAGAGAGGGACAGGAATTTTTCCTGATCAAAAATGTAGGGGTGTAGTTGAAATCCGTCTTAAGCCCTATTCGCACTGGATTAGTATTATCTGGGGACCTCGTGTGATTTAGAAATTACCCCGCCACATCTGAATTTCGTGTGGCGCATTCGCACGGGATAACCGAAGCCTGTGATTTTACTCAAATTTACTGACTTATCTCCCGGATATGGCGTCAGGCTATTGCTTGGAAATTTCTTTTCGTTCGGTCTAGCTGTATGATATATTATGACATAGCCTAAACAGAATAAAGTTTCCTTACCGCACGCTGCTATACATGCCAATTAATCTCCATTTAATCATTCTTTTTGTTTTGCTCTTCCGATGATCTTCAGCTTTCACTTTCTGCAAATTGTGTAGTTGTGTGAAGCGATATGACTCAGCCCCCAAAATACTATCAAAACACTCCAAACCAGCCTCCATTATTCGCGAAAGATGGATAAAAAGGCGCACATGAAACAAAAACCTTGAAAAAATGATATACGATCCGGCCAAATCACAGAGATGCCGATTCGCACGGGACTAATATTATCACAGGACCTCGGTGTTCGGCGAAATATAGTAGGTAATTTGCGGGGGAATTTTTACTTTACAAATTACAGACATGGTCGATTTGCACGGGATTAAGATCTCAGACAAACTCCGCAATTATTACAAATTACTAGAGGTCACCAGGTAATACTAATCCCGTGCGAATAGGGCTTTAGACAATGGACTTAAAACATACACTGTTTCGGTTATGACATGGATTTGTGGGATTTTGTTTACATGGAGTTTCATGATTTACAAAGAAAATGGAAAATAAATATTTTTTTAACTTTTTTTAGTTTAAGAAAAAAATATATTTTTGAAAACAAAGGAAAAAATTGCAAAAATGATTTGGGGGTTAAAATTGAGGGGTCAGGGCTCGGGACAGCCACCTCCCAATTGAAAGTACCCAATACATGATGATTTTATTAAGCTTACTGATATTTTTAATATTATTGTGGGATTCAATAGATAATAGAAGGATCTTAGTAAACATCTAATATTTGAATACTTAAATGATTTTTGGTTGTGGTTGCCAAAATATAGTTTATTAATTATTATAATTTTTTTTTTTTTTTGTGGGCAGGCAGTGAATCGCCTGATTGCAATCACATCTGAGCTTGAGCAGTGGCAGGAAATGGAACCAAAATGTAAGCTGTTACCTCTTGTTTTATGTACTGTTTCAAAATTATAAATATAGGCTAATAAATGCAACATTCAAAAACTCTGGTAACAGTTTATAAAGACATTTATTATTATAATTATTTTCTAGTGCTGACAACAAATCCTGAAGTCTTAGTAGCTGTTGGAAAAGAAGAGGTACGTAACATTACTTTAACATCACTTAATAGGCAGTGAGCGTACCGAAATATAAATGCTGTTACAACTTTCTTTTTACACTATTTCTCCTCACAGTTGCAAAGACTCAACGGTCAACTTAAAATGGTCCTGTCATACTCACAAGCAAAGTTGGATGCCCAGAAAAAGATTTTGAAAAGGTGCGACACAGTTTTTGTCAAAGAGCCCCAATTATGCTTTTCAATGTTACCTTTCATGCAGTGGTGCATACCTATTTCCAAAAACCGAGTTGTCTTATTTCATGCACAAATGCCAGCCTATGGTCTTCATTGGCTGCCCGCGAATGTCTACTTTGATCCGCCCTTAAACACTGTAGTTGTAGCTGAGGCCTGGATGAGTTTGGTTTGTGTCGTCATGACGAGAAGATGCTGCGAAAGAAAATCCACTTTGCATGCACTTCCAAAGGATGAGGACTCGGCTCGAATTGATACGGTTAAATCAATGCCATCATTACTGTTCGTATCACTGTGTATACATGTGTTGAGGAAGGTTTCAGAGCTGAAATTCAGATATGGTAATAGACAGTTTAGTTTCTGACAAGCTGTAGACCAACAGACTAGGCCACCTGATCAATCAGAGCAGAGTAGGCTTTTGGAAAGCAGGGGTTTAGAGAGACGTGTCAGGCACTGTGAGAAAAGGTGATGCTGCAATGTAGTGTTGTAAAAACTGAAATTTCGGTACGATACTTTGAACAATATCGATTTTCGATACCATGGGGAATACTGCCATGTATAATTTATTATCTGATAATTGTTTGATAATTTGGGTAGCTTACATACAAAACAGGGAGGCTTTATTTGAATCGTCGAACTAAATTTACAAAAAAGACAAGTAAACAATCTGTAATAAAAAATGAACAAATAAATGGCTAATGACAGCACAAATAAACACACGAGACAAATTAAATGGCTTTACGTTTTTTAGGTGGGTCTAATGGTAGTTTTCAGGTGAGAGATACTACAGAAATGTAAATTAACACTGGATAGTATTCATTGTAAAAATGAAATACAGACTAATGCTTACAATTAAAGTTACAAAAGTTTCTCTTGTTCTTTGATTAACATGACAGACAGCAGCTGCAGGTATTCAGCAGGTATTATATAACATATATAACATGTATATCAGTCTGCTTTCACTTTAAAAGCTTATGCACAGATTCAATAGAGTGGTGCAGGTATGACATCACTTTGTAGGCCAACCAGCAGTTAGTATCAAACGGGTTCCCTCGACTTTTTTACATTGGCTTTTGGATTATCGCAAAGAAACAAGCTGTGTGATCAACAAAGGTTATGCATGGATACAACAAAGATACTTGCATGTTTTGTCCATCAAGATAATTTTCACAGATGAACACAACTTTTATGAATTTTGAAGCCTAAATGCAGTTGCCAGGAGTAAAAAGCTCAAGGTAGGCTATAAACGAACTACACCACAGTCCCTAGAATTCAACGTCACCACCACTAAGCTTCCGACACAAGTCTTTCGGGTTTTATCTAAAAACATTTTCCCAGAACATTTGAGTTAGAATAGATAATAAGAGCAGAACTATAAGCATAGTGAGGCTGTAAAAGCGGAATGAGCTTACCTGTTTGGTGTTATGCTCCCCGACAGCCTCTGTAGTCTCATTTAGCCACTTGTTAGCAAACAATATCACGTTTTGGAGGAATACTGATGCATTTTATGTCAGAATAAAAGTGAAAGTGTCTTGAGCTTGTTCACCTCAGACCTTATTTCAGCCATTAAACCAAAATCCCATTCAAAAAACCCATTGACTTTGGGAGTTTTAATCATTTAAGTACCAAGTTTTGTATATATATTTTCATATATATTTTCATGAAATATATATATTTTTCATGGTTTTAGTTAACAGTAATAACTTTGTTCAAGATTGCTATGCTTAAATGAACTTTTAAGTAGGACTGAAAAATACATTCCTGAATAATATATACAACATGTATAAGCTCTGTTTAAAAATGTTTTTCAGGGAGCAGACATGGCAAGCTGAGAAGAAAGAAGCATTGAATGCAGTGTCTGAGAAAATCACCAGATTACGACATGAAAATGAGAAATCAGAGCACAGGTTCTTAGTATAATGCTGGGATTAAAAATCACATTTTTACATCTGCTTTACAGGGATATTTACCCAAGAATAAAAATATACTCATTTTATCTGTAAAAACAAAAGGGTAATTCTTTTTAGCCATGTTCAATAATTTGGTTAAAATGGCATGTGAGAACTAATAGTACTTTTTATAGAAGATTATACATCTATACACACTTTGTTTTTTTACAATAATGATAATGTGTTTTACATTAATTATCCAATCTTACATTTTTTTTTGCAGTATTTTGCAGGATATGAAGAGAAAAATTAACAATCTAAAGGACTATCAAAGCAGTCTGATGGAAATACTGAGCGACATGTTAGCTGAGCACTTCCCACTTCCTGATCCCCTAGGAAACGTCACAAAGAAAAAAAGAGTAGGTGGCATCTTTACCCTCTCAATCAGATCAGAGAATATTGGATTTGTATTTTTTGGCTTTTGCACATAAATATTGGATTTGGATTTTTCAGGCTGTTGCATATGATGCAGAGATTAACCTGATTTCACTGAGTGAGATTATCGAGGTATGTTCGGATACCCATCACAATAAAACATATTTCTTTTTATATCTTCACATTATGTTTGTAATCTTTTTAAGAATATAAAAAGTTAATTTCCATTCTATTAAATCAACAACAAATTATATTCTTAAAAAGATTACAAACATAATCTGAAGATTTTAAGAATATAATTTATTGATTTAATAGAATGGAAATTAACTTATTTCTTGACACGGCATGTTTAAAGGTACGGAAAGTGATTTCTGAGAAACACCG
Organism: Chrosomus eos; assembly: GCA_036326025.1. Classification (NCBI taxonomy): domain Eukaryota; kingdom Metazoa; phylum Chordata; class Actinopteri; order Cypriniformes; family Leuciscidae; genus Chrosomus; species Chrosomus eos. Next base: position 22,746,553 of record CM070819.1, read on the forward strand.
TTGATATTTGAAATCAACCCAAACAAACACACACCCCCCTCGATTGCTCCAGCTCCATAATGCACAAGCACACCATGCAAGAGTGGATGTCCCTTTATCATAGCTGAAGCAAAGTAATATTATGCTTAAATAAATAAAGAGAAGATGATAAACGGAGACAAGGAAGAACAAAAAATGAACATGCAGTAGTACACCAGAGTACAAGTAGGAGTTGGTTGTTAGTTGCCAGCAGCATAACAGACAAAATATGAAAAAACTATCCTGTTACTATAGCTAACATTACAACAACATATCTTGGTTCTGTGAAACATAACAAAACCAATGTTACTCGCATATGTAGCAGAAACAACAACCTCTGCGTCCGTTTTCAGGCCTTCCTGCTTGGATCTCTCCAGAGCTTTCCTAATATTAACGTGGGTCCTAAAGCTCTTGCCTGATCATAACCATTCTTTTCCCAGTATTCCTCTGACCTTTTCTTTTTTGAGTCTCTCAGCTATCTCTCTTTCAACAGTCTTTCTTCAAATCTCCCTCTTGCTCACTCCCTCTCTCTCTTCCCTCATCATGAGTGTAAACGCCCTGTACTTCTGATTGGCTACACGTTTGTTGTGCTGCTCGGTCAGATCCACTTTCAACAGTGTTTCTCAGAAATCGCTTACTGCGCCTTTAATTTACTATTAACCCATTTAATCATACCCATTTATTTTTTACAGAGATTGACCAATAAAACATTAGAATCTCCACATGACCCTTATGTGACTACTGATGACACTTTCTGGCCCCCGTACACAGAGATGCTTCTTCGCAATGGTATTGCCATAAGACATCCAGAAGATTGCAATAAAATCCGTCTGGAAATGTTTTATTAAATCTTAAGTGCACCAAACTTATTCTTATTCTAATTTAAAAATTAGATTTTTATGCCTGTAGTTAACTGTAAATGTCTATTTTTACTTTAAAAAAAAATCAGCAAAATATTTGGCATTATGGTATCACATTGCAATTGATTTGTTTTGGAAGTACATGTCAAGTACAACACTTAGAATTTATGTTTCTCTTCTATAATTGTGTTGGTGTTTTGTTTTACTCTGTTTATACATACATTTGTCAAAAATTACTTAATTAAAACCACCTTAAACATTCCCTTTGACTTTTAGTTGTCTCCAGTGCTGCTCAAGATGTCAGTTTGGGAAATTCTCATGGTTTGTAAACAAAAACAAAACTTGTTGGGTCACTGATAAATCTCTACAATTTGTTGTTTAACATGTTGTATGTAGCTTTTTTTTAATTGTGTGAAATCAGAAATTGGCTTTCAAAAATACACCTTTTTACAAAAAGATTTCAGTAAATGTCCTTATATCATCATGTATTATTAATGAATAAGTAATAAGTTCCTATTTTGTTTGAAAAGGTCTCCATTTTTTAATAGTGCAGTTTTTAGTTTGTTTATTGGACTCTTTTATTGTTGTATGTTTTACCCATATGCTGTTGTCTTTATGTGGGTAATACTGACCACAGTTTCTGGAGAGGCTGTACTTTAAGTCATTGTGTGGTCTTAGCTTACACCGCCTGTGTTAATAGCAGTACATTTTACAGTAATATACAGATTTTAATAATTCAGGCTGTTATATGCTTTAATGACAGAAACTGAACTACAGTCACCAAAACACCATCCCATAATGCTTAGAACATTGTTATTGTATTTTTACAGTAATGTCCTGGTGACAGCTGGCACAGCTGCTGGTTTTGTAAAATTAACAATCAAAAATATTGTTTAGCCTACACTTAGAAATATTAAATGGAGCCAAAAATAGATTTGTGACAACTAGCCCCAGGGCTTTTTCCTGTGTAATGCCGTGTCCTTTCAACAGAGGGCGGGAGGGCGCTACTTTTTCCACTGTAGGTCTGTTGTTGCCCTTTACCTGTTGAAAAGTAAGGTACATTCAACCAATTCAGTTCCTGTAGTCGTTCAGAAGTACACTTAAGCGTATATATGTTGTATTTATACAATCTGTCAATTTTGCTATTTGGATACAACATTACATTGGGCAGTATAAAGTTCGGCGACACCTTGTGAATAAAAATGTAACGAGCTAGGCCTACTTCATAATATTGTCGTTATAGCCTACTTTTTGGTTTAAACGAATTCGCATTGCTTTAAAGAAATAGCTCAAAAGTGTGGGATAGTGTGAATATTTAGCCTACCTGAGTACTAAACTTGACAAAAGTATATAAGCTTCTTTTATCAGACCACTTCTCTGACTCCCGAATGATAAACAAGCCACTTACAATCACGATAATGCTTTTGAGCATCCGCGAGACTGGCTGGCACCCGACATTCATCGCTTTACAGATTCCCAAACTGGTCACACTTCATTCAATAATAATTAATTAAACTTTACATAAATCATGAATTAATTAATATTCACATCATAGCTAGAAAAGGAATATGAGATAATGTGCTTGTTAATGTTTACTAATGAACGTAGGCCTATATTAAACATTACATAATGATTAAGATTAATGTAAAATAAAATGCTTACAAATTATAAAACTTTCAATTCTTGAAAATATGCAAATGTCATTAAGCTTCAGTTTAATTTATTATTATACCTAATGCACTTTAAAAAAAATGTACAATAGCCTAGCAAAAAAGTTGTTTGGTAGTAAGTGATCCAGATGTTCAACAAAAAATGTTACCAATATATGACTGGCCTATAGGTGTCTTTAACTATGTACTTGCATCAAAATAACAATAATTAATCATAATAATTGTAGTTATTCAAAAACTCTTGCTTCTATTGAGGTGTGATATTGGTAAGGATGGAGACCGGTTTGGTGGTATGTGAAGGTTTAGGGATTGGTTAGGGTTCAATTTGATTACTATAAGGGAACATGTGATTTAAACTGTTTTTATTGATTTGTTTTGATCAATTTTTTCTTTAAAAAAAAGTTTGATTCAAGTTATCTTGTTTAAGTATATGTGTTGAGGCAATACAAACTTGTTTTGCACCCAAATTACAATTATTGCCGTTATGCATTTGTACAATGATTTATAAACATTGAATAGTTTCACATTCAGATTACTGACCCGACCCCCCCCCCCCCCCCACACACACACACACATGAACAAATAATTAATAAATGAATTGTAAAGATGTGTAAAAAGGGTAAATTCATTTGCCTGTGAGATGACTGCCCATAAAGGTAAGCTTCTATAAACATTTAAAAATAATGAATAGTTTCAACTTTAGATTGGGCACTGTACTGCAAAACCATGAACAAATTATTAATAAATGATTTGTGAAAATGTGTAAATAGTAGAAGTCTGCATACCACAACAAACAAAGATCAAATGTGTGAACTACGGACTGTGGTTATGAGTTTATGAATAATAAGTTAACACAAATAGTGTGAAGTGCTTAAAATTACTAATTAAACCATTTTTTTTACAACATTTGTAAATGTAAAAAATTGGGTAATAGGTGAATTGAAGTTAAATTACATTTGTTAGCAATTGTTTTATTTACATTACATAATGATTATGCATATTATATCATAGCTGTTTGATTATATACTAACAAATTATCCATTAAGCATTATATAATGCTTCTTTATTATGTATTAATGTAATTTTTAACTATTGTAAACCATCTGTCAAAATCATAGATTTAAAAAAAGTTCTTGATCATTTGAATTGAAAGTTAAATGGCATTTGTAACATTTCATTAAATAATGATCTGCTATCATTATGTAACATTTAATAAGTTTATTAGTAGCTAAAACATTAACAAGCACATTATCTCATATTTCTATCTATGTGAATATATATTAACTAATGATCTGTTAAGCATTATGTAATGTTTGTTAATGAAAGTTGCACCGAGCAATTTTATCTTAAAGCAACTTGCACTGGCATATCTTGAAATATGTCAGTGCCATTGTTCTGTCTCAAGATGTACACCATAATGTTTTTTTTCCCCCAAAAAAAGTATTAATGTCCCAAATTGAAACAAGGCCTATATTGGGTTAATCTAAACCCTTCTGTGAAACCAGGTCTTGGTGTTCTTCTAATCTAGGCTGGTTCTAATTATTCTCAATTATTCAAATTGCTGCATCATGTTCAGTTACCACATCATGTGAAAGTCAATGCCATGGCATGTGATATCAATGCAAAGGCATTGACTTGCTGTTTTTAAATCTGAGTGCATGTGAAGAACATTCCACAAGCTTTGGCAGTCTTTTGGAGCTTGACATGTGGGAACTGAACTGTCTTTATATATTAGTGGAAAATGATGGTAGAGAACAGTGTGTATTCATGTCATAGCTGCAATATATTTGGAGATTAGACTAGAACGCACAATATGGTGAGACATATTTTATTGAGAAATATTTGCTTTTAGTTATTTAATATAGTATAATTTAGTTATAGCACAACATTGGAAATCATGAAAAGGGCTATATTGCACCACATGGGACAAGAAATCAGTGAGATACAAACATTTGCAGAAATGCACTAAAGTAGCTGAAAGTGTTTTGTTACACACATGCGCGCACAAAATATACTTTTCAAGTCTGGGGAAATGTGCTATTATAACTTTGTGAATGACTGAATGACTGAATTCATAGCGGAACAAGCTGTCCGTTGCATCGTGTGTTGCTGTCCGGGGTCCTGAAAAAAAAAAAAAAAAAAACCTAGCCGGGTGCACTTACATGTCATCAGCAAATGTTCGTCGAATTAATTAATCATATGAATTGGATTATTGTTGTATTTTCTCTGTGGATTGTCTACTTGCTTTGGTTTCTTCTCTGCCATGCAGGCCATATATCCTAAATAAAATGATAGTTTTCTTTTAAGATATCTATTTAATTTTTGATATGTGCACATTATACTTTTGGGGATAATTTAATTTCAGACATCCCTCAGTCAGACAAAACTGTGGAATTGATTGTTTTTAAGTGGTCCGCGCGAGCGAATCTAAAAATAACCTGGCGAGAGTGTGCACCTATTACCGTACTACTAGCCTACTCCTAAAAATACAGAGAGATGCGAACGTACTTGTGAAGGTGCGTGGTCGAGCAAAAACACGACACACCGATATGAAAAAAGAAACGGGAATGTAACTTTCATACAAATGCCTTTTTGCCAATTTCACAACGAGTAAGCGTTGAAGATAGTTGTATACGCGGCCGCGGATCTACATTTCGATTGACTCTTATCTCTGAGAGCGACGGGGAAAGGAGAGAGAGAGAGAGAGGAGAGAGAGAGGAGAGAGAGAGGAGAGAGAGAGAGAGAGAGAGAGAGAGAGAGAGAGAGAGAGAGAGAGAGAGAGAGAGAGAGAGAGAGAGAGAGAGAGAGAGAGAGAGAGAGAGAGAGAGAGAGAGAGAGAGAGAGAGAGAGAGAGAGAGAGAGAGAGAGAGAGAGGAGAGAGGAGAGGAGAGAGAGAGAGAGAGAGAGAGAGAGAGAGAGAGAGAGAGAGAGAGAGAGAGAGAGAGAGAGAGAGGAGAGAGAGAGAGAGAGAGAAGAGAGAGAGAGAGGAGAGGAGAGAGAGAGAGAGAGAGAGAGAGAGAGAGAGAGAGAAGGAGAGAGAGAGAGAGAGAGAGAGAGAGAGAGAGAGAGAGAGAGAGAGAGAGAGAGAGAGAGGAGAGAGAGAGAGAGAGAGAGAGAGAGAGAGAGAGAGAGAGAGAGGAGAGAGAAAAGGGAGGAGAGAGAGAGAGAGAGAGAGAGGAGAGAGAGAGAGAGAGAGGGGAGAGAGAGAGAGAGAGAGAGAGAGAGGAGAGAGAGAGAGAGAGAGATCAGTGGGCGAGAGACGGACTCCGCCTCTTCATCACCCAATACCGAGCCCCGGTTCAGTTAAGGGGGAAATCACATATCTGCTAGCTAATGCCGGAGTCCCTCTGTTTGCGTCGTCTCCGGGCGTAGAGATGATGGGCTTCCCGTAACTGGAGGTGGAGGAGAGTGGCGGGGGTGGGGGGTAGCGAGAAAAGAGGAGGGGTGGGTTAAAAAACACGAAGAGAAACAAAAGCACAGTTGTGGGTGCCTGAAACCATGCAAGATTTGCACTGTTCTCAAAGAACGCTGCTCTATCCGTGGACCATGTCGTGAGGTGTGGCTCCAGCGCTCGGGATACTGCCAATAGATAGCCTACGCCTGGGAGCAGGGCAAAAGATGTCCGCCTCTGTAGGGCCCCAAGGCGGCCCTCGCCCACCCACCGTGCCGGCTCCCATGCCTGATATGCCGGACTTGAGTCACCTCACGGAGGAGGAAAGGGAAGTCATCATGGCAGTGATGGTTCGGCAAAGGGAAGAAGAGGAGAAGGAACAAGCCATGCTAAAGTAAGTGCTGGCCGATTTCCTTTGTGTAAAGCGTCTGGTTGCAATGGCCTCTGTATATAGAAAGCGGGAGTTAATGCAACAGATGAACTTGGGATAGATTGGTGTTAACAGTCTTTGTAGTGTGTGAGTAGAAAATAGCTAGATTTGAGGTCAGGCGAGTTACAGGTGCACCACGAAGAGCAGTCGGAGAGATGGGGCGTGACAGAGAGCGAGGATGAATCATACTTCGTAACTGCGAGCCACCCCACTCCACCCGATGCACCTCCGGGGGCAACACAAGGTGCTCTTCACCCCCAAGCAGTCGCCCAAACACTATTTTATATGGTAGGCTATAACACACCGCGAATGTTATCTTGGAGAAAGGCTATTGAATGAGGCTTGCGCGCTGGTCTGTGAAGAAAGAAAGCACGTCTAATTGTATACACGTTAAACGACAGGACGCTAAAACGTCTGTTTTGTGTCTATTGACAATATTCAAAGATATCCACTATCTGGACTAGAAATATAGCCTTTCGCAGCTTTACAACCGGGGTGTGGTTCGTGATTGGCTCGCGATTATTTCGCCTGGCTCAGTCGATGCATGTGAGGACTTGACTACAAACTTAAAATGTAATTTTTTAGGGATAGCCTATAGATTACTGGAAGTGGCGACTGTAGCGATTATCGCGAGTTTCGAAGATAATATCTAAAATAGTACAATTTCCTCTCATGTGACAATCATCTCCCTCTCCTCGGCATGAATGATTTGGAGACGAAGCTGACGTAGAGGTTCTGACTGACCGAGTTGCATTTCGCGTATTCCCTTACAGTTACTCTTCAGACGGAAATGACGTGATAGAAAATTGAGGCGAGGTTATGTAATTTTTCCTATGACGATTTATCTGCAACGGAAATGGTAATCTATAGCTTTGACCATGCGATGATTGAGTCATAGGCGCCACTACATCACGACTCTCCAGCCACATCTGGAAATGTGTGGCAGTTGTGGTGTTTTCTGTGCCTGTGAAGTGAATGTGCTGAGAGGGAAGCATATTTCATAATCACCGTTTGTCTCATTACATCTGCACAACAATGACCTCGTGTTTGTCCATACTGTATGCCACTCTCTGTAAGGTTCACAGTGACAGATGTAGAAAATATGGAGAGGCCTACAGATTTACCATAATCTTAATCTTACATGCTTAATGAATCATGTGTGCTTTTTGAAAATGATTTTCCCTACACTTTTAAGTATTTTCCCATGATATAAGCAACTGCTCTATCAACAACCTACTATAGTCAGTGAAAATCAGATAAAAAAATGTATTAGTATGTAGGCTATGCTAAAGTGTGTTATGAAACAATTTCCCTTAATATTAAGGAGAAATATATACAAATATCAAATAGTATGTTTATATAGGTGATAAGTCACCCTTAGAGACTATATTTTATGACATATTATGCATGGAATTCACTCTGCATTCGAATATGCCTATTTTTCTACTGTATACATAGTATGCAAAAAGCATGATGCCTATGAGTATAATACATATTTGAAAAACATTTGGCAAAAAGTACCTGGTTGGCCTATACCCCTGAGATACTGGAGTGTGCATTCGAATGACACTTTACCATGATGCCATGGGAGAGAAGTGGCACATGCCAGTAAAGGGACACAACTGACCGGTCACATGACATGGCAGATTAACTTTTTAACATTTTTCAAACATAGTTCCTACTCAGACAGTAGGCGCTTTCAGACAGCTTCGCTTATAGATGACACAAAGCACACAAATTTGATCAATTAGGCTTAATTCTTACCACTTAAACACATTGTGCCCATTGATATTTAGAGAAATGTGGCTGTGGTAAATAAGGGACCCTTCCGTATCTTTGTGTTATTTTTTGGTTAGGTTGACTTGTATGTGATAAATGAAAGTTAGTAGATCAGTGGTTTGCATTATGTTTGTTGTAGTCAGCAGTGAGAAATTATATTGGTATATTTTTTGATGGGTAACTGTTTTATCTCAGTTTTATCTGAGATCAGGCCAGCTGGGACAGATAAACCCTGTAATCAAGCTGTTCATACGGTTTCAGGCAGCCTTGAGAACAGGTCAGAGCTAATCATTGACAAATGTGTGTGTGAATGCAACACCTGGTCAGGTCACATACACAATCACACACACAGATGCTAATGTGCTCACAGAACATGTGTATAATCATGCAAAGTTAAGATAAAAAAAACAAAAGCTTAATTACAAGTTTCAAGCACAACTTAAATGAAAAAACTTGAATGTCACCAGTTGTTATTTATACATATATGATATTCTACAAATGTCATGTCACTTTTACCTATAAATACAATTCACTGCAGTTTCCAGCTAAAATGAACACTAGTGAAGAGGTGGACAGTAACGAAGAACATTTACTTGAGTTTAAGGTAGTCATGTCGGGTGGAGCATCACTGACTGGCTTAAGCCACCTTGATGGCACAACAATGCAACAATAATAAAACAATGTGTTGACATAAAGAGAAAAATAAATTTACTTTTGATATTAAAGTACTTTTAAAAGCAAGTACTCCTGTACTTTTACAGTAAGATCGTAAAAATATGTTTTTACAACTTTCACTTGTAAAGGTGTAATATTTTACCAGTAGTATCTATACTTTCAAGTAATTGAGTTGTGTACGTTGTCCACCTCTGCACTATGGCGCTTTTCCACTGCAGGTAGGGCTCGGTTCGGCTCGGCGCGGAACGGTTCGGCTCGCTTCGCTTTTCCACTGCGTGGTACGACTCTGCTCGGTACGGCACGGTTCGGTTCGCTTTAGCGCGGTTGCTTTTCCACTGCAGTTAGTACCCCTTCAAAGCGGGTGGGACTGATCGTTACACTGTTTGTAGGTCCGGTGATAGCCGGGTGCGGCTAAGAGCTGAGCTACTTGGAACACCTTTTCATTCCGTTTTGCCCCCGCTCCTCGGCAACCAACGAGAGGAACGTCTGCACCTCAACCACGATTCAGCCATTTCTTTTTTAAAGTTTTGATCTCTTTTTTTTTCAAGAAAGTAAAACACAGGTGCTACCGTGTTGGCTGTTGTCTACTGGTTATATGACTCTAGGTGTGTTCGACATCGGCTGCGGCTGGATGTAAGCGATCGGCGAGAGTAGCCGCGTGCAGGCGGGGAGGAGCTGCAAACGGAGACGTGAAGTCGGACACTTTCTGGTTCCCGTAGTGACCGCTCACGTGGTGTTTGTATACTTTACCACAGCTGAAGTGAAATAAATGCAATATTTGCAAACTACACAGATGTTTCAGAGACATTTTCATTCAATACTTTATCTACTGCTTCATACAGCATCTGTTTGAACAAGAATAAAGTTCAACATAAGCCTACAGCTACTATCAATGAAGTGGAATAAACGTTTTTTAATCAGTTTTATTTTGATAAACATAACACAATACATCGCGACTACATGAAAAGAGTGTTACTGTTATAAAAAAATTATTTCTGAGCTTTAGTGGAACTAAAGACGTGTGAGAATAAACCGAATAAACACGAAACGCACGTGATCGTTGTCATGCAGTGAATCCGGCCAATCGTGGATCAGTTGTGTCGTCATCAGAACCTGTGCAGCCGCTCTTGAGAATCTGCGCTGGCTGAATCCTGCGGCTGCTCTCGAAACGCTCTCGCGGTACTTTGATAGCATACGTCACAGTCATGTGGAGTCAGCGCTGCATCAAGTCGGACAAAATTTCTAACCGGCATGCACTGTTTCAAGTCAGCCACCGATCGGTCTGCGCAGAGCTGCATGAAGTCGAACAAGCCTTCTGTATAGCGGGTTTAGTGTCTCGTGTCGCAAATCCAATGACGCTGGTAGTGACTATTCTGTCTGTCTGACCAATCAGTGATCTGCAGTGTTTCACGTCACATTTTAGTACCGGTACCGTACGCTTGGAACCTCAACAGATCAGGTACCATTTAAAGCGAGCCGAAGCGAGCCGTACCGTACCGTACCATGCAGTGGAAAAGCGCCACTAGTGGCAGTAAAATACCAACAACTTGTATTCCTTTTCACACAAATTATGATTAGCCTATCACTTATCTGTCTTGTGGTTCCTTGCACACTACTACCTTAAAACACGGCAGTGTATGATTTGTTAACATGCATTTTGACGTTTGCATCACCATATGTTTGGCTTTTCTGACGTAGTAAACTTGTTTGGTAGTCATGACTCATGATCAAAGAGCTCAAAGACTAAGCAAGCTAAAGTGGCATGGTAGAGAGCATTGGAGAGCTGTTCTCCCTTGAACACCTCACCCAGAACACTTTCTTGTTCATAAACCCTGTCCAGCTTGCAGATGTATTGGAAAACCAGAAAAAGGGTTAAGGATTATTCAAAGGCTAGGATCAAATTGGCTTTCAGTGGTGAGCTATAGTTGGGTTTCCTTCCAAACGTGAAACAAATCTTTTCAAAGTTGGCTAAAGATAAAAAACACAAATGTGAACTAGGTGCGTTTCCATCAAGTTGTTCGAGTGGACGATGGTGGTATTGGTTGCCTAGTAACCAACAGTAAATAAAACACCATCAGCGGAAACAGCCGATTACTCACATGGTTAGCAAATGTTTAGCAAATGTGTTTACATCTTCCATTATTCACATTAACTTTTTTTTTTCGCACAAGTCAAAAACCACCTCAAGCGAGCATAAAAACTTTTTGCAAATTAAGATATATTTTCTTTCTTAAATTTGTCGTTTGCATCACTTGTTTCTGATTTTCTCAGAACTTTTCTTAACCGTCTGGTAAGGTTCTTCTAGCATTAACAAATGTTTGTTCAAAATTATCTGATCTTAAATGTATGCACAAATGATAAAACAAAAACTTTTTTTATACATCAATCATTGAGCATTTTTTTTTCTTCTTCTTCCTGAAATGTTGTAGATTGACATTTTTCTAACATTATTTAAATGTTGCTACTTGTTTCAGAATGTTTAGAACATACATAAGTATCATTCCCATAATGTTTGCAAAATGGAATGTTCCCTAACATCCACATTAACATCCAGACTGGATGTTTTAAACATTCTGAAATATTTTTTTCAGAACTAAATGGGAATGCTAGCAAAACTTTCTTATTACAATTTTTGTTTGCTGGGCCTTAGGAAAGGCAGCATGCCTGTCTGAGGATACAAAACCTGCATATTTCAAGCCAATAATTTATTAGATCCCACATAAACAGTAGAAGGTAATAGGATGTTTAATTTGCATCATTTTAGAAAAATATCCTAGAGCCCTCGTTGTTTTTTTCCCCAGTGTGACTTCTGACTACTAAGAGTGGCAGCCATTTATTTTTTCTTCTAGACTTATAAAACAAATTCAGTTGAGGACAGCCTCTTGCCAGACTGCAATCTCAAAACAGTAGCTTTGTTGCAGAAGAAAAGTCCTTATAAAAAGATAATGTGTATTACCAAAATCAGTTTGTTGAAAAGATCATCTTTTCTTGTTCCTTTCCCTTTTTCTTAGCTTATAAGGAAGGTTTCATGGTTTCTGGGAGGAAAAACGTTGGCATTAAATTATGAATTGAAGCTGAAAATAGCTCACACTTGGAAGTCATTGCTGAAATATTAAAAAATGTAGCTTGTCATGGCTTCTCTAGATGTTCGTGGTCTATTTTTAACCTGTTTATTTTTTACCTTCCCTCATGAATTCTCACTTACATGTAATTGTGTGAGAGCAAGAGTCGGCTTATAGCATTACAAGTCTGTTTGATTTGAGATGTGAAGAGGTTCATCTGTAGCCTGACTTCGTCATACTCATATTCTAGAAAGAATGTGAGTCTGAAACTGCTCCATTGGGCTGTGATTATGGGCCGTGTGTCAAGCGAACCAGAAAAAAAAACCTCTGCACTCAATTGGATAGACCTACAACCAATCAGAGCAACGGAGTAAGTGACGTTGAGAGATAGATTAAAGTTGATAGATTAAACTTTTTCCGAATCCCGTAGGAAGGACGGCAAAAACATATTTTCCATCGACAAATGCCTTGATCGCGGTTCTCTGTTCCTCTTCTAAAATGAATGCGCTGTCTATATCTTCTATAAAACACGCGATAGCGGAATATACACAACTCAATTCTCCAGCGGCAGCCATGAATTCAAAACAAGCGCTCTGATGACGTGGATGGTTACGTTACCGTTGCGTTGCTCACATAGGTATGATGTCTATGGTTGATCATCTGTCCATCATCGTAGAAAGCCCGCCCTGACAATTTGATTGGTCCGAACAATTTTTGATCGGGCATAATAGCTCCTCAACGGATCGAGTCCAGAACGAACTTCCCGACCAAAAAATGTTGTGGGCGGGGTTCGGGCTGGCAGCCAGGCTAGTTCATCTGTTCTTTTAACACTAAAACTGCTCTAACTAAGCACTGAATTGACTGGTTAATAATTGCAACAACCGGCTAGTAGCCATTTCATGTTTGCACATAAGTGTTAAGGTCATTTGACCTCCTTTGAGACACCTAGTTAGTGGATGATTGATCATGTTTCAGTACTGTTATCAGCTGTAGTTCACGGTCTTGAAGGTGTCTTGTATTAGCTATCATGAAATTCTGGGAATATGCCTATAAAAACTCTTACATGTTGTAAAAAGAGTAAAAGTGTCTGAGGAAAAAGGGAGAGAAAGGTTGCCTTTTTTAGCACTGACAACATGAAAGTTTAATGAACAAGCATTCTCCATGGGTTGCCCGGGAATAGTGTGTGTATGTGTGTGTATGACCAGCAGAGCCGTCGCAATGGGGTAGGCAAAGTAGGCAGCTGCCTAGGGCCCCCAGCTGAAGGGGGCCCCCGATGGACGGTCGTTTAGGTTGTGTATCTGCCCTCGTCAAACCGTATCAACCACTGTAAACAAACCACCAGAGTGAGACGGCGCTATCACTCTCCAGTACTGCTCCGTGAGTGAGAGGGGCCCCCCAAACTAGAGGGATTCCCCCTATGCAACGACAAACACTATGAGTGCCCTAATCACTGTAATGTTGAAGTGACATCCACCGTCGCGCACCCCCCATCAGGTCCCCCACTAGCTGTCAGTGCACTCAGCGCTACGCGGGCATTTAAATTTAAAAATGAAGCGCTCATACCCTTCAGGATTTTCCAAAAGACAGAGAAAGAAAGAAGAAGAGGAAAAACGCCAAAGACACAGCGGTAACGTTAAGTATACCATTATTATCTCCAAATACAACTGTCTGACGTGTTTTCACATCTCTGCAAGTGCGAACATGAACCTTGACATCAGTGATCAAACACAGCGGTAGATGTGTGAGTGTTGTTGTTAGAGGGTGAAAAAGTTCAACTAATTAATAGTCATACACAACTTTGTTCTGTTTGCACTTTGCAGAATTTAAGCAAAAAAAATACACACTAGAAATTTTCTCGCCTTCACTGTTGTAGCTACAACATTCGAAAACTTCCTTTGAGCTAAATCCTCTTGATGCACGAGCCCAGATTACGATCGCATGAGATTTTTTTTGCCATGTATAAAGAATGATAATATTAAGAATATGAATAATTATACTTTTTTTTACCTTGTTTTTGCCATGTTGACAAAAATAAACATTGATCAAATTGTGTCATCCCATCAACAATGCCTCATTGAAGACACTGTGTCCTTTACTACACTCTAGTGGCCACTTTGTGTAGCGTACTACAGAGTAATTCATGACTCTTAAAGGGTACCTATTATGGATTTTTGAAAATTGCCCTTCATGTAGTGTGTAACATAGATCTAAGTGAACGAAAACATCCTGCAAAGTTTTAAACATGAAAGTTCACCGTATACAAAGTTATTGTCTCTCAAAAGTAAGAGTCGACTCTGAGTCCCTGATATGAATCGTTCGACGAACGATGCTTTTCTTTTGTCTAGTTGACGTCAACTTGACAAGTTATTTGAATAAGATACGCCCACTCATTGCGTTCGGAGACGGCAGGGAAAACGTACTTGGTTACTAACGTAACCTCGGTTCTCTCTAGAGAGGGAACGAGCACTGCGTAATATCTTACGCTACGGGGAAAACTCTTTTCCACGAGATATTGAAGCCAAAAATTATCCTTAATTTTTTATTAATGTAAAACGCTTTGCGGCACAGCTAGGCGAGACAGCTCGCGCGCCTATTGGTACTCGTACTGCGTAATATCTTACGCTATGGGGAACACAATGCAACACGCCGTGCTGGTAGGGATCCAACACCAAAGTCCCAGGGGCCGAAGCCCAGGGCGCATATAGTGCATAATCACCATAAACTCACAGAGAGTGAGGGAAGAGAGGCTAGAAGCATCATTCCCTGTAAAATAGCATCCGAAAGGAGCTAATCATGTGACAAATAGAGCATACCGTCAGGGTGAACATTCAGCCTGAACTGGGTGGCCACATGTGTGTCAACATTTTTAATGAGCTGCTGTACCGGTCAGTGAGCAATACGCAGGTAAAACTCAGTATCCGAGCCGCACAGCGGGCAGATAGCACTGAATTTTATACCGCCAAAAGCTTAGCTTGTAAGGCGGGAACCTCCAGGTTATAGTATTTTATAAATGTAGACGGCGAGGCCCAGCCCGCGGCCATACAAATATCTTGCAGGGTAACCCCGCTAGACCATGCCCACGAGGAGGCCATGCCTCTTGTGGAGTGCGCTCTAACACCCAAAGGGCACTGTAGGCCCTTAGAAGTGTAAGCCAGCGCTATGGCACCGACTATCCATCTGGATAGGCTCTGTTTCGAAGCGGCAAGTCCCTTAGCACGGCCGCCAAACGAAACGAAAAGCTGCTCAGTCTGTCTGAAACCAGACGAGCGGGACACATAAGCCCTTAGTGCCCTGACAGGGCAAAGGAGACTCGCGTCCTTCTCCTCATTGAGAACCGGAAGGGCAGACAGGGAAATCACCTGGGCCCTGAACGGTGTGTTGAGGGATTTTGGCACGTAGCCGTGTTTCGGTTTGAGTATGACCTTTGAGTCATTAGGTCCAAACTCCATGCATGACGCGCTCACTGAAAGCGCTTGCAAGTCCCCTACGCGCTTCACTGAAGCGAGAGCCATAAGAAACGCTGTCTTGAAAGACAAGTGTTTCATGTCTGACGACTGGATTGGCTCGAATGGGGCACCTTTCATGGCCTCCAAGACCGTGGAAAGGTCCCATGTCGGGACTGAAGGGGGCCTGGGAGGGTTTAGCCTCCGAGCTCCTCTAAGGAAACGCACGACTAAGTCGTTCTTTCCTAGTGACTGGGCAGACACCGGTTTTTGCAAACATTGCTATGGCCGCCACGTATACTTTGAGCGTGGAAGGGGACCTGCCCTTATCCAGTAGCTCCTGAAGGAAGGAAAGCACTTCCGTAACCCCGCAGTCTACAGGTGAAAAGCCCTGCGCTTGACACCAAGCAGAGAACACAGACCACTTCGAGGAGTAGAGCCGTCTGGTAGACGGGGCTCTAGCCTGCGCGATCGTGTTTAACACTCCCTCTGGGAGGTCAGCGGGTACCCGTTGATGGCCCATGCGTGCAGGGACCACAAATCCGGGCGAGGATGCCAAATCGAGCCTTCCGCCTGAGAGAGGAGGTCTCTCCTCAACGGTAAAGGCCATGGGGCAGCGCTGGTCAGCTGCATCAGGACAGGGAACCACGACTGGTTTGTCCAGAGCGGAGCTATGAGTAGCACTGGGCATCCCTCCCTCCTGATTCGCTCCAACACCTGAGGCAGGAGTGAGACAGGGGGAAAAGCATATTGGGGGCGGCAGGCCCAAACATGGGCCAGCGCGTCCCGGCTTTTCGAGAAGAATCTCGGGCAGTGAGCGTTTTCTTGGGACGCGAACAGGTCCACCTGCGCTTTGCCAAACGTTTCCCACAGCAGCTGGATAGTCTGCGGGTGCAGAGACCATTCTCCTGCTGGGACGTTGTTTCTGGACAGCCTGTCTGGTCCCACATTTAGGTGACCAGGCACATGCGCCGCTCTCAGCGAGAGCAGGTTGTGCTGAGCCCAGACCAGGAGGCGCTCCGTCAGCCTGTAAAGGTTTCGGGACCTGACGCCGCCCTGGCGATTTATGTACGCCACCACTGACATATTGTCCGACCGGACCAATACGTGGTGGCCTTTTATCTGGGGACAGAAGCGCCGTAGCGCTTTGTCGACTGCTATTAATTCCAAGCAGTTTATGTGAAGGAGCTTCTCCCGTACTGACCATAGGCCAGCTAGCGGTCTGCCCTCGAGCAGCGCTCCCCACCCCGATGTGGAGGCGTCCGTAGACACCACCCTCACACTCGAGGGGATCCCCAGACTCACACCTGACTGATACCAGTCGGTTACTTTCCATGGTTTCAGAGCCGAAATGCACTGAAGGTCGACCCTGAGGCGAAATAGACCTGCGGTCCACGCCCTGGGGGGAACTCGTGCTTTTAGCCATAGCTGCAGTGGCCGCATGCGGAGCAGGCCCAACTGGAGTACGGAGGCTGCTGAGGCCATCAGACCCAGCATTTTCTGAAACCTTCTAAGCGGGACTATAGAACCGTGGCGGAAGGATTTCGCGACGTGCTGAATATTCAATCCGCGCTCCGGTGACAGGCGTGCCGTCATGGATAGCGAGTCCAACTCTGTTCCCAGAAAGGAAATTCTCCGACTGGGGAGCAGTGAGCTTTTCGCCCAATTGACTGTAAGGCCCAGCTCCTCGAGGTGCTCGAGTAATGCGGCCCTGTGTTCTATGAGCTCCGTTCGTGAACGAGCTAGAATCAGCCAATCGTCCAAGTAGTTCAAAACTCGCATGCCCCGAAGTCTCAGGGGGGCGAGTGCCGCGTCCATGCACTTCGTGAACGTACGGGGTGCTAGGGACAGGCCGAACGGCAGGACTGTGTATTGATATGCCTGGCCCTCGAAGGCGAATCTCAAGAATCGCCTGTGATGGGACGCTATTTGTATTTGAAAATAGGCGTCTTTAAGATCTATTGACATGAACCAGTCTCCTTGGCGCACTTGCGCGAGGATTTTCCTGGCCGTAAGCATTCTGAACTGGCGCTTCACGAGCGTTCTGTTCAGCAGTCGCAGATCTAGAATGGGTCTGAGCCCACCATCTTTTTTCGGTACCGGAAAATATCTGCTGTATAAGCCCCCTTCGCTCTGAGCCTGAGATAAAGGTTCTATAACCCCTTTCCTCAGTAGTTTCGCTATCTCGGCTCGAAGTAGATGAGATACTTCGCTTTTCACCGTAGTTTTGACGCGCGCCGTGTAAAGGCGAGGGCGTTGAGCGAATTGTAGCGAATAGCCTCTCGTTATAGTGTTCAACACCCATTCTGATACCCCGGGAAGCCTTGACCACGCATCTGCGTGAATAGCTAAGGGTAGAATGAAATCTGGGCTCTGGCCGCGGGAGAACGGGGGCTCGAGAGCCCCTGTGTACTGGGAACACAACACCTTGTTTACAGCGTTCGAGGCGGGGGGGGCACGCTGATCACAGCGGGCTGCCTGGCCGCGCTCAGCTTCTCTATGGCGGGACGCGCAGAGAAAGCGAGCGGGGCGAATCCCGTGGGATTCGGCGTGTGTTACAGAATGTGGGCGCGAGACTGCGGGCACATTAACTGTACTGAGAACACTGTCAGCTCGCGCTGACTGAATCAACGCTGCTGTGTTTACAGCGTGCAAGGCGCGCGCTGATTACAGCGGGCAGCCTGGCCGCGCTCAGCTTCTCTATGACGGGTTGCGCAGAGGAAGCGAGCGGAGGTGAATCTCGTGGGATTCGGCGTGTCAGTGAGAGGATGCGGGCGCGGGACAGCGGGCACATTTACTGCACTGAGAACACTTTCGGCCGGAGCCGACTGAATGTGTGTTGGTTTCGTTTTTACAGAAACCAAGGGACACGCAGTGTGTAGTGTAAGCGGGCATTGTATGGGCGCGTTCACTACATAGTCTGCACAATCGACCTGAGTCGATTTTATGTGTGCTAGCCCTGCACCGTGGCGGGCTGTGTCTGGGTGTGGGAATGGGCACTGGGGCGTGGGCATTCTTACAACACTCATAACACCATCGGCTGTAGCCGGAACACCAGAAAATACACTCTTTATTGGATTTATCTGGGTAGCCATAGAAACGGCTTTTGTGCGCAGGCAAGCGGGCTGAGACACCGGCTGCTTCGTGTGCGAAATACACTGGGACAGTCACAAAGCATGGAACTGAACGAGCGAGAAGTTTTGGTGGAAATCCGGCCGCAGCGGGATCTGAACACAGTCACTTTCCTAGAGAGACTAGGAAGGCCTTGAGACCTCGGGCTTTACCTCAATCCTCGGCCGGGGCCCGCGCTGAGGGGGGCGGCGTCCAGCAGAGCGAGAGCGCGGTGTCTGATCTCGGGCCTGGCGGCGCTGCTGAGTAGCCGAAACGACGGCCTTTGTGCGCAGGAAAGCGGGCTGTGGAACCAGCTTGCTCACTGCGAAATACACTGGAACAGTCACATTGCTTGGAACTGAACGAGCGAGAAGTTTTGGTGAAATTCCGGCCGCAGCGGGAACTGAACACCGTCGCTTTCCTAGAGAGACTAGGAAGGCCTTGAGATCTCGGGCTTTATCTCAATCCTCGGCCGGGGCCCGCGCTGAGAGGGGCGGCGTCCAGCAGAGCGAGAGCGCGGTGCGTCGAGGAACACGGAGCGCTCAGCTTCCGTCATCTCAGAAAGCGTTAGCCACGAATGTCTCTCACCGTCCAGGGAGGAAGGGCGCGGGTCTCGACTGTGACGAAGCTTTGTCTTTCCCGAGAAAGCGTCCGCCCAGCCTGCAGCTTCCTTCTCCGAATCACAACCTGTAAGTATTATTAATATTAATTGTTGCTTTTATGTTTTATGTATCATGCTCAATAATTATTTTGTGTGTTGTGTACACAGCGCAGCTTCTAGGTCTTCAATGTCAATTGTATTGAAATATGTGAAGTGACAGAGGGCTCTCAAGTGTCACGCATTGAGCGTGACAGTCACTCATTTCGGTCTTTTGTCACGCTCTCCCACCACACATTGTATTTCTCACGCTGAAAAACTATTTGTAATATATTTAATATGCCGCAGCGCCCTGGCCGCGCCGCTCTCACTCAGTGTTGCCAGGTCCGTATGCCTGCACTGTTTCCGTGGGTTGTTTGTTTGTAGTGCACGGGTTGACGCGATTGTTTTATCCACTGGAACATGATTGTTATTGGGGAAACACCCGGGAACGCTATTTGACTATTTTTAGCCGTGATTGGGCTAGTTTTGATGAGCAATTGGGCTGGTTTTGTTGTGCAGACCTGGCAACCCTGCTCTCACTGTGGAACCGGCAGGAATCAAGCGCGTCTCCTCTTGTGTTGTTCGTCTGGTGTTGTTAGCCAATCAGAAAATAGCACTATTGTATCTGGGTAAGATATAACGCAACAACCAATGACACCCCGTCGGCTCGGTGTCACTCCTTTGGGCTATGGTAGCTAATATATCACCGCAGATTAGCGTCATGCAAAGGCGGGGTTTGGAAAAATGACTCGCTAAACGATTCATATGGGAGTCGTGAGCAAATCAGGTAAAAATAAATGCATATTATAAGACAACAAAAGTGTTTTTTGTCATTTAATGCTTGTAAAACTGTTGTTGGGGACTCCCAGAACAATATTAGGAACATTTTAAATGCCATAATAGGTACCCTTTAAAATGCACCAGAATACAAGAAATCCCATCTGAATTTAAAAAAAAATTCCCGAGGGAGGACTTGGGACCTCACTTCACTCTTTTGCCTAGGGCCCCCAAATATCTTGAAACGGCCCTGATGATCAGTTAGAGAAATCCCCAGTTTACCACAGCAATGCTAACCAATACAATCACAAATGGTATCACATTAATGCATCAGTGAAGGTATAGGCCTTATATACATAGCTATACCTACACATACTGCATATTTGAACAATAGTTTTAAAACCACTCAACTCAGAAAAAAAATCAGAAAAGGAAACCGGAAGTCTTGTCAGTGAATATCGAAAAATAAAGGTAGAGAGAGTGAGTGAGAGAGAGAGAATAAGAGAGTAGGCATAGAGTCCATTACAAAAGGCACTAAAGGCACTTTTAGCAGTCTATAAATACATACAACTTTCCAACAGCAACAAACACAATCAACAAACATGATAAAAGATGCTGCCATTATATTAATTCCAGGCTTTTTTTAAAGGAATCATACATGCAATATACTTATTTCTTATATGAGACGACTGGATAATGTGGATATAGGTGACTTTTATCATAATGAATTGCTGCCAACTTAGACAGTTTCAGAGGTAGTTAATGGATTTTCCTATTTTGCATAACATTTATATTAGTTACTAAATTTGTACATTTTCTAAAGTGAATGTGAGAGGTGCTTTGCCATTTTCCAAGTTGTTTACTATACATGCATTATATTTTTCTGGAACTTGCACCCACAAATAATACTTTATAATATATAATAACTTTATAATAATACTATAATATAAAAGTTAAAAAAATTATAGCATATAGTTTATGCTGTTGCCATATGATTATGATGTGTCTTTGATAAAGTGCCAGCTCATGAGCAAGAGAAAAAAGTGGGAGCAATTTTTCAGCAGCTGTGCAAAGTACAAATAGTTTGGTATTGTACTTAAAGGTAAATTATGTAAGAATTGTTATGTTAAAATACATCATTTTAACCCAGTTTATTGACTACTATTATTATTAGTATGCAATTTATGAGTTTGTCTCCACCAAAAGTGTGAACATTGAGGACCCTGGGCACCATTAAAACCAATAGACTTATTGTCACTTGTCATCTTGGTTTGTTTTATGTTTGGAGAAGAGGATTCCCTACCTCCTTTGATTCCGCTTGAATCCGAATCGCCTTCATCAGACCCGTTGGCCCCTCCCAGCCTCCCTTTCCCTCTCCCTCTCCCTCTCCCTCTCCCAACCTCCCTCTCCCACCTCCTCTCCAAACTGTTACAATGGATTTAATGTGTTCTGTCAGTCACTGTGTTTCTCTTCAGTGTCCTCTCCAGTCCTCAGCCATTCTTGCAATCCAGTCATCGTTGTCTCCTATCAGCCCCTCAGTGGCTATACCTCGGGACTACTGTGAGCCACCTCCTCCTGGGCAGTGCAGGAAAGTTCAATGCTCTAAAATTACCTTAGGAGCTACAGAACAGAACAGTGGGCAGTTAAACTGCTCGAGACAAACAAGGGACTCATGAATAACATAAAAACAGTCATGGATCATCCATATGATGAATCAATGTTAAGAATCAATCAAGTGTATGTAAACTATTAAACTGAGTCAACTATTATTAACTATTTATATTAACTCTGGCGTGACAATTTGATAGCCCAGTTCATTCATTAGGATCCAAACAGAGATGAAGTTAGAAGCGACCAAACACCACCACGTTTTCCCTTTTTAAATACAGTTACACGAATAGCTACACGACCAAGTATGGTGACACAAAATAAACCTGGTGCTTTTCTAAGCGGGTAAAATGGATAACTATAATGTATGGTGGAATAGCACTTGAGAGAACTTTGACTCATCACTCCAGGATCATGAATCAGGAGTGATGATATTACTGCGCCGAGTCGAAGTGCTCTCAAGTGCTATTCCGCCATACATTATAGTAACTCTATAATGTAACTCTTAGTTAAGGGAATAACATAGTTTAATATAAAAAATGGTGGAGTGTTCCTTTAAAGCTGCAGTCCGCAGTTTTTCCTCTTTGTCGCCATTTCTGTTTGAAATCTGTAATTGCAATTATTCGCTTTCTGTACATTGTTTTCTGTAACCATTGGCCATGGTGACTTCAGCTTCTCCTTCATTATAACTACTTTGATCTATTGCTTCCTCTCTTTTGATGGATAAGAATTAGGGGTGGAACGGTACACATAAGTCACGGTTCGGTTCATACCTCGGTTCAGACGTCACGGTTCGGTACGATTTCGGTACAATGGAGTGAAAAGCAAAACAAAAATGCAGAAGGCATTTTTATAAATGTCTTAAGCCTTGTATTTTTTAAATAAGTTTTATTAATAAAGGCATAGAACCAGTTTATTTGTAGTGCACTGACAGGAGTTTTATATAATTAGTTTATTTATTAAATTATTAAAAAGATGAAAAGACCTTGAGATATGTTTGGTAATTGTACCTGAATGAATTTAAAATTAATTTGCTCTTTCAGATCAATATATTTGTTTTCCTTCATTTTTAGTTAACCCTAACTTTATTCTCATCTGAATTATAAATAATTGATTTCCCTATAAAATAATACTACCTTTAAAAACTTTTGTTAACATTTGTAGGTTACAGTTTGACACGAGTTTAGAGTGTGACAAAAGCACAATGTTGTGTTTTATTGCAAGTGTACACAAAAGTAAACAGTAAACACTTTGCAGTTTTAATGATGTCCTGTATGAAAAAATGACGGAGTATGTTTCCACTGTTGGATCGCGCACGAGAGATCTCTCTCGCACGCGCGCAAACCACACACACACACACACACACACACACACACACACACACACACACACACTGACTGTTCATCGCGCCTCTCTCTCGCACACGCGCGCGCAGACACACACAATGTTCATCGCGCCTCCTCTCTCTCTCTCTCTCTCTCTCTCTCCTCTCTCTCTCTCTCTCTCTCTCTCTCTCTCTCTCTCTCTCTCTCGCACGCGCGCAAACACACACACACACACACACACTGACTGTTCATCGCGCCTCTCTCTTTCTCTCTCTCGCGCGTTTTTGTACCGTGTATTCTACGTGCAAATTCGTGCACCGAACCGTGACGCCCGTACCGTTTCGGTTCGATACGAATACATGTACCGTTCCACCCCTAATAAGAATAGATGTTAACTTATGAGCTGATTGAATGATCGATACTTGTCTTTCTTTCAGCTGTATCTAGTTTCAAATGGATGTATAATGGTGGGTGAAAATATAGATTTTACTTTTATGAATGAACTTCTGTGATATTTATATACACAGTTATAATGAATTTCACAACATGTAAAGGTCTGCAGTGCATAATTTTAATCAGGCTATATTGGAAGAAACATTCTTTTTTTTAGTTTTTTGTAACTACTGATCATTCTACAAATTGTTTTTTCCATCTGTACACTCATTGAAAGCGTAAATGGGTGGGAAGTCCTCTTGGGGATGAGTCATGTTTGTGTGGCTATTTTTCTGTGTGTATGTGGGTTCTGAGTGCTGATCCAACTGGACACTTTCAATTAATTCGTGAAAAAGAGACACCCAGGCGAGGCGGCAGCCGGAAATCAGCCAGCGAGATGGAAATAGTCCCTTTTCTCTGCTCTCCTCCCTTTTCCGCCCTGTCCCCCCCCCCCCCCCCTCTCTCTCTCTCTCTCTCTCTTCCCACTGTCCATCCTTCATTTCTCTCTTGCACACACTACCCTTCTGATGTAATCGAGGGGTGATAATTACTAGCCATGCCATGTCTGAGAAAAAGAGAGGAGAGAGAGAGAGAGAGGAGAGAGAGAGAGAGAGAGAGGAGAGAGAGAGAGAGAGAGAGGAGAGAGAGAGAGAGAGAGAGAGAGAGAGAGAGAGAGAGAGAGATTCTGATGTCTGAGGGGCATTTAAGGCTATGCATGGTCTTGACAACTAGAGCAATGAGGAGCTGTACAGAGTATACAGATACTAGAGGGTATTTTCCTTATTCAGACTTATACAATTTCCTCAGCCTTTGTCTTTTAATTCAACAATAACACACACACACACACACACACACACACACACTAGGTAATTTTACAATGGTTTTAATATTGGGTAAGTTATATTTTAGACCCAATAATTAGTGTGTCAGTTTTTGGTCCTTCAGCAAAAAATGGTTCCAAACAAAGTCAATCCGAGACTTAACACATTATTTGCATTCCTGAATGAATCTGTGTTTTTGATGTCATTTGGGTGAATGATTTAGTGAGTATCTCAGAGAGCCACTTGTATTGTTCTTGAATGATTTTGTGGCCGAATTCAGAAGAACATACTACTCTTACTTTTTTTTTTTTTTTTTTTACAGAAATAGTAAGAGTAGTATGCTTCTGTGTTAATTCAGTCAGTGTTTTTGAATGATGTGTTTCAGGGATTGATTCATTGACTCACTCTTAAAGACAGTCATTTGTTTTGTTCCTGAATGTGTCTGTGGAGTTAATGATTCAATTACTCACTCATAAAGAGTGGTGTAGAAATATAACCTGCAAAAAGTATCAGTGATAAATCCCCACCATTAATGCAGAGGGGTGCGTTTTCCGTACAACGATGTAACTCGCTGCTTAACTACCATAGTGCGATGCATCGTTGAAGAAATCAACTAATCACGACTGTTTCCCGAAACCGTACTGTCGCAAATTTGTCGTTCAACCACATTGGTTAATGATGTCACGCACGTACTGAAGTAATATCTTATTTTACTGTAATGAATCTGTTTGAGATTTATCAAATTAATGATAACTTCTTTGCTATAAATGACGGACATGGCATCAGAGGACTAATTCTTGCTTTATTTTAATTTTGCTTTATTTCCAGTTTAAATCATAGCTTGTTCTTGCGTACTAGAGCACGTACGCACATGCGCACAGTCTGTCTGGAGCCTGTAAAACAAGTGGAATTATACAAACAATGAAAGTCTCAGTTCTGTTGCTGGACTGTATTCTAGCTAGGGCTGTCACTTTTGTGAAAAAATCCTGTTCGATTTTTGAGACATAAGTGTTCATTGAATCGATTGTAAAATCGATTTTCCGTGTCTAAAGACGTTTCCATTTTCAACACCAAATATAGGCAAATCCACTGACAACTAACAGGCATTAGGACGAACGTGAAGAGGGCGCTTGAGACGCGCAGCGCCCACAAGTCAGCAATATTCGTGATGATTTATTGGCGTGAAGTTTCGTGCACAATGACAAACAGGAGTGCAGCATTCAGGGATTGAAATTAACACCCTCAACTCGCCAAATGCGGGTAAAAATTAACTTTGGCGGCTAACGCTGTCAAATCAAGAGGCGTGCGTCTATGTTTACTCACTTTCTTTGCTGTGGAAGTTTGTGTAAGCCAAATCTGTGTGGATTCAGCGCAAATACGCAACTCGTGAGTCCTCGTCATAGAGATACACATCTATGAGTCCTAGTGATATATTAAATACAGCGTATTGTGCAGAATCTGCACATTTCTTACTTGAACACACACGTCACTAAGCAACGGCTCTGGCAACAAATAACGGCGCGCTTGTTCACTTGCCTTGAAGTAATAGCGAATATTAAAAAGCATTTGGTTAACAGAAAAGACATTATTATTTTTCAAAATCCTACATGTTCTATTGATCTGTCCACCTAAAACACATTTTTGGTAAAAAAAAAAAAAAAAACATCAAAAAAGGCCGTTAAAATCGATTCCCTATTTTCGTTTCGATACTTGTTGTTGGTTGGTCCGATCGATTGTGCAATCGATTTTCGAACGTAAAGTGACAGCCCTAATTCTAGCACTCTTTTAATGCTGCTCAGCCAATCAAATTTGAGGATCAGACCTAAAGGTTTTGTTAATATTTTCTGATGAAGTCGTTAAATCTGATCAGATTGGGACATTTACATTTCTGTGAAATCTGAACAGATTTCATAACACAAACACAAGTTTGCCATATTTTAGTCTGGAATTTGGGGTGTACCTATGTTGTCTTACTTTCTTGGCAGAATGAGGTCATCCCGTGTTTTCCAATCCCACAAGGAATTTTCTGACTAGTAGAAGGAAAGCTCAAAGTTCTCAGGTTTCCTGATATCTTTATATATACAGTATTTTTGAGTCTCTAATACATCTCCTTTTTTGGTATGTTCCTAGGATTTTGCACATTTAAGTTACAAGTTTACAAAGTTACAAGTATACCACAGTAAATCAGAGGCATGGAGTTAAGCAACTATTTTAGGACCTATTTGGCCTTTTGGGAAGGTGTAGAAAGACCAAAGTTCAACCCTCAGAGCTAACCTCAGTCTGTTCCAACAAAAATGTATTGATGGTATTGAATGTATTCTGTGGTCCAATGACCAGCCAAGTATTCTATAGTGAATCAGTGGATCTAGATTTAGCCTCAGTATCAGCAACCTTTCTAAATTGTGGAGCATCACAGAAACACAGAACAATTCAGGATGTAAATTAAATCTGAAAATGTAATTACTATTAAGTAATTACTTTTTCTATTAAGCTTTCTAATGTTTACAGTTGAGTTTCTTGTCCAGTGTGAGATCATGTTACAAAACTGCTCAACTAGAAGAGATTTCACTATTAAAGTAGTGGAGTAGTTCATCTAACATTGTATTATCATTATCCACTCACCATCATGTTGTTTCAAACTTGTAAATTTCTTTCTTTCCTGTAACACAAAAGGTGTTTTTTTAAAAGAATAAATCCTGGCCATGATTTTTATATTATGAGAGTAAATGAGGACCGGGGCTGTCAAAGTCCAAAATGACAAAAACACATGATAAAAGTAGTCCAACACTTTGAATGATGAGCAGCAAACTGAAATTTAACTTGCTATTCACTGAAACTTTTGATTTTTATCCTAACTCTCTTTGGAATGTTCTTGAGAGAAGAAGCAACGTCTGATTTGTGAACGAATCAGTATTCCGAGTCAGATCTTTTCAGTGGGTTGATGGATCTAGTTCACAAAAAACTGTTTTAATGATTCTTTAACTGGTCTAGTTTTCGATTATAACTCACTGTCTCAATTATCTACTCTCAGTGATTAACAAATCACTAGAGGGGAAATATTCAGTGTTTCTCACACAAAAAAATCTTAAACTTTCACCCCACCCCACACTTTCGACACAAATTTGACACATACACGCATTACCTTAAAGGTATAGCGGAGGATCTTTCTGAATTTTAGAGAAGACCCGCCCTCTCCCGCCCTCTACAGGGCTAGCATCGCTAATCATAGCTTATATTAACTTTTACTATCAGTGATTTTAAATGGATTTGAAATTCTCCAAATAGCATGACAAACTTTACCTGTCTAGTAGAATCTTTGCGACTGCGGCATCAGTGGGAAGCCCAACCTGTGCTTTTAGTGCACGCCAGCGTGTGAAATATTCACCCAAAATCACTCTGGTCTTGTTTCTATATTCTGCGGCCTTTCTCTTCTTATCATACACTTTGTATACATTTTTTCTCTTTCGACCCTCAGCCATTTTCAAAGGAATGACTGAAACCGTAACCATAGACTGTAAAAAATAGACCGTAACTCATCACACATAATACACCTGAATGTGCGCATGCCCAGAAAGCGAAAACTACGGACGAGCATGTACGACGGCCTTACGTAAACATATCACCAGAATGATTGACACTTAGGTGGACCAATAGTATAGGCTATCCACCCGGAAAAAGAAAATCCTCCGCTATACCTTTAAGTTTTTTGTCAATCAAATTTGTCTCAATTGTGATTCTCATGATCGGCATCCTATCATTTTTTAACTGTATCACAGTCAAAGAAAATTGTTATGAAATGTTTTGGTTGATTTATTTGAATACGAATGAATAAAAGGCAGTGCAAACAAAAAGGATATGACATATTCAGACCTCATTGACTTTTATTTTATGGAAATGATTGGTCAGCATATTCTTCAATATTTCACCATATAGGCCTATTCTACAGAAGAAAGTCACACAGGTTTGAAACGACTTGAGGTCGAGTAAATAATGACGGTTTTTGAGAGTTGTAGAACTGGCTTCCTTGTGTTGCATGATCCCTGGGGACCTGGTCCCTTGCTATACCATAACAGTTGTTCCCAGTTGAGAGCACTGACCTGAAAGCAGCCTCGACTCTCTCAACCTCGACAGTTCTCTGAGGTTAGACTTTACCTGTCAATATCTAGCTTTTGTGAACTTAAATAAGTTTATCCATTTGCCTAATAGTGCTTGTCTTACTTCCCTACATAATGACTTCATGTTTATAATCTTCATTCTTCTAAAAAACCATACACATTTTTCATGCTTGTCTTGTCATCTTATTTAGAAGATTTGTTTGGCAACGTAATTCAATATGTATTTATAATGCACTTGAAATGTCCATAAACCTCCTTAAGCATATCCACACATAACCTTAAAGAGGTCACTTTTTTCTTTGATTCTCTTGCCCATGATTCATCCTTGTCGCCACGCCTTCGACTTCCCACGTAATGGTTTCATCCTGACTGCGTAATATAGCATCACAAGCCAAGACTCCCCAAAGTCACAACCTCCATCCAGATACCTGGGACTGCAGTCTGCTGTCTGATTCTAGAAGGGAAGCTGCAAATGTGGGCAAGCAAGAGAGAATGCTAGCATTTTCAGCCATGGAGACCAGAAGTTGTGGGAAGTGTGCATTTGATAGAGAGTTTCAGTGGATTCTGGAGTCGCTATTTGTATTTTGTGCAGGTTTGGGATTTTGAGAGGAAATTGCAGATCATGGCTGTTCGCCACAAACAGAGGTGATGCTTTCCACTTGCTTTCGCGGTTTTTATTTGAATAATATTTTTTACTGCAGTGTAGCCTATGTACATTTTCCAATGACAAACGTTGTAAGAGGGTTGAACAAAACAGTGAGCTCGTGGTTAGAAGGTAAAGATGAACATTTCAGTCAACCTATAGTGTTGGAGGCAACTTTTACAGGAAAATACATGCAAGGAATTTACAATTTACAATGATATATGTCTTTTTTTTCAGGGGAATCATTTTAAATGGCTTAATGTCTTTACTGTGGTCATTAGAGCTGCTAACCACTTGCTATAAGAGAACTGTTATGCTAATGTGCTGTTCCTTTGAGAAATGTTTCTGGAATGATGCCCCATCTTTTTTAAGCAGACAGCAGTGCCTCATTGGCAATTCATTAACAGTTTAATTTCATTCCAGTGAAGGGAGAATACAAACAAGAATAAGTGGAGTTAGGATACAATACAGACTGATACGCACTATATGAGACATTGCGGATATAATATGATGTTGTACATGTGCTAAATACTTTCCATCACCCAGATAGCTCATGTACGTCACCAAGATGTCTTTTCAATGTGTTCATTTTCATCTGGAAAATAACACTTTTAGTTGTTTAGTTGTCTGCAATTTTAGTAATCTGCAATATTACAAGACAACAATGTTTACCTGTTGGGTTTTTGGAAGATTTCTTGCAAAACGTATGTCCATGGATCCCTGGAGGTACTTGAAGGTACTGCTAGGGGTCCAAGAAGAAGATCTTCTTCATGACTTTTCTAACTGTAAGACAAACAAATTATCTGGTAAATGCCACATTAAATGTTATTTAATGTTTTATATTGGGGGTACCTGGGTTGGCTGAAGTTTTAGTAATTTTATGCATTTGTCTTTCTATAGCTTTAATTTATTTATTTTTTTACTTTTATTAATTTTAGTGCTTCATCTTAAACTTATTTATTTCCCTTAGCTGCCAAGACAACATTTCTAATTTTGGCTTAAGGTTTTCATCTAATATAAAATTTGTTAATTTCATTTTTTTTCTATAGTTTTTTAACAATACTAACAAACGCTCCTCTTTTCCCTCTCTCTCTTTCTCCCCATCGTATTTAATGTCTGTCAGGACACTGCACCAGCAGTTTGAGAGTTATAAGGAGCAGGTGAAGAAGATTGGAGCAGAAACAAAACGACAGCAGGCTGTCCATAAAGATGATGCACCTACCTGTGGCATCTGTCGTAAGACCAAGTTTGCAGATGGCTGTGGACATCTGTGTTCCTACTGCCAGACCAAGTTCTGTGCCCGCTGCGGGGGAAGAGTGTCGTTGCGTTCAAATAATGTAAGGACCATTTCATTGCTTGTTTTTTCTCATCCTTCATGTTGACGTTCTCACTGTGGAGTCACTTCCATTGACACATCATTTACCATTTTAATATTTAATTTGTTTAATTATGCTTGCTTTAGTCTTTTACTGTTAACTACATATCAGTTGTTTGGTTGATTCCCTTCTGAGGAATTTACTGAATCTGTATAAATCATAGAACTTAGAGGGATTGGCAAGTCCAAATTCAGAATGCAAACAGTTAATCTCAGTTTCTCCTATCCAAACAAGTCTACAGATTTAAACTGTGAAATCCACACCACCCACAGCTCCTCTGAGCTTTATAAAGACTCCGTTCTTTGAGTGAAATCTTCATTGACTTTGCTAAGCACCAGCAGGGTAAGGTGGGACCGATTCCAGCAGCACAACATGCGAGGGTCTATTTTAAGAGCTCATCCTTGCCTGCTGTCTCTAAAGACACCCTCCCTCCTCTAGAGTGACTTACCTGAGATTGGACTCATCTCACTGGGCATGCTGAGGAACAATCTGCCTTAGTTCCGTCCTCCCCAGCTGGGTGAGGTCCCCTACTGCCCCTACCCAAAGTTTTCAACAAGGAATAGTAACAGTGGGACTCTGAAAGCAGTGTTCTGTGGATACTGATAATATGACAAAGTATTTTAAAGCAGCTCAACCGTATAATGCTGTTTATATTAGGGATGCACAGTATACTGGCACCATTTTAATAATTAGCCAGTATTGGCATTTTTAAGCTGATATTGGATGTTTAGATTTAGATCATTGTCTAGCAATAACTCGTAGTGTTAGTTCGTCCAAAAATGAACTTTCTTTCATCACTTACTCACCCTCATGTTGTTCCAAACCCATATGACTTTTGTTCATCTTCTAAACACAGATGAAGTATTTTTTAATGAAACATGAGAGACTCCTCTGAATCAAGTTTTTTCTCACACTTCAAGCAAGCAGTGGTCACATTTTTTTAATGATCCTACAAAATATGAGGAAAATAATTTATTTTTTTAAAAATGTTTTAAATATGTGGAAATAACAAAATACTACTGGGTTAAGATATTTTTCTGACTAAAATATTTGGCAAAAAAGGCACACTGCAGATACAGGTTGTAATTAACAAAACTGTAATTATGCAACAACCCCCCCCCCCCCCCCAAAAAAAAAAAAAAAACAGAGAAAATTAAAAGCTCACAGGAAAAAGCATAGAATGATTAGCAAGCAAGCAACTTTATTTATATAACATACTTTCAAAATACAGACGTTGCCCCAAAGTGCCTTACAAAAATGATGACATTAAAACCAACATTTAATATTACATACAACAAAACAAACGACTTATTCAAGAGCTAAATAAAATAAATATGTTTTTAAAATAAGACTTAAAAGTGGCAATTGACGGAGCTGACCTCACGTGGAATGGATTACAGCATAATCAGTTGTCAATATTTCGGTAGTTCGCTCTTGTTTTTGCATGTGTTGTTAATATTAGGGCTGGGAGGTATTACGATATACTGTGTCATGGTGACTAGGGGTGTAACGGTACACAAAAATCACGGTTCGGTACGTACCTCGGTTTTAAAGTCACGGTTCGGTTCATTTTCGGTACAGTAAGGGAAAGAAATGCAAACATTAAACTGGTTGTTTAGTTTACTATAAACTTTATTTTAACAATTTGTTTACACTTTTTTAAACACACTTTAATAAAATATAATAAATAAAATATATATAAAATAAAAAAAGAATAAAAAATAAAATACTGCTGCAAAGTTCTCCACTAAATAAAATACTCTCAAACCAATATCACATAATAAAATATAATGAAAAATATAAATAACTATGGATCATAAAGGATGGGTATAACTTTTTGGCTGAAATGTGGACGAGAAGGAATTTCAACCTGTGCTCAGTCACCTTCATCATGTGCTTGAAACCAGTGTTCTCAACAACCGAGTATGGTCGTAGATCAGCTGCTATAAAAATACCGTTTGCATTAGTTATTGCGTTGGCCCAATCAGAATTACCAGAAAAGGTCTGTTTAAATGCCGACGGGAGCTGCGTTTGAACTACGCTCGTTTTTTTCCCTTGTAGTAGTTATGTTCACATTCGCGTGATGGCTTTTCAAGTGCGTTAACAAGTTTGAAGTGTTGCCAGAAACATACTCGATCATTACTGACTGAACAATGTCGGCACACTGCTTTCATCTTATCGACTAGTCTTTGTCCGTTGACGTATTTCACTGGGAAACCGAAGTGTTCCCAAACAGGAGACCTTAATGAGAGGCTGGGCTAAAGTGTGCCGAGTATGTTCCTGATATGTATATACCGCTCAAGTGCAACCATAGACAGTAAAAGAAATGGACACAGCAGTGCAACGAGGAGACTTCCGGCACTTAATATGTACGTGTGGAAACTCGGAATAGACGCAAGTTCCACACACAAAACTAGCCTAATTTACGTGAAAGATTGCACCGAAAGTCCTGTACCGAAACGGTCTGGTACGAATACATGTATCGTTACACCCCTAATGGTGACATATAACTATATGTGTAGCACAGCACTATTGACACTTTAGACTCATGAAACACCTCACTTTTAAATTGCTTATGAATGCCCTTAACTTTAGCTAATTAGCGGCAATTCGGTGGCGGCAATTGCTTGAATGGTGGGTTCATTATTCTTTTTAATGAAAATTGTCTCGGGTTACATCTGTAACCCTTGTTCCCTGAGAAGGGAACGAGACACTGCGTCATTAGAAATTACTCTTTGGGGATGCTCCCTAAGAGTATGTCTCTGAAGTATGAATGAAACTATTCCAATCCTAGTTGGTGTTGTGTCATGACGTAACATGTGACGGCATACCACACCTCATGATGAAGCAAGCCGTTCCCAGGCATGAAGGGGCGTGGCAAGGCAACACAGTGTCTTGTTCCCTTCTCATGAAACAAGGGTTACAGACGTAACCCGAGACGTTCCCTTTTGAGCGAACTCGCACTGTGTCTTTAGAAATGACTCTTTTCTGGAACGAATGCCCACTATGCCACGCACCAAATATGCCTGCCCTAGTGTGAAACTGTATTAGGCACAAGCTAGGACGAGAGCACTCAAGCACCCGGCGTGTTGGGGAGGTGCAGACTATAAAACCTGATAAAGGTGTGTTGGGTAGCAAAACCGACTGCCTCACAGATCTCCTGGAGAGGCACTCCAGAGTAGAGGGCCCTAGGGGACGCATTGCCCCTAGTGGAATGAGCCCTCACGGCCAAAGGTGAAGGCAGATTGCGCACCTGGTAGGCCGAGGCAATAGCCTGTACAATCCAATTACTAATTGTTTGTTTGGATGCAGGCAGCCCCTTCTTAGGTGACCCAAAACACACCAACAGTTGGTCCGACCTCCTCCAAGAAGAGGACCTCTCAAGGTAAATACTCAGTGCTCTGACAGGACAGAGCACATGGAGCCTCTCTTCTTCTGCCGACACATGTGGTGGAGGGCTCCCACCCTTTTAAGCGTCAGGTCTTTAGCTGATGCTGACTGAAGTGGTTCGAAGGGGGCCAGGGATAACCCTTCAAGAACCACTGCCAGGTTGCAGGTTGGAATTCTGGTCTTGGTCGTTGTTCTCATCCTCCATGTACCTCCATGTCATACGGAGAAAACGTATGACCAGCTGGTGCCTCCCCAGAGGCCTATCACTTAGCGATGCATGGAAAGCCGCAATGGCAGCCACGTACATCTTAAGTGAGGACGGGGTGAGACCAGCAGAGAAACAATCTTGAAGGAGCTCCAGAACTGAAGCCTTAGTTAGTTAACTGGGTCTAACTCATGTTCTCTACACCAAGTGGAAAACACATTCCACTTTATTGGAAGGAGCTCTGGAACTAATTATGGTCTTGACCACTCCGCTGAGAGGCCAGGAACTAGGTACTGAACCCCCTCAAGGCCAGACCCACAGCTTCCACAGCTCAGGGCGAGGGTGGACTATTGTGCCTTCCACCTGAGACAGCAGGCCCTCGGCCACAAGTGCAGCCTCTGCCACACCTGTACAGTGGCATCCAACCCCAATGGGGCCTGATGTGTGAATGAAAACCACAGTGGACAGTGGGACGTTTCTCGAGAAGCGAACAGGCCCACTTCCATTGGGCCGCATCTCTCCCATATCGACTCCATTTCCCGGGCC
The DNA here is from genome assembly GCA_036326025.1 of Chrosomus eos. Lineage (NCBI taxonomy): Eukaryota > Metazoa > Chordata > Actinopteri > Cypriniformes > Leuciscidae > Chrosomus > Chrosomus eos. The sequence goes on from CM070819.1 coordinate 22,780,870, forward strand.
TCAGCCCTGCCTCAACAGGATGTCTGCTCCCTGATTCTGAACCCCTGGAACATACATTGCTCTGAGGGACAACAGTTTCCCCTGGGACCAGATTAGGATCTGATGCACCAGTCTAGATAGAGAGTGTGATCTGAGTCCTCCCTGTCGATTCAGATAAGCGACTACCGACATATTGTCTGACCGTATCAGGACGTGGTAACCTTTGGTGTCTGGGAGGAACTCCTCAGAGCTCTGAACACAGCCAACATCTCTAGGCAATTTATATGCCAAGAGCAATGATGGTCCTGCCACTGACCCCTGGTAAAGCGGGCGTCCATGACTGCGCCCCAACCAATGAGGGAGGTTGGCCTCTTTTGAAAACGGTTTTCCGGCAACATGACGCTCCCAACACTGGACTTGGGAAGAACAGGTTTTTTTCCATATTGATTGAGAATGAAGGCATCAGTGCATAACTCTGATCATACAGAACAGATTTCCCCTCGGGGAAAACCCCTTGGCTTTCAGCCATCACTGAATTGGTCTCATGTGCAGAAGACTCAAGGGTATTATGTTGGACGCAGCTGCCACGAGGCCCAGCAGTCTTTGAAATTGCTTTACAGTGATAGTGACATGGCGTGACCTAGCTTCATCCTGGACACCATGGTCAGGATGGACTCGAAACGCACGGGAGACATTTGTGCCCGCATCATTGTTGAGTCCCATACCACGCCAGGAACGTAGTTCTCTGGGCGTGCACCAACCCTCTTTTCTTCGTGTTGAGTCTCAACCCCAAGCTCTGAATATGACCAAGGACGACATCTCGATGCCGAACTGCCATTTCTCGAGACTGAGCTAATATGAGCCAGTCGTTGATATAATTCAGAACATGGATGTCCTGGAGCCTCAGTGGGGTCAGAGCTGCATCCATGCACTTGGATGAATGTGCAAGGGGAGAGAGCTAGGCCGAACGGAAGAACCCGATAATGGTACGCTTCGCCCCGAAAGCGAACCTCAGGAACCTCCTGTGACATGGAACTTGGTGACCGAACTGCAGTCTATATCCTAATTTTATTATACACAGAAGCCATGCAGATATATTGGGTAGGCATTGCCACGCTTCTACAAAATCTACTAAGGGAACTAGCCTCTTGAGGCTGGCCTCGGGTGTTCTTCGAGCACTGTTCTCGACCCCCTGGCCCTTATAGGTCCTTATAGGTCCTACTACTCTGGTTAGGACCTCTTTCCCGAAGCCCTCTTCGCCTGAAGGACGAGCGGCCTCAGGTCGCCCTTCTGGTCGCCCTTCTGGTCAGAGATCAGAGGACTTTGAGCGAGAGCGTTTCCTCTGTTGCCAGGCTCCCGAGGGAGGGGCTCTAGAGGCAACGCTCTCCTTTTGTACCTGGCGGTACGAGGAGCTCGTTGACGGCTGAGGCTGACCGCTCGGTACAGCCTTCTTTGACTTGGATCTTGGAACGCCGCAGATTGCTTCCTCGCCTCCTGAAACCGTATTTACAACAATATTTACTGCGTCACCAAACAGGCCAGCGGTGCATCCAGTAGAAAAGCCTTGTCTTTTTCTTTAATACCAGATAAGTTCACCCACAGAAGTCTCTCCGTGGCTACCAGAGCTGCCATGGAGCGGCCGATGGCACGGGCCGTCTCCTTAGTAGCCCTGGAGAGAAAAATCTCTGGTTTTACGCAACTCGCAATGTCCTCCGGAGTTGGTCCCTCGCCCTAATCCAGGTCTTTTAAGAGGTTGGCCTGGTATGCCTGCAAGTATACAAGCCATTGAGTGCAGGCATGAACCTGCCCGACATGCCGCCATGTAAGCCTTGCCCACCAATGCAGAAGTGTCTCTGCATGGCTTGCTGGGCAGCACCGGGGCATTCAGGGATGATGCCACTTCAGGAGAGAGGTAACTAGCGAGAGCCTCTTCCATCTGCGGCATCTTCCCATACCACAACTCTCTCGTGCCTACTACATGGCTATAATCTAACACAGATGGATTAGAGACGCGAGAGGAGTGGGGTTTTTTCCCCCATGATTTAGATATTTCATTATGAAGGTCAAGGAAAAATGGAAAGCCCCGGCGCTGAGGTTGTGACCGGTGCTAAAGGAAGCGGCCATCCATCTTGCTTTTATTTAGCGCTTCTTGTCTCTCATGCGGCCAGCTGATGTTAAGTCTGGCTACAGTACACATCACAACCTCAATGAGCTCTTCATAGGCGGTAACGTGAACTAGGAATCTATTTTTCACATTCATTCGCGTCGATGCTGAGCACATCCACTTCCTCAGAAGCGGGCTTCTGCACCATGAATGGGGGCCTCGGAACCTTCAGAGGAAGAATGAGAAGGTGCCGCAGGAGTTTCATTCTCATCTGAAAGATCCCTTTGCAAACCCCACGATCTGAGTCGCTGTGCTGCCTCAACGGACACGGGACCCGAACCGTGGGGAACTCGAGCCTGGCCATCCTCATCAAAGATAGCCAGGCGAGAGCGTGCTGCACTCCGAAACAATTCACACACAGTTGATGTGTGTCCCCACCCGTTAAGAATCTAGGTCAGGGGTGCACACATCTCCTGAATTGTTCACTCGCCGTGATATATATTGTAGTGAGGTTCAGTGTGTGGGTGTAAGAAGAAGACAGGGTCGGCGGAATTGGGACTTGCACTTTATTTATAAATAAATCAAAGAAAACAAAAGGTGCGCTTGTGCGCCTTAACCGTAGTTTAACACTACAGCACAAAATAAGAAACACTCTTCCCGCTGTACCAGCTCACGCTGTGTGTCTCCAGCTCTCACAGTTCAGTCAGACGACCACTCTTTCCACTTTAGCAATACTCAGTCCACTTGAGGTGATACTCTTTCCATTCGAACAAATACTCCTCCCGATATCAGCGTTCACTGCGGGCGCGTGCGAGTCCCAATCCTCTCTCTCTTCCCGCTCTCTCATTCCTAGCAGCTTATATGCGGTCTCCACTCCAATCACTGCAATCAGACACAGGTGTTCTTTCTGATATGTGACAAAGAACACCAAAAATAACAGACAACAACAGAGAGTGCTTGCTGAAGAGCGAAAGCTAACTTGTGTGTGCCTGCGTCACTTTATACTTCCAGGTATGCCGCCACATGTTACGTCATGATGCAACACCAATCAGGATTGGAATAGTTTCATTCATACTTCAGAGATGTACACTTAGGGAGCGTCCCCAAAGAGTCGTTTCTAACGATGCAGTGCGAGTTCCCTCGAAAGGGAACAACAACAAAACTGTACAATGAGAAAATATTGCCAAATAGGCACTTTTACATTTCGCTTTGAAACCAAATCTTCCGCCATCGTCTTTGTCAGTCAGCTCGCCTCACTCTTTTTGTTAGTCAGCTGGCCTAACACTCGTCACTGAACTAAATTATTTTTATTACTATAAAAAATCAAAACGCCGATGTGGGGCGGTGCCGCAGTGGGCAAGTGACGTAATCAATGTGTGACTGAACACCGTGTGCACCACTAACATTGACTACACAGACTATCACAGCAAGCCTAGTGTGTGTAAAAAAACAGAAGTAGTGAATGCACAGGTGTGTGATAGTGTTTTTAAGCGTGTATATAATATATATATCCAGTAAATGTTTTCTGGGTCTTGATCACTCAGTCAGACCCACTTTTATGCTAATCAGTCATATTCTCTTCTGAAAATTGTTTTATTCCTTCTGATAATTCTAACAGTAAAGATCAGTTTGTTTCAAATTCACCCAGCCAGCAGCCATGATCAATCGATACCTTTGAAAGGCCAGGTCTGCAATAGAGCACAAACCCTTCACATGCTGTTCTTGTGTTTCCCTGTTGGGGGCATTACAGTTACAAACTCATGTAACCTCAATCATCCAAAGGATTTGCTGCAGACCTCCCAAATCAAACACAATTTGTATAACAAATATGATGCACAGATACAGATTCAGTGAGACCTCACACTTATGGACAAGCATCCTGTGAGGTTGCTTGGACCCCTCATCTGTGTTTTGTAACATTCTCATTTTAGTATGAGTGGAAAACATGTCTAGAGGTGTCATTGTTCTGTTGTCACATTTCATCTCTAGCCGAGAGCCATACATGACCATTGTTGGGAACATGTCTGCCCTTATGTATAGAAAAAAACATCTGATCACGAATAACATTTCAAGTTCAATATGTCAATATGTTAATGGCAGTGTTACAGTTCATTATGTCAGTGTTTCATGTATTAATATTAATATTACAAGCATTAAAACATTTTTAAATGCCTTTGACACTCTCAATGTCTATTTTGACGCACAAGAGAAGACTGGGTTGCTCACTAACACTTTCCCACCTCCTTTCCCCTCCACCCACTCTTCCTTCCATCCCTCCATTTCTTTTTCACACACTCTCTCTTTCCATTTCTCACCATTTATTTTCAATTTTAATTTCACACTTTTTCTCTTCCACCTCCAACCCCCCTCTACCTCTGTTTGCTTGTCTTTCACTCTCTGCTTCCTGGACTGCATGACTCAAGGAGGACAAAGTGGTTAGAGTTTTTCTTTTCTTTTTGTTGTGTGCTTTACTAATGTGATTTGAGGGAAGTCTTATGTCTGAATGTGCACAATCACTGGACTGAATGGACTAATGCCCTTTCTGTTGCTAATATAAGTAGTTGTGTGTGTGTGTGTGTGTGTGTGTGTGTGTGTGTGTGTGTGTGTGTGTGTGTGTGTGTGTGTGTGTGTGTGTGTGTGTGTGTGTGTGTGTGTGTGTGTGTGTGTGTGTGTGTGTGTGTGTGTGTGTGTGTGTGTGTGTGTGTGTGTGATTTGAATCTTTTCCCACATGCAAATCCTTTAGTGAAAAAGTGAGTTCATACAAAAAAGTATCCCATTAAATTTACGGTAAAAAAAAGCAGCTGTGGTTGCCAGAAATTCACTAGAAGAGATACTGTGACAATGCTTCAGGTAATGCTATGGCATTTATGTGCTCAACTTATAACCATATATTTCATTTATTTATATAATGTTAATACAACCACGTGAACTACCAAAATCTGCTTTTAACTTATTATGTACTGATAAGCACCATAATAATACAGGTGGCATAATAGAAAGCCACAATAAATCATTGTAAGTGGCCTGTCCATAAAACTTGGCCAATACTCATATTGATGGTTCACAGGGTCATACACACAAAGACAAAAGACCATCAGGGTAACTCAGATAACAGTAAAATGATGCAATAAACGTTAACTAAATTACTGAAAAGGTAACACATTAGCAAACAACCTAGGAAACCTAAAGAAGAAACAAACCTATTTAAATAAATGCAATCATATGTGATGAATGTACATCTGGGAATGTCTTTTTACTGTATTTCACTGTAAATTGCATGATAATTCATAGTTTTTAGTTGAAAAAAGAGCATTGAATTTTACTGGCATTGTTACCTCATTGAACCTCTGTTGTTGATTTATGTTGCAAACAAATTCTGTTGATTTTTTTTTCTGCTATATTGAGCACAAACAAAATTTGACTAATATTGCACCCATTATTTGTCTTCTGTTCATGCAAAGTGTCTCATAGGGAAAGACAGGGTAAGACATTCTGAGTATTGTAGATTCTGCATGGGCCACCAATTATTTCCTCATGAGAGCCAGCTAATAGGATACTAGCATGTGTTGGCTGAACCCCATCCCCCTCCCTTCCTTGTTGCTACCGCCAGGGATGCAGAAGTAGTTGCCACAGCAAGGGGGTTAGGGGAATAGGGTATTTGGATTTGTCGGAATATTGATGTCTCACAACTGGTTGCTCTTTAGTCAAATGGGTTTAACTTAAACACTACGTAAGCAGTGCTCTACATGATTCTCAGTAGAGACATGATTCCAAACATGGAATGGACTCCCTTTCACTTAAAGCGCTACCAGTGATGAGAGAATGCTTATCTGTGCATGTTCACTGCACCTGCTTGTGCCCTGGGACTGCAATAGGCATGGCACGGGGTGAAAGTTCAACGTAAAAATTCAGGGTTTTACCACGGCCGATATGGTAATGTCATATTCGCAACTCACTTTGTTAGTATTGATGAAGGCACTCGGAGAGAAATACTTACCCTGCACTCCAGTGGGCACTTGTGACTTGTGTGTTTTTGTGCTATTATGTGTGTGATGTGTTGTCTGTCAGGTGTCTTTGTTTCTTACTGTGTTTGTGCTTGTCGTAACTTTGTGAATGCTGCTGAAATAAAAAATATCCTTCCTTTCTTGTTTTTTTTTTAGCATATTCTACTGAACATCATGTGCTTAGTTCTAAATAATCATGTCGTTAAAGAGCTCAACTTGTTTTTTCGTATACATTTAGGATGTGCTTAGCCCAATGTGTAGCCTTTGAAAGTATTCTTCATTTGACATCGTGCCTGATCCCAGGTGATCCGATCCTAAGATAAAAAGTTGTATCTTTGTCCAGTGTCTGCGCTACTTCTCTACAGAAGTTAGGGCTGAACAATTAATCAAATTAAAACTTAAATCGCATTTAGTGTAATTATCAAATCGCAAAGACTGTGATTTAATTGAATAAACATACAGTATACTACATGTTTCAGAGGGAAGTGTGGCACGGTGTTCATTTTCACATGAGAAGCTCATGATCTGGTGTTTTCAGTGTCTAAGAGAAGTGTCTCTGTTCACAGTAAATATTGCTCCACACAAACTTTTCACTGCATATGCTCTGAGTATGAGTCGCTCAAACGTGCATTTCACGAGTTTGTGTGCCCATATAATCTGAGCGTACATGATAAACAGTTTTGTCTTGCTGTCCGCTATGACGGGGCCATGGAGAATTTTCTACTTGAGCTCCGATTTGCCCCCCAAAATTGCAAAGTATAATTTGGACAGCAAGCAGTATTTACCGAATTGAAATGCTTATAGATATTTAAGTGAAATTGCAACGTGTAATTAGGCTCAATGGTCCAGAAGGCTCCCCTAAAACTGGGAAAGAAAGTTAAATAGGATGGAATGTTAGCGCAGCTCCTGCTGGAGTTATGATGGGGCACTGCAGTGGCAGTATCGAGTTAAGTGGGGCACTGCGGTGGCAGTATCGAGCTCCTACGGGAGCTGTATTTGGACTGGAGGTTTGTCACTGAGGTTGGAGAGTTTCCCGCCACTGAATCCACAACATGGAGCCTTGAAATTATTAAACCTGATTAGGGCTGGGTATTGTTAGGAATTTCACAATTCGATTCGATTTCGATTCTTGAGGCTTCGATTCGATTCGATTTCGATTCGATTCGATATTGACTTATTAGCTTCGATATCGATTCAATAATAAGTAAATACACAAGTAATTAAGTACCTGGGTATATTTTTAAATAATGTGTGCAGTATTACCAATGTTTAAGAACAAATTGACCCAAGCATGTTTCCTGTCATGGTTTATTTAGCAGAACAAACTGTACAATATTGTACATGTGTTGAATACAAAGCACAACTGTAACAAACAGGTGCTTTATTAACATCTCTAATCTAAAGTGCATGTAACTGTTAGTAGAAAGTATATTTTTCTTCCTAAACATTCAAGTTATAAAATAAATGTAAACAGAAGCACAAAATGTGCATACTCATAAAACAAAGTGCAACCATAGATATTATAACATTACAAAGTGCTAACTTACTTTGTCAACACAATAAATAACACTGAACAGCTGATCAGAGAACCTTTGGCTTATTTACTGTGCCTATGTAGGATACATTACCGACATTTCCATCATATAACTCATAACATTTTAGTACAATATATATAAAATGTTAACTCTGAAGCATTTGTTATCAAATTAGTGCACAAGCAGTTTTTGGGGACGTTGCGACCTTCTTCTGTTATATAGGACAACTTAGTTTGAATAAACGAGCAGACACTGATAAGCTACTTGCTCTACGTTTATTTAAAATGAACAACAAGACGACTAGAAGTGAATGTCCTTTCCATTAAATGAATCTCACACACAGTAAACAAATCCTTAACAAAAAAATCTTTGCAATGAATTGCAATTTAGACTCGCAAACTGCGTGCCGGTGCGGTGACATACATACTCGGACAGATTCGGCTTGTCAGAAGTCGTTCATCCTCGGATGCGGTGCCGCGCGCGCTGTTACAAAAAAAGCCTTGCACACAGCCAAGCGAAATGAGGTCTTGCACACCAAACGCGTCATTTTTGCCGCGCGCACCTTCGCTCACGTGCGGATTATAGACAGTAAAAGAAACGGACGCGTCGAGTATAAACAAGTCTTTACTCCGTGTCAGCGTGCGCTCTGATGAGTGTTGCCCACAGCGCCGCCACCGGGCGGTGGGCTGAATCGATTCATAGGATTTGATGAATCGATATTGAATTGAGAAACAAATAATTGCAATGCATTGATGAATCGATATTTTTACCCAGCCCTAAACCTGATACTCACCTTCACTGATGTCACAGAAGGGCCAGGAGCTTCTAACCCAGGAAGACCAGGCCTGACTACCCTTAAAGTTGGCCCAGGCGCATCTAACTCTGCGTGGCTCCCAGAGATGGTGGAAAACGTTTTACGTGCAAATATTTCAGCAGTTATTATGTGTGTCCCGTATTTCTGTCCGGGAATGATTGGTAACCAGCAATACCAATCATTCGTGACTTAATCATTTTTTTGGTTCAATTCTTTCTTTAAACGTTCTTGCATAATATTCTGAAACTATTTGGATTCGTTCGGACCGCTCTGTCACTGAATCATCTAAAGGGGTTTCTCAGTCAGTACAGTAACAACAAATAACACTGTTTTCAGTTGTTTCACTAGTTGTTTCGGCACGAAGTTGCGTTTACTTCCGATCCTGGACACTATTATTAAACAGCGCTGCCAGAACCAATGGAAAGTGTTTCAATTCAACAGACACCTCTCTCTTAGTATTAAATTGGATGAAACAGCCTCAACATTCCCAACAAGACTGATGAGGAATGCAGGAGAAACATTTTGCCATGGACGAAATTAAAAGACTTTAAATCCCCTAATCACCACCCTTAAACATTTGCCTTAATAATAATAATAATAATAATAATTTGTTACATTTATATAGCGCTTTTCTGGGTACTCAAAGCGCTTTAGATGGAAGGCGAAATCTCCTCAACCACCTGGATGATGCGACCATATTGCCCCATGAATGTACTGCAGTAATTTACCATGGTTTGGGCAGAAATGTGGAATATTTATATTGAATATGTTATAGTAATTTATATTGCATTCGATTTATTAGATGGTTAGAGGAATATATAATTAATTTTTGTTATGGAATTATGTCAGTTTCTTTGTGAAGGTGCGTATAGTTTTTAACCTGTGTTTAGACATTTTTATACAGTGGGAGTGAGTGGCCTGAGGTTATCAAGTCTCACTACCACAAGTAAATACAATACTTTTTTAGGTTTACTTTAGCTTATTTATTTAAACTGTTATGAATTCTCTCATCTTCTGCCGTCACATGAGGCGGAGGATGAAAAGCCTGTAGAACTGAAGGCACTTTAGGCATGTAGCACGGTCAGGGGTGCAAGATGACCTTAATTCTCCGGAAGCAAACTCCGGGCACTGCGGTAGATTAAGAGAAGTGATGGCTAGGAGAAAGGCCACCTGAAGTGACAGGTTCTTGGCCGCAGCAGACTCAAGAGGTTCAACCAGCCCTTCGAGAACCACTGCCAGATCCCATGTGGGGATGATGGAGGAAACGCAGAAGAATGGTGTCAGCTTCCCCCCCTTTCATTCTTCTGCGATTTCATTCGTTGTGAGGCCCGCATGAGAAATGATCATAGCTTTAACATGAGTATGCACACTGTCATACCATCTAAAGGTGAGAGATTCTTTTTAAAGACAATCAGAGCTCCTGTTACAGTCCACAAAACAGAAATAGACAATGCCACACAGAAGGATGAATTTAACAAAACAAGTGACAACCTCAACAGACAATGTCCAATACATAAAAAGCCACATCCTCTCAGAAAGTGTAGAGGTTTTAGGGAAAAGACCTCGCAGGAACGGAAAACTTACCTTCGAGAGAATTCCATATGCTTTAGATGCTGCTCCTCAACTACACATCAGGCAAAGGACTGTAAGGCGTTAATTCAGTGCTCTGAATGCAACAGTGACAAGCATATAGCTGCACTTCACTATGGCCCAGCCCCCTGGTCAAAAAAGGAAGATAACAGCCCCTCTACAAGCTATGGCGGGGAGCAAGAAGATTTGCCTCCCTCCCCAATCGCTACATCCACCTGCACAGAAGTGTGTGGAGATAACAACAGTGGAAAGTCCTGCTCAAAGATATGCCTGGTAAATGTGTAAAAAGCGCTGGGTACTTTGAGTACTTTCTGGGTACTCAAAGCGCTTTAGATGGAAGGCGAAATCTCCTCAACCACCTGGATGATGCGACCATATTGCCCCATGAATGTACTGCAGTAATTTACCATGGTTTGGGCAGAAATGTGGAATATTTTATATTGAATATGTTATAGTAATTTATATTGCATTCGATTTATTAGATGGTTAGAGGAATATATAATTAATTTTTGTTATGGAATTATGTCAGTTTCTTTGTGAAGGTGCGTATAGTTTTTAACCTGTGTTTAGACATTTTTATACAGTGGGAGTGAGTGGCCTGAGGTTATCAAGTCTCACTACCACAAGTAAATACAATACTTTTTTAGGTTTACTTTAGCTTATTTATTTAAACTGTTATGAATTCTCTCATCTTCTGCCGTCACATGAGGCGGAGGATGAAAAGCCTGTAGAACTGAAGGCACTTTAGGCATGTAGCACGGTCAGGGGTGCAAGATGACCTTAATTCTCCGGAAGCAAACTCCGGGCACTGCGGTAGATTAAGAGAAGTGATGGCTAGGAGAAAGGCCACCTGAAGTGACAGGTTCTTGGCCGCAGCAGACTCAAGAGGTTCAACCAGCCCTTCGAGAACCACTGCCAGATCCCATGTGGGGATGATGGAGGACGCAGAAGAATGGTGTCAGCTTCCCCCCCTTTTCATTCTTCTGCGATTTCATTCGTTGTGAGGCCCGCATGAGAAATGATCATAGCTTTAACATGAGTATGCACACTGTCATACCATCTAAAGGTGAGAGATTCTTTTTAAAGACAATCAGAGCTCCTGTTACAGTCCACAAAACAGAAATAGACAATGCCACACAGAAGGATGAATTTAACAAAACAAGTGACAACCTCAACAGACAATGTCCAATACATAAAAAGCCACATCCTCTCAGAAAGTGTAGAGGTTTTAGGGAAAAGACCTCGCAGGAACGGAAAACTTACCTTCGAGAGAATTCCATATGCTTTAGATGCTGCTCCTCAACTACACATCAGGCAAAGGACTGTAAGGCGTTAATTCAGTGCTCTGAATGCAACAGTGACAAGCATATAGCTGCACTTCACTATGGCCCAGCCCCCTGGTCAAAAAAGGAAGATAACAGCCCCTCTACAAGCTATGGCGGGGAGCAAGAAGATTTGCCTCCCTCCCCAATCGCTACATCCACCTGCACAGAAGTGTGTGGAGATAACAACAGTGGAAAGTCCTGCTCAAAGATATGCCTGGTAAATGTGTAAAAAGCGCTGGGTACTTTGAGTACTTTCTGGGTACTCAAAGCGCTTTAGATGGAAGGCGAAATCTCCTCAACCACCTGGATGATGCGACCATATTGCCCCATGAATGTACTGCAGTAATTTACCATGGTTTGGGCAGAAATGTGGAATATTTATATTGAATATGTTATAGTAATTTATATTGCATTCGATTTATTAGATGGTTAGAGGAATATATAATTAATTTTTGTTATGGAATTATGTCAGTTTCTTTGTGAAGGTGCGTATAGTTTTTAACCTGTGTTTAGACATTTTTATACAGTGGGAGTGAGTGGCCTGAGGTTATCAAGTCTCACTACCACAAGTAAATACAATACTTTTTTAGGTTTACTTTAGCTTATTTATTTAAACTGTTATGAATTCTCTCATCTTCTGCCGTCACATGAGGCGGAGGATGAAAAGCCTGTAGAACTGAAGGCACTTTAGGCATGTAGCACGGTCAGGGGTGCAAGATGACCTTAATTCTCCGGAAGCAAACTCCGGGCACTGCGGTAGATTAAGAGAAGTGATGGCTAGGAGAAAGGCCACCTGAAGTGACAGGTTCTTGGCCGCAGCAGACTCAAGAGGTTCAACCAGCCCTTCGAGAACCACTGCCAGATCCCATGTGGGGATGATGGAGGACGCAGAAGAATGGTGTCAGCTTCCCCCCCTTTTCATTCTTCTGCGATTTCATTCGTTGTGAGGCCCGCATGAGAAATGATCATAGCTTTAACATGAGTATGCACACTGTCATACCATCTAAAGGTGAGAGATTCTTATCAAAGACAATCAGAGCTCCTGTTACAGTCCACAAAACAGAAATAGACAATGCCACACAGAAGGATGAATTTAACAAAACAAGTGACAACCTCAACAGACAATGTCCAATACATAAAAAGCCACATCCTCTCAGAAAGTGTAGAGGTTTTAGGGAAAAGACCTCGCAGGAACGGAAAACTTACCTTCGAGAGAATTCCATATGCTTTAGATGCTGCTCCTCAACTACACATCAGGCAAAGGACTGTAAGGCGTTAATTCAGTGCTCTGAATGCAACAGTGACAAGCATATAGCTGCACTTCACTATGGCCCAGCCCCCTGGTCAAAAAAGGAAGATAACAGCCCCTCTACAAGCTATGGCGGGGAGCAAGAAGATTTGCCTCCCTCCCCAATCGCTACATCCACCTGCACAGAAGTGTGTGGAGATAACAACAGTGGAAAGTCCTGCTCAAAGATATGCCTGGTAAATGTGTACCTGAAAGGTGAGCCTCAGAACAAGAAAAGGGTGTATGCAATCATAGATGATCAGAGTAATCGATCTCTGGCGAGATCGGCCTTCTTCGAGATGTTTAATGTTGTAAACAATGCAGCACCTTACACACTAAGGACGTGTGCAGGTATCACAGAGGCTGAAGGGCGTAGAGCTGAAGGATTTATGGTGGAGTCCTTTGATGAAAAGACATGCCTTGCTCTTCCATTACTCATTGAATGCAACCTCATACCAAACAACAGAGCAGAGATTTCTACTCCAGAGGCAGCACAATACCACAGCCACTTAAGATCAGTAACCTCCAAAATTCCATGTCTAGATCCCAAGGCCAAAATTCTGCTTCTTCTCGGAAGAGATCTCATTCAGACGCACAAGGTGCTGGAGCAATGCAACGGACCACAGCATGCTCCCTTTGCTCAGAGGTTGGCCCTTGGGTGGGTGATAGTTGGAGATGTATGCCTTAATGGAGCTCACAAGCCTTCGTCTGTGGATGTTTTCAAAACTCATATTTTAGGAAATGGGCGTCCCAGCTACATGAGCCCATGTCCAAACAGTATGCATGTGAAGGACTGTTTCAACCGTCATAATGAGCCACAGAGAAGCTTGCCCATACATGATGAATGTCCAATAGGCGAATCAGTTTTCTGCAACACAAGGAATGACGACAAACCAGCTCCCTCTATGGATGACCTTGCCTTCCTGAAGATTATGGAAAGAGAGTTCCATCAGGATGAGTCCAATAGCTGGGTTGCCCCACTTCAGTTCCGTAGCCCACGGCAACGCCTCCCTAATAACAAGGCTCAGGCCAGCAACCGGCTCACTTTACTGACTCGCAAGCTTAAAAAACACCCTGAGGTAAAGGAGCACTTTGTTGAATTTATGCATAAGATACTTGAGAATGGGCATGCAGAGTTGGCACCAGGATTACAGAATGATGAAGAGTGCTGGTATCTGCCAATGTTCGGGGTGTACCATCCAAAGAAGCCTGACCAGATAAGAGTAGTGTTCGACTCTAGTGCTCAACATGAAGGTGTATCATTAAATGGTGTCCTCCTTACTGGCCCTAATGCAAACAATAGTCTCTTGGGGGTTCTACTGCGGTTCAGGAAGGAACGCGTGGCAGTGATGGCTGATATCCAGCAAATGTTCCATTCCTTCGTGGTCACAAAAAAGCATCGGAACTTTCTACGCTTCCTTTGGTATGACAACAACGACTTAAACAACGATGTATTGGAGTACCAGATGCGAGTACATGTTTTTGGTAATAGCCCATCACCAGCAGTTGCCATATATGGGCTCCGGAGAGCTGCCCTCTCGGGTGAAGAAGACTATGGACCAGAGGCAAGGCACTTTGTGGAAAGGAACTTTTATGTGGATGATGGCCTTGAATGAATGAATGAATGAGGCATTTATATAGCGCTTTCATATGTACTTCTGTACACCCAAAGCGCTTTACAATCATATCAGGGGTTCTCTCCTCAACCAGCACCAGTGTGCAGCATCCACTTGGATGATGCGACGGCAGCCACAGTACAACGGCGCCAGTGCGCTCACCACACACCAGCTATAGTTGGAGAGGAGAGAGAGAGTGATAGAGCCAATTCAGTGGATGGGGATTATTAGGAGGCCATGATGGGCAGGGGCCAATGGGTGGAATGTGGCCAGGACACCGGGGTTACACCCCTACTCTTTACGAGAAGTGCCATGGGATTTTTAATGACCGCAGAGAGTCAGGACCTCAGTTTAACGTCTCATCCGAAGGACGGTGCTCTTTAACAGTACAGTGTCCCCGTCACTATACTGGGGCGTTAGGACCTACACAGACCACAGGGTGAGCACCCCCTGCTGGCCTCTCTAACACCTCTTCCAGCATGCAAACCTCGTGGTACCCGCTTTAAAGCTCTCATGGACAACCAGTCAGCCGCTTACCAGGGGCACCTGGCTCAGGATATGGCTGCCTTACTTCGCTCCCCACAGAAGAGAAAGCCATCAAGCTGCTCAAGGCCACCCAGGAAATGCTGGCTCTGTCTAATCTACATCTTCACAAGATTGCCTCCAACAAAGTGGAAGTCATGAAAGCTTTTCCTCCAGAGGACCTTGCAAAGGAGTTAAAGAATCTAGATCTGAGCACTGGCCTCCCACCAGTTCACCGAAGTTTGGGGGTGAGCTGGGATTTGTCTGAGGATATGTTCATTTTCCAGGTTGCAGACCAGGTGAGACCTTACACCGAACGTGGGGTTCTGTCAACGATTAACAGTTTATTTGACCCTCTTGGGTTTGCTGCACCTGTCGTCCTTCAGGGAAGACTTCTGCTCAGAGCGCTTACCACAGGGTCTTGTGACTGGGATGCACCTCTGCCTGATGAGAAATATAAGGAATGGAAGGTTTGGAGAGATTCATTACAAGAGCTTGAGTATGTCAAAATTCCCCGCACATATGCTACTATCTCTCTCTGTCAAACACAAGGCAAAGAGATGTGTGTCTTCTGTGATGCTTCCACAAGTGCCATTGCGGCTGTTGCTTACATCAGGGTTACCAATATGAGCGGTAATGTAGAAGTTGGCTTCATGTTTGGTAAGGCTAAACTAGCTCCGCGACCTGAGATCTCTGTCCCCAGACTTGAGCTGTGTGCAGCTGTTCTAGCTGTGGAAATAGCTGAAACCATTGAAGACGAGATTGACACCAAGCTGGATGCTGTGACATTCTATTCTGACAGTAAGGTCATCTTAGGCTACATTTGTAATGAATCCAGGAAATTCTATGTGTATGTCAACAACAGAGTGCAAAGGATACGGAAATCTACACGCCCTGAGCAGTGGAAATACGTACCTACCGATCAAAACCCTGCCGACCATGCCACAAAATCAGTTTCGGCTGCTGACCTTCCCCGTAGCATGTGGTTGACTGGTCCAACATTCCTGACTAAAACAACACAGCCTGAAACTCACATGGGTCTCTTCAATATCATAGACCCAGATGTAGACACTGAAGTACGTCCCCAAGTCACTTCTTGTGCTACACATACTTCAAGAAAAGAGTTAAACCCCAAACGGTTTGAAAGATTCTCAAGCTGGCGATCACTGACTCATGCAATAGCAAGACTTGTGCACATAACCCACTCCTTCAAGCAGGATAGTAACAAGAGTACTTGCAGGGGCTGGCATATATGTGACATGCCCTGTTCAGTTCAGGATCTTGAAAAGGCCAAGTCTGTTATCATCCACAGCGTGCAAACAGAAGCCTTCTCAGAGGAATTGAAATGCCTTCAAGCAGGCACAGCGATTTCCAATCAAACCTCTCTCTTTAAACTATCCCCCTACATTGATAGTTTTGGCGTACTCAGGGTTGGCGGACGCCTTTCAGAAGCAAAACTTGGGAAAGATGAAGTGTGCCCTCTAATTCTCCCTGGTCGTTGTCACATCACTTCACTTCTCATTCAACATTATCATGAACAGGTCGAACATCAGGGACGCGTCTTCACTGAGGGTGCAGTGAGAGAGGCTGGTTTCTGGATCATAGGTGGTAAGAGACGCATCAGTAGTATGATCTTTCAATGTGTTCAGTGTCGCAGACTGCGGGGAAAGATTTTGACTCAGAAGATGTCTGACCTACCTCCTGAACGGCTCAGTATGGACCCTCCATTCTCCTTTGTAGGGTTGGATGTTTTCGGGCCATGGATGGTCACCTCACGCCGAACTAGAGGAGGACAAGCAAACTCCAAACGCTGGGCAGTGCTGTTTACATGTATGAGCACTAGGGCCATACATATCGAAGTCATAGAGTCAATGGATAGCTCCAGCTTTATAAATGCTCTCCGCAGATTCTTCGCTGTTCGAGGTCCAGCAAAGCAGTTGCGGTCGGACTGTGGCACCAACTTTGTTGGAGCATGCAAGGAGTTGAAGATACAGTCAATCACAGAAGACAGGAAGGTACACGAGTATCTGAGTGATAATGGATGTACTTGGGTGTTCAACCCTCCTCACTCATCTCACATGGGTGGAAGTTGGGAACGTATGATCGGAGTCTCAAGGCGGATCCTTGAATCCATGCTACAAGGTCTTGGACCATCAAAGTTGTCCCATGAAGTTTTGACAACCTTCATGGCTGTAGTCTTAGCCATTGTAAATGCTCGTCCCCTGGTACCTGTATCTACAGATCCAGACGCTCCATTCATTCTGACCCCAGCAACTCTACTCACTCAAAAGTCTTCAGTAGTTCCTTCTCCGTCAGGTGAATTTGGTGAAAAGGACCTCTTCAGTCGCCAGTGGAGGCAAGTCCAAAGCTTGGCCAATACATTCTGGCATCGCTGGAGAAGGGAATATCTCGCCACCTTACAAGGACGAAGAAAATGGCAGAATGAGAGACCCAATCTTCAAGTTGGAGATGTTGTGCTATTGAAAAACAGTCAAGCCAAAAGGAACGATTGGCCCATGGGTATGGTATTGAAGACATTTCCCGGGAGTGATGGAAGAGTGAGGAAAGTTGAGGTCAAGGTGGTCAAAGAGGGATCATCTAAGGTGTTTCTGCGACCTATATCTGATGTTGTCTTACTGTTGTCTCCTGAGACTGAATAGAGAAGCTTAATTATGTTTAAAGATGGCATCCTACAGATACCAGACGGGGAGTGTACTGTTCTTAGTGTAGTTTATCTTTAGAGCCACTAGGTGGTGCTAGTCCATGTATATTTTAATGTTGTCAGAGAGAGTAACCTCTGACCTTAATTGCAGCCATCTTGCTTACTCAGTTGATACGGATAGTCACACGGTTAAAGCAGCTGAATCTCCTCATCATCTTTGCAATCATTTATAGAAGCTTTGTCTGTAAGTATTAATTTGTTTACTAGAAGCTTGTTTTCCATCTTTTGCCTGGAATTAGTGCCAGTAATTTTAGGATAATATTGAGATAATAAGAAGGACGTTTCAGTACGATCTTACATGCATCTAGATAATTATTGTGTATATTATGTTTAGATATACCTCAATCAAACTGTTTCATTTATTAATGTACAGTCCAGTATTTAGACATTTATTTTCCCTTTTTCTGTATTTCAGTTTTACTCTGTTCCACTTGCATTTGAAGTGGTGGTGTTAATAAATCCATGCTTCAGTTCAACTTTCTTGTGGAAGGAGTCATCTGTCTGTCTAGTTGAAGAAGGGGAACTCTTTTACGAGGGCAGAATACTAGGGGTGTAAGAAAAAATCGATACACTTGAGTATCGCGATATTTTATTTTGCAATACTGTATCGATTTTCAAAAACGCAATATCGATTTTTTTTTTTTTTTTTTTTTTTTTTTTTTTTTTTTTTACAAGCAAAAGTTTTCATGGGACCGTGGTTCCCGTTTATGTTGTGTTTAAATCCCTACCACTAGATGGCTATGCTGAGATGCACCACTAGTGTCATGTCATCCATTTTGATTAATATATGCGCGAGGGAGAGAGAGCAAGACCATAGAAATCATTAGCAAGACAGCGCGCGTGTTGTTTGAAGACGTGCGAGTGCGCGCGGCCGGGGCTCTCTCTCCCTCTCTCTCTGCTCGTTTGCGCAGCAGTCATTCTACATCACTCACCGATCAAAAAAGGCTTTGGCGGGACACAAATTTGCTTTGGCGGTGCCAAAAAGCGGACGATCTGACGGGTTTTAGAAAAATTAAATACAACCCGAAACTACTAAACAGACCCGGCCTTTATTTACCCAAACCTGTTGCCACACCAGGCGAGTAAAAGAGACATGCGTCTATTTGGGACTCGGCTATTATTTGAAGTTTTACGGTATGTTGTGTTGGATGTACCCTGTGTATTAATAATAGTGCAAGCATTTTTTTAATGACATATTGCACCTCAGATTGCACCTTATGTGTTATGTATTAGCCTAGATGTCACAGACAGTCAGGGGCTATGTATTTTCTTTAACTGACTATTTAGCTACATTTGTTCCTCAATGTTTCCTTTAGGAATCATGTTCGTGTTTTTGCAACACAAAACGTGTTGGACGTAGCCTACCCTGTGTACTAGGAAAAGTGCAAGCATTTTTTTATTGACACAATTATAATAATGAATAGCATCACACATAATGTGTATGTGTTATGTATTGTGACAGGGGGTATGTATTTTCTTTTATCATGGCCTACTTGAGCATATACAAATTTGCTCACTAAGAACCTGTGAACCACAACCCCAAACTGGCAGTTTGATTTTCTGTGTACTGAATTGTTTACCTAAAGTAAACTTATTTGACTTTTATGCACATCATGTCTTTTTTTTTTAAAAAATAAATACTTTTTCTAAAATTATAGTCCTACTTAAAAAAAAAAAAATCGCAATATATCGCCTTATGCACAGTATCGAAATATATTGCAATATATTGAATCGTGACCCAAATATCGTGATACGTATCGTATCGCCAGATTCTTGCCAATACACAGCCCTACAGAATACCCCTCGAAAACTGCCCATGCATGCTCTTCCAGCTTAGACAGATGATTATTTTACCTTTTTAATTCCTCAGAATTAAATGCAGCCATAATCGCCAGACAAGTGAAACACAGGCTGAATTAAAATATCTAACTTCTCAAAGCCAGATTGTATTAATTAATTTAATTAACCGGTCTTGCAATCTACACTTTGCCTCGGCAACACGAGCTTAGTCGTGTGTTGCTGACTGTTCATTATACATATTATGAGAGACATCTTCCCTCGAGAATAATGTCAATAGGTGTGAGGCTGAAACACCTGAAAGCGCACGCCTTTTTTTCTTTTTTTTTGTACGCGTCGAGATATTTCTCAATGAACACAGCCAGCACCCTTAAGAGCTGACTGCCTCGCATCCAAACAGTATGACACTCCGATCGCATGTGTCACATAGTTCAGCTTTGCTTAAACTAACAATTCAAGTTCCTTAGGGACAAACAACACCAAATAGACAGATCACATAACAGAAATCGCTTGCTGAAATGCGAAAGCTAATGCTGTTGTGTGCTGGGGTCCCTTTGTAGCTTCCGTGTATGCCGTCACACGTTACAGTACGTCATCATGCAACGCCAATAGGATTGGACTAGTTTCATTCAAACTCCAGACGCACTACGCTAAGAGCGTAAGTGTCGTTAAGTGTCGTTATCGACAGTGCGAGTTTCCTCAAAAGGGAACTCATTATTTGGTATATAGCCTATAAATATATACAACTCATAAATAATAAATATCAATGTAGAGACTACAATATATTAACTATGAATTAACTAAAATGATTTGTATTGTAAGTACTTTAGTACTGCATACTTATTATAAAGTGTTACCAACCTTTATATTAAAAACATATTTATTACTACTTATATTAGTATACTTTGTGCTTTAGCCATCAAGCCCTTACCTGTACATACAGGATGTCATAATTGGTCAGCTGCGAAAATGTTTTGAAAAGTGCAACATGCTTGTCGCTTTCTAACAAGATAAAGAAGCAATCTCTTCCTAACAACCTTTTAGTGTGAAAACTGCTTAGCGTAGCCATTAGCCATGTTGTTAGGAAAAGGAATGAGTTTTACTTACCAGTGTAACAATCCCCTCTGACCAGCAGCTGGCTAGGGACTCTATTTATCCCTGTTCTGTTTACACAGAGTGCACAAATGCTGATATATGCACATGCTATTCCTCCTTTCAGTCCTCCTATGGTCTGCCAGTGGTTGAGCTGCCAAGCAAATATGAAAGTCCTTTAGGAGTCTGTATGATGTGTCTGGATTGATGTGTGGTAGCAATAATTGGATAGTATTTCTTCTGGAACAGAATGGGGCATTTGTATTGGGAAATATGTATTTTTCAAAAGATCAGGAATTTGGTTTTCCATGATATGGCCCCTTTAAACTAGTCTGACATATAGGCAGCCTGACACAGGTGTCTGTATTCTTTAATATTAAAAGTCCCTTGAGTGCTTCGCTGGATCCAAGCTGTGTGTGTTTGTGATGTATGGGCAAGTTTTCTCTTTGAGGTGTGCAATGGACACTGCGTCAGCAGATCTGTCAGTTTTTGAGAGGAAGGCAGTTATTTTTCATAACCCATTTCTTCTGAACTAGCACAGTTGAGCCCCAGTCCTTTTCTCCAAACACTGCAGATGCAATTTTCCTCTCAGTCCCACCAGCATTCATTTATCTTCAGTATCATGTTACTGCTTTTGTCCTTTAAATCTAGTCATATCACTATATTCACTTTTTTAGTGAATAGTGAATAGAGTGATAGAGTTCAAGTTTTGATCATTTATCTTTAAATATAGAATGTATTATAAAAAAATGCCACATGAGTTATAATGCAAGTGAGTCATTGAATCAAGTTTTGAATTTACTGACCGTTTGAACTGATTTACAGAAATTATTAAAACTTAACCTTTCTTTTTATATCATTTTACTAGTACTTTTAATAGATACAAAATGCAAACACTTCAGTGAAGATCTTTGACTAAAAAAATCCAAACTAATAGTTGAAGAAATGTTGGCATTATTGCTCAGTACTGGCAGTCAGTATAATAGCTTTTTTGCTTGTGTTTTAGGTTGATGTTAGTAAGTGTATAGAAGACAGAGAGGAAAAGCTGTACCTTTTCCAGAAAGTACTTATGATAGTGATGGCAGTGCATCAGAAAATAAGGTCATAGTAAGAAACAAAGAAGTTGAAGATCGAGGAGGATAGAAGCAGTGAGGGTGATGGAAGAGAAGAAGAATATAGTCATAGATTGTTGTGGACGTCAGGCATTTTGGTACATTATCCTATGCTAGTTTGGAAAATGTGATTCACACTACAACCAGAGGTCAGGAAATATGCCACTAATGCTCCAAAATGGATAACTAAACTAGTCAAAATCAAGTTACGTGTGGAAAGTGATGGGCTACACAGAAAAAGAAGAGTCTTGTTTCACTAGTGCTACAACCATTGATTTGAAATTCCAAGAAAGAAACTATGTTTTTTTAAACACTTAGACATGTTTCACTACTTTCCAGGCAGCGAAGATGAATCTGAATTTGTGTCAAGTTTTTGAAATTTTTACATATGAGTTCCAAATGAAATATAGTAGCAAAATATGTAATGGAATGTTAATAAAGCTTTTTAATGTTTTTTAAAACACTAAGATCTTTTTTGTTTGTTTGTTTCACTACTTTTCAGATAGTGAAAATTCATGTGTGTGAAGTTTCAGAAAATTTGCCAAAAATAATTTACCCTAATAGGACAAAGTCAGTTATAAACGACGGCAACCTAAAAAATGGTTAAGGGTCATATGTAAAAATTTTATTTTGGAAAATGATTTTAGCCTTACATATAAATATAAAGTAATTTATTTTTTCTGTGGTTTTATAATTAGTCACATAGAGGTTTAAACAGTTTTTGCTACTGAAGTTTAAATAGAAGACACTAAAGAATGCACATTATGCTTTCATTAGCCATTTTGTCTGTATATATATATATATATATATATATATATATATATATATATATATATATAATATTAGAAAAATTATATATATATATATATATATATATATATATATATATAATATATATATATATATATATATATATATATATATATAATATTAGAAAAATTCCCCATAGGAACTTCAGCGAACATTTTTGAGGTATGCTGCAAACTAGCTAACCTTTGAATTCTCTGACATGAACCATTTGAACTGATTTGCAGATATGAATCAAACTACAACATATTTTTTTTTAACTGAAGTTTAAATATGAAACGCTATTAAAATATCTTAAAGGTGCTATATGTAGCTTTTCTTCTAAAATGAATCCTTTTTTTATTGCCTGTGTGTGAAGGGGTTGTAATCACACATTACAATGATCCACTTGTCGGTAGGGCTGTGACGGTTATTATATAACCGTGAGACCGACGGTTATAGTTGAACACCGTCATTAGAACTCTATAACCGCCAAAACCGTGTTATTAAAATATTTTTTACAAACATTTTTAATCATAAAGGATGTTTAAATACTAATATCAGCTTACGAAGGAAACGGAGGCGGAGTTAGTGGTGCTTCGGAGGCTGCACTGCTGGAGATGATTCGGGAGACCGATCAAAGCGCGCGCCTTGTTAAAGCCTTGTTTATACTCGACGCGTCCGCACACGCGCGAAGGTGCGCGGCAAAAATGATGCGTTGGGTGCATAAGACCGGCAAGACCACGTTCGTTTGGCTGAATGCACTGTTGTTTTGTAACAGCAGCACGCGCGGCGCCGCATCCGAGGATGAACTACTTCAAGCCTAATCTGCCCGAGCATGTACGTCTCACAGCACCAGCACCCAGTTTGCGCGTCTAAATTACAAAGTTCATTGCAAAGGTTTTTTTAAAAGGTTTTGCTTAGCCTACTGTGTGTGATTTATTTAAAACAAAGCACGTTCATTGCAAAGTTTTTTTGTTTTTTTTTAGGGATTTGTTTACTGTGTGTAGGGCTGGGCGATATGGGCAAAAAAAAATATCACGATATTTTTTTTATATCAGTCGATATCGATAATTATCGATATCGATAATTATCACGATAAATGTCCAATTTTTATTTCTTTCAAGTTTAAAGGCAGATTTTTGCTCCTAAGTGAAAGTTGTAGAAACCAGAGCATTAATTGTGGTTTTAAACTAGGCCCTACTCTTTATTTTCACAACATATCATGACAAACACTTGCCAAACAGGTGAACATTTCACAAATCTGAGGTAGAACATTCAAACATTGTAATTTTTCCTTAACAAAATAAATATCTGAATAGAAAAATATTTCTTCAGCACAGTTGGCACTGCAGTGCAGGCTGCAATATTAATATTACATGTTTTGTCTCAAAATGCATATTTGACTGTGAGTTGACAATAAATCTGCATCCTAACTCAAACTAATACTACGTTAAATGTATGTTCATTAACAAAACCAGTAACATCTGTTTAAAAAAAAAAACATTTGGTACATTTGGTAAAATGTAATATTCTGACTGTTTTGAGTTTTATTAAAATTAACCATTGGCAGGTCATCCAGTATCATGCATTTAGATCATGATAACCACAGATAAACCCAGGCATAGCCTATAACTTAGCACCTCACTATCATGGCAATATGTAACTATGGTTTCTATGGTATTTGTATGAAAAACAGTAGTTGTCTAACAGTTAAATACATTATTAAATACTGTAATTATATTCCATTAGTCATTTATACATTGTCTTCATTAATAATATAATACAATTCAATATGTATATCCCACATTTCATGGTGCAGTTAATATTACTAGGCTAACGTTACAGTAAACCCATGGTAAATGGATTCAGTATCAATTCAGATTATGACTGTATCGTTGCGCACAGTGTTTCTCCTGTTTGTCAGCGCTGTTTCATCTGCCTTTAAACTGAGACATTTGTGTCCTTCGCTGAACTCAAGCGCATCTCACTGGATCTCGTGAGCGAGACAATCAGAGTAAACGCGTCTGCGGTCTGCTCTAGTGAGCTCGCGCTGCGCTGCCGACTGTTTGGACTTTGAGCCGAGCAGATTAATGGTCCGTGTGGCGCGCGCGGTTCAAATGAGTTTCGTTCCGCTTTTGACGCATACACATTATCGAACATTTATCGACCTCTTGATATCGTTTTATCGAGAAAAATTATATCGCGATAATTATCGTTATCGTTTTATCGCCCAGCCCTAACTGTGTGTGGTTCATTTAATGGAAAGCACATTCACTTCTAGTTGTCTTGCTGTTAATTTTTACATAAACTTAGAGCAAGTAGCTAATCCGTGTCTGCTTGTTTATTCAAACTAAGTTGTTCTATAACAGACGAACGTCGCAAAGCCCCAACCCAGAACCCCAGAATGAAAGTCTCATTCTGGGGTGCGTTTCCCAAAACCATTGTTGCTAACTAAGTTAGCAACTTTGATGGTTGCAATGCAATTTCCCATTGCCAACCCTCCAAGTTGCTAACAGGTTAGCAACGATGGTTTTGGGAAACGCACCCCTGGCCGGTACCATGAGTGCTCGCTCTTGAGTTCAAGCACGCGCACAAGCGCTCTTGTAAAAATTGGTTGCAATCTGAACCATCACCACTAGAGGCTGCTAAAAACTACACATAGCCCCTTTAATTAGCATTCTCATATTTTTAAGTAACTAGTTGCATGATATTAGTCTTTAGGATATTAAAAATGGAAATAATTGTGATATTCATGATTCTCCATACTGGAGAGTTACATTGTCCTCTGTACGTCTCCTCTCACTGATTTGGTTACCCTGGAGAACACAGTATTCACCAGAGCAGGGGGTGGCTGGCACACACAGAACAGTAGAGAGTTAATTTACACCCATATAAATGTACAACACACAATGCTCTCTCTCATCCCCCCTCCCTCCCTCTCTCTCTCTTACCATACAGTATGTGCTGACCTCAGGTCTGCAGTTAAATTCAATTGTGCTTGTTTGCTGTCTGATTTTTTATCGGGTCTTCTGATACTTAGTGATCTCCCTGCACAAGAAAATCCTATTCATGCTATTCAGGAATACAGTGAAACCACAGTTCTTGACCTGTCTCTGATTTAATCTCTCTCTCTCTCTCTCTCCTCTCTCTCTCTCTCTTCTCTCTCTCTCTCTCCCTCTCTCTCTCTCTCCTCCTCTCTCTCTCTCTCTCTCTCTCCTCTCTCCTCTCTCTCTCTCTCTCTCTCTCTCCTCTCTCTCTCTCTCTCTCTCTCTCTCTCTCTTCTCTCTCTCTCTCTCTCCTCTCTCTCTCTCTCTCTCTCTCTCCTCTCTCTTCTCTTCCCTAACAATGGCATGGCCAGGTCTTAGTGGCCTATATTCTCCTCAGTTATCTAGTTGGGAGAGGGGCTCTTGAATCAAGCCTTATCAAGATACTGTTGTGAAATGGCCTTTGTTGAAAAAATAAAAATATTAAATTGAGAAAAAGTGAATCATCCATTGTGCGTGTAGCTTGAATTCGATCTAATTCAAGGATTAAAGCCTTGGATTATTTTACCCATCCTCGACTGCACAAAACTAGTGATGGGTAATCCAGCCATCTACACATCTAATCTTATATGAAGCACATTAACATTTATTAGGTGTCTTTTAAGGTGTTGATTTTTTCTGTTCTTACACAAACTCTTCTGATCATGATCTGCCAAACCAGTTCTCACCAATATGAGTGAATTACTTTTTGTTTAGCAATAAGAGCACGTGCTAGTTTTTAATTGAGATCTGTGATCCCTCTTTTCAAGTTAAATGTCGATCAATGGTAGTTTCCCCATGACATTGAGGGAAGAGTGCAGCAGCATTGTCTCATCAATGGATTGAATAATGGTGAAGAGCTAGCAATAGCGTTGTGGGATTAGCAGGGATTGCTAATCCTTCCCGAGAGTGTTTCTCTGGCTGGCTGACAGCTGTGGGCCTCTGCACATCTGATTTACCTCAGATTATGCTGGAGTCGTGCCAACTGGATCCAATCAGGCCATGATGCTCTCTCTTCCCCTATCTCTCACTCTCCTCCATATCCATCCTGTCCTAGAACAGCCTATCTCCTCTTTAAGATCAGGTCAACACCGAAATGCAACGCATTTGTCGGCAAGGTATCTTGTACTGGCGATTCTTTAAATAATTTGTATTGGATTTTCATGGAGTTGAAGGTTGACCCTGTGAGAGGGGATCTTATCAAGGAGGATGCTGACATGTGAGTACAGGTTTTTCTAGCATAGAATAGTTAAAAGTCAAACTATTCTCATTCAAACTTTTATGAAATATCAAACATCTGTCTTAACATCATAAAACTGATTGTTATTGCTTAAATTAAGCATTTGTGTCTGTGTCTGTGTCTGTTGTGAAACATTGTGTTTTTGTGCATCATATAAGCTCTTACTTTCATAACCAGTTTGCGATCATCGAGCGCTATAGATGACTACAACCTTACAGGCTAGATATCTGTTTTTCCGTTCTCACACCATTTATCCAATTGATAAAAAAACATGCAGTGTCGTTTGCAGGGTGTCCATGTGATTTACACAGTTTTGTATTTTACAGAGCTTTGGCTTCCTTCTTAAGCTTGTAAAACCACTGAGATCAGTAAAAAAATGAGGGTGGTTCTTCTCATCCAAATGTTTTTTGGAGGACAAGAGCCACAGCAGCTGTCATGTACTGCAGTAGGCTTTGATTTACTGCAATTCTGAGGGTGCTTTAAGAGCGTAATGTTAGATCAATAGATTGGACCTCTGTGCTTTTAAAGCCATGAACTTGTTGTCAATGCAAGAGCTGTTCATGTGATTTAGCATTCCTGCTAATCATGTAAGATCGGGCCTGTCTAGCTGGCTGGAAAAAAAAAAAGCGAGAGAGAATGTAATAGAGAGGGTGAGAGAAAAATGGGTAGAAGAAGTGAAGAAATATGGTGTCGGCTGAGTTATTTTAGGCAGCCTCAGCCATCCATCTCATGAATGAACTATTACAGGGCTCAATAATAAGGGGCTTCACTGGGGAAAACGAAAGAGAATAGGAAGCAGATATATATAACAAATATGAGGCTGATGATATAATAACTTTTGCATTTGCAATACAAAAATCTACCCAGATTAAGAAAAAATATGACTGATTTCTTTAAATTCCTATTCAGAAGATACTTTACCTCCTTTTACACACCTCCAACACACACACCACACACACACACACACACACACACACACACACACACACACACACACACACACAAAACACACACACACACACACACACACACACACACACGTTGGTGCAACAGCATTATGAGGACTCTCCATAGGCGTAATGGTTTTTATACCGTACAAACTATATATTCGTCCCCTACTCTGCCCTTTCCTAAACCTACCCATCACAGGAGACATGCTGCATTTTAATTTTTTAATAAAACAGTGTTTTTATGTTTTTTAAGCCATTTGATTTATGAGGACTTTTGAAATGTCCCCATAAACCACCCATACGTTGTAATACCAGTGTAATACACATGTCATTATACAAATTTGTGTCCCTTCATACCAATCTACACCAACACCACCACAGGAGAATGTGAAGAGGTAAGAACAGGAAGAGAGGCCAGAAGAGGAGAAGAAGAAAACAAAGGAAACCATGTGAAACACAGATAAAAAGTCCCTACACACCACCCCTGGAGGTGAGTGAAGGGTAAGCAACCAGGACAGGCAGGGCCAGGGCGGAGAAGGCGTGAGCAGCCAGGTTGGAACCTCCAGCAGAAGGGCCATGACGCAGATCCACTGCGGAGACAAGGGAGAAAGGAGCCATGGGGAAGGCATTTCTGCTGGAAACAGGGAGACAACTGACCGAGATGCAGCTGTCAGTGGAAACCTATGTGGAACCACGGACTGCTGGGACTGAGCAATGATGCTGGTCCTGAAGAGCAAGGCAGAGCTGGAGCGATGAGGTGTCCGAGGTGGAGTCGGGTGTTGGAGGACTGAGGCGAAGGCGGTACGACGAAGGACCAAGGCGGAGCCAGAGGGAAGGTGAGGCCCGACAGAGCCATGGGTTGGAGGGACGAGCCGAAGGTAAAGAACCGGTGGTGCAGGCAGTGCAACGGCTGACCAAGGTGGAGCCAAGAGGAGGACAGACCCAGGTGGAGACAAGTGAGGAAGGAGCCATGGTGGAGCCGAATAGGATGGAGTGGCGGGCATGGAGATTCTAGGTGGAGCTACTGGGTCAATCATCGTGGGCTGAGCTGGCAAATACTCTGATCAAGGTGACCCAATGATTACCAGAAAGGTAGCCGAAGGGTAGAGGAAAGGTAGTGCAGGCAGGGCTGGAGGACTGGACAATACAGGCGGGGGTGAAGAGACTGGCACGAGAGGAGGACACAAACATTCATGACCTGCCTTCTTGGCCGATGCAGAACAGAGAGAAAACTCATGGATATCTCTTTTGGCCAACACAGAACAGGCAGACATGAAACCGGAGGAGGTGGGATAGGCTGTGCAGGAACACAAACTCAGGAAAATTCATGCTGTTAGCAGTGACAGACTCAATACAGGGAACAGTAAGGGGCAAGATGCACTCACTTTCAAAGTCAATCAGTTATTCTCCAGCCATGGATGAGGGATTGGGGCTCAATGACATCCCTCAAACTCCACCAATATATTATGGGCATGAGCGATGTAGCCGGCTCACACACCTGGACACACGCTGGGACAATCCAGGGCTGGGCTGGTGGCTGGGGAGGGCGTGCTGATTTCCTACTTGCTCTCGCAGATTGTAAAGTGTGAACCGTTGGGGAGAATGAGCCATTCCATGTAATCCATAAAGCTATCTGGAGGCTAGCCTCTGGGGAGGCATGTCCTGGTCTTATTCAAACCTGGCCAGAAAAACACATGCAGGCCAACATCGTCGTAATGGACTAGATGTTGTAAGTCCAAGAACGCATGTGTGCCTCTAGAGACTGCTTCCTGTGCAAGAGAAGGAGGATTCTTCTGACTGCCTCTAAATCCGTTAGAGGTCTGTATTTCTGTCAATGTTAAGTTGCAGCAGGATGCAAAAATTAAAAAAGCTGAATTTAAGCACAGTTATCAACACTGTCAACACAAAAGAACTGAACAAAACAGAGCCTAAATAGACCAAAATAATAAAAGAAATCAACATCAGGTGTAAGCTAATCAGTTACCCACCTTGGACAACCCTTAGGGTTAATGGGATAGTTCACCCAAAAATGAAACTTCTGTGAATAAAAGTGAAGATATTTTTTAATGAAACCTG
The DNA here is from genome assembly GCA_036326025.1 of Chrosomus eos. NCBI lineage: Eukaryota > Metazoa > Chordata > Actinopteri > Cypriniformes > Leuciscidae > Chrosomus > Chrosomus eos. The sequence continues at coordinate 22,810,448 of CM070819.1, forward strand.
ATTTCCGTACCTTCAGTGAAAGCTAACCCAACCTTTGATGCTTCAAATAGTTCAAAAAGACTATTTATGATAAAATATGAATCGAGTGGTTTAATCCAAGTCTTCTGAATAGACACAATTAATAATATAATATAAATAATATAATATAATATAAACATTGATCAACAAAGAGCATTAAATATGGTAAGGGTCAAACTTGCTTGTTTGATGCGAAATTACAAATGACGTTTGTTCTCGCATGTGATGTAAGCATGTTGGAACGTCCACAAGAACTAATGAGCTTTGTTCTCATGTGTCAAGCAAGAATGGTTGATCTTTCATGTTTACCATATTAGATGAGCTATGTAGATGTGTTGATCAATACTTTTAAATCCATTGAATTTTGATTGTGCGTACCTTCAATGGATGGACAAAAAGGAAGGATATGAGAATATTAAAAAATACCTTCATTTCTGTTCCAAAGATGAATGTCTTATGGGTTGGGAACAACATAATTACAGAATTTTTGGTTGAAATAACCCTTTAAAGTGTTTTTAAAAAAGTATGATTGTGATCATACAAAACTATAAGGTCATTAAACTCCCATAAATTCAGAGCTTTGAATTTTTTTTAATGGGGTCTTTAGGTACCATCTATTTTGAAGGCTTGCACTGGGGACACTAGATCTTAGGGCTGCCCCCTGACAGTTTCGAATGTTGTCTTACCTTTATCTGTATGACCAAAAATGATGCAATATTTTAAGTTATTTCCGCTGTCCACATGAACACTTGTATGCGCCAAATAACATCGCACATTTATCTAGGCTAACATTAGAGCGAGCGGGTATGTAGTGGCAAATGTTAGGCTACTACCTACATGTTTCAAATGATAAGCCATAGTTAGGTCAATGCATGATAGATGAATGTTTGGATTTCCTGCCCGACATACTGTAATTACCACATGGACCAGTCGTGTTACAATCTGTACATCATGGATTGCATGACTTTGCCACTTCCTTTGGAGTTTTTTTTTTTCTGTTACTAACCGTCTAATTAAAATTTGGTCGACTAAGCCTCTTTTCATTGACTAACATTTGGCTGACTATTACAGGGCAGCTCTACTAGATCTACAATCTTTGAATCACTTTTCAAAATATAGCCAATAGCCAATTAGCTCAGTCCAGCAAGTGTAGGAAAATGTGGGAAAGTAGTAGATGACATTTAAAATAAGTGTTTTTATATCTGATAGAGTTTGATTGTTTAGTCTGGTTGACTTGAATCGCTTGAATAATATCGCAGCTCATATTTACACCTGCTCAACATTGTCAGTTCCTATTCCTTCCTGGAAATTGCTAGATTGAATTTGTGCTGGCTAAAAATATAATGAAAGTCCAGTGTTTGATGTGTTTTAAAGTGTGAATGTGTGTATGTACTGTATGTAAGTATATTATGTGGTTATTTATATATATATATAAATGTATGTCTCTTTGTCTAAAATTTGTTTGTTTTAAATGTCTTTAAAAACTGTAAAAGAATAACATAATTTAATTCAAGTATTAGCTGTACTGTACATCTTGATAATTTACAACGATCATCAATCGCAGCCTCCCTTAATAACACTTCTATTTGTCTATGCAGGTGATGTGGGTATGTAACCTGTGCAGGAAACAGCAGGAAATTCTAACTAAATCAGGAGAATGGTTTTCATCAGGGCCTGGGGCTAGGCCTCTTAGTGTGGGTGCTCCCCTCAGTGGCCCCGAGTTGGAGAAGGACAGGAGGTTGCGCTCCAGATCCCAGGCTCCGGGCACTAACAATATTCTGCCACCCAACGCTGGTCCTGGTGACCCCACCAAAGGAGCAGATACGATGGCCGCCTCGCGGTCTCGCAGTGAACCACCACGAGACAAGTAGGCCAAAAATGTTTACACACATGCTAGTCCTAAGATATATATATATATATCTCAGTGGCCCTACCGATCGAAATGAACTATGCAGTGCAGTAGTGCGTATTTACTGGTGGCACTCAACTGACAACAGACAATGAGAAATAGGCTGTTGAGTATTGTGTCATTAGGCATAGGTCACAGTGGTCGTTGCCTCTTGGGAAAGTTAAACTAGATTTTTTAATTATTTATTTTTATTTAGTATTTCTGCATGGTAACAACCACAATAAAAAGTACCATCGCTACAACCATACAAATCTTTTGACTGTTGTGTCACATCTTGCTCCGTATTTTGAGCATATTGTGCTACTGCAGGGGTGTCCAAATATACTCCTGGAGGCCCATTGTCCTGCAGAGTTTTAGCTCCAACCTTAGGTAAACACAACTGGACCAGATATTCAAGCTCTTCAGACTGACTAGAAACATCCAGGCAAGTGTGCTGGGGTGATTTGGACCTAAACTCGGTGCGTCTCACAGTTCATTTACACTCATGCCACCGGCCTCGCGCTGTTGTCTCACGTCCCTCTGCCTCGTCCTGCTCGCCACATACAGCTATAATATAGTACATGTTATTTTGTTAGTTAACTTAATGCGTTAGACACAGACTAGTTAGAAGTCAGTTAAACTAACACAACAAATGTGTTAGGTAGCAATTACAACTTTTATGAAATTACAAAATTTACTTTTACTTTTAATTACAAGGCTTTTATTCCCATTTAAACATTGATCAACACACAGTTGTGTTCGCCGGTTCCCGCCTCCACATCAGATGTGGTAAACAAAAGCTCAATTTTTCTCACTTGGCACGTAAGAACAAACCTTATTGGTGTTAGCACTGATTGTTTTCAATCAAGAAAGACCGTGTGAGCTTCAGTTTACCATAATTCATAATTCAAAAGTCTAAAAAAAGTTAATAATGTAAAGAGATTGTGTTTCTTCATAAGTCTAGGATCAAAGCGCTCAATTCATATGGATTACTTTTACAATTACTTATTTTTAAGATGACATTTCAAATTCTAAGTATTTCCAGGGTTATGTGAAACAATCCTAGTTATACAGGCTTCTTTAAGACAGATTAGTCCACTGACCATTGGATTTCCTCTTCCCAGAACTGAATTTACAAAATATGTGGTGTTACATATCCTTACTGTCAACATACAATTTATTCTATTTTAAGCTGGACATTTCAACAAAATCTGTTCATTCTGGCCTCTTTTCAACTGGCACTATGTGGACTGCAGCTCCTGCCTTATAATCTCTTTTTAAAAAAGGAAGTATGTTTCCTATCAGATCCATATTCAGCTAAATAATTTTTGCATTTGCATTCCCACATTTTGAAACACAGGGGTTAACAGATGTTGAGCTATGTATTATTCAAATAACTACAAAACAAAATTCCAAATAATAAATCTCAAAGTCTTACCTACTTCTGTCCATTCAATAATAGGAAGAGACCCGTGTCCCTACACGAGCAGAATGGAAAGGTGATTGGACGTGGAGAGAGAAGACGTGGACCAGCCAGGTTGTCATTGCAGGCCTCTGAAGATCGAGCTCCAGGTGAGAAGCGAGACGGCAGGCGATTGGAGAAAGCCCACTCGCAGGAATACCCAGAGGATGATCCCACCCATCCTGAACGGCGAAGGAGGCAAGAGGAGGAAGAGCGAGAGCGACAAAGACGAGAAGAAGAGTACCAGACCCGTTACCGCAGTGACCCGAACCTAGCCCGCTACCCTGTTAAACCGCAGAAGGAGGAACAGGAAATGCGTATGCATGCCAAAGTGTCCAAAATGCGTCAGGAGCGTCATCACAGCGACCTAGCCATCAACGAAGTGGGATTGATCCAAGATGGGGTTGAGGCTGCTGGAAATAGAATTAGCAGGCAACGAGTAGCTAACAACGACGACCGCAAGACCCTTTTAGAGAACCATCGAACGTATTCTATGGACAGGACCGTGGGGGGTGGTGTTGGGGTACAAGGATCCATCGCTAAACAGGGCCACGGTAGCCCTCACATGGGCCCTCCAGGGCCCCCAGACCTCAGGGACGGACAGGACTGGGCCCCAAAGGGGTATCTGGAACCTGGGTCCGCAGCTTTTCTGCACAGGGCTAAGCGAGAAAAGGCTGCAGAAATCATGCGTAAAGATTCTTCTCTTAGCTCGGACCAATCGGATACGTTACGGCCACCTCCACCACGAGCCTATAGACCCAAACGAGGCCTCAACAAAAGGCAGATGTCCATCAGTAGCTCTGAAGAAGAGGGTGGCTCCACTCCTGAATACACCAGCTGTGAGGATGTGGAGATCGAAAGTGTTGGTGAAAAAGGTAGGTACATAACATTTGCATATGTTGCTAAATTTATTGTCAAGCTATTGCCTCAAATTCACTAAAAAGTATTACATTACAAAATCTGTCTCATTACATACTTTAATACAGTGGTAAATATGGTTATAAATTAGAATGTATCTGAAATATTTATTTGAACTCTGTATATTTTTAGTGATCATGGCGGTTATAAAACTAGCAGGTTTTCTAAACTAAAATTAAATCTGGTTATGGCTATGAAACAACATGATGAATGTTACTTTTTTTGTCATGTAAAATTGTCCAAAAATATGCAGCAGTTAGGAGGACTAATTCAATATTGGTGAATTTCTCCCTTCTTTTAGTACTAGTTTTAGTAGTATAGAGTACACAGTACACACTATTGCTCAATAGTTTTGATTGGAAATAAATGAATACTTTATTTGCCAAGAATGCATTAAATTGATTAAAAGTGACAGTAAAGGCATTAATAATGATCCAAAAAATATCATTTTTTTCAAATAAATGCTGTTATTTTGAACTTTCTATTCATCAAAGAATCTTGAAAAACTGTATCACAGTTTTCACAAATAACAATCAGCATAATTGTTTTCAACATTGATAATGATATTAAATATTAGAATGCATAGTAGAATGATCAAGTGACTTTGAAATCTTGAAAGCATTAAAATTGAAAACAATGATTTTAAACTGTAATACTATATTACTGTTTTTACTGTGTTTTCATAAATTCAATGTAACCTTGGTTAAGCAAAAGAAATTTCTTTCAAAAAGATTAAAAAAATCTCATACAGATTAACTATGCTCTTTATTCAGCTCACTCACATACAATAATCGATTCAATATTTCTCAAACTGCATCAAAATGCACAAAAATGCCATGTAGGAACGATTTAATAGTAAAACTGTTACCCCACACTTTATGGATGTAATCATAAAAGTGTAAATGTCACTTGTTTGGCTTCAATGAATGCCACAAATTAACATCCAGTTAAATATCTCTGTTATGTTTTCTATATACTGTGAATTGCATGTTAGTGTATGAGAGTGTGTGCACAGCTTCAGTCAGTTTCAGTCAGCTCAGAATGGTCCAATATCTATATATTTATATTGTGGTAGCAAATTTGTGTACAATTATTTTTTATTTTGCTTTTTACTTTTATTTTTTACTTCTGTCGTCTGTAATGGTTTACAAGTTTATATCTTACTTGTGCATACATTTTCACATCAAGGCCATATATAGCATTATTTTACATACGTCATTGTAGCTGTTGAACCATGATGTGTACCCATAATTATCAGTCCTGAGCCTTAGGTCTGTGGGAAAAAAACCCTGCTGATTCATGCAGTGAAGCTGCATTTGTTTATTTGGAAAATTTAAGGGAACCAGATTTGGGAATTAGGTCAGCAGCTCTCTCACATAAAACCACTGAGTGACTGACTGGCCTGCGTCAGTCCTCGGATGCAGCATGTTCCATTTGTTCCATTTGGGGACTTTTTCATATTCATCCTTGGGTAACCCATTCCAGCTTTTGAGTGCGATTATGCTTTGCTTTGGTTCTTCCCATTTCTCTCAGCTGCAAGGGTGCATGGTTTTGAAAGTCCCCAGCATGACACATTTGTGATTAATCAAGCTGTAATTGTACAAAAAATAGGTGAACATATGATTCGATTGTGTGCATTTATGATTCAAAAAAGCTAGCTGTGAAATTTGCCTTAGCAAGACAAATGAGTTTGCCATTTTATTCAGGATCCACTGCCATTTTCAGTGCGAAATCCTATTCATCACAGAGTACATCATTTGAGATTTAATAGAAATTATATTGTGGTGGAAATGATTATATGTTTAAGAGTGTTTATTTTAAGTTGAACACTCTGAAGCTACCATGTGCAAACATAATGTCAAACATGCTCCAACATGAATCGGACGTGGGTAATTTCCCAATCCCATCTTCCCATCTTCTCTTTATCACCTCCTGTCACCTCCTCCTATGCTGTCCTAAAAAGGCAAATACAGTAACTATGCCAACACTAGATAGCATAGCTGAGAACACTGGACAGAAACCCAATATGAGTCATAATGCCTTTGTAGGGCAATGAATATATATTTTCTTTGGCATTACGTTTGTAATGGCAGATGCAGAGCTAATGTGACTTCATTCCTGATAACTGGGACAAGCAAATACTGGATGGAAGCTTATAATGTCAGTGATTGCCAAGGGAATAGCTCATGTTTCATTCAATATGTGCAGAGGGTGTTCTTGGGTGCTGCATAGTACTATACATTAAAGTTGTACGACAGTTTAAGGAATGCAGTCAAGATGATCAAATGAAACTGTAACATTTTATAGTAGGCTGTATATTATCTTGTTTGGGGTTTGGCATTTTAAACATCTCTCACCTTTGTTGCTGAAGGCAGATATACTCTGTTATATCCCACCCCTAAGTTAAATGAACTCTATTGATTTATAGCATTAGTGTAAATCTAGATAATCTTTATGATACTATCATTAAATACTGTTTCGAATGTGGGAGAAATCCCTATTCCTGTATGGTAAATGTCAAATGCTGAGCCTTTTTAAACCACAACATGTATTGATTAGGGCTGTCAAAATTACGCATGCATTTAATTGTTGAACACAGTTAATTTTTCTTTACGCTGTAAAGAGATTTATTCAATTTGACATCAGCAAAAAAGATTGACAGGCAGAGTGAGATTAATAAAATACTCCTTTTTACATTGACTTTTATAATACACGTAGTTTGACAGTCTTAGTATTGCAGTGTATTATTTTCTTTGTGTGTGGCCTGAAGAAGGAGTCAAGATCAAACTTATCTGGATCTGAACCTTTGAACTTTCAAAGACACATATATATCAGAATTCAAGAGGATAATTTGTCACAAAGCAGGGTTAACGTTAACATTAAAGGTACACTATGTTGCATGCATTTTGCTGAAGAACATTGTTTTGGTTGTGTTATTTTTCTAACTAAAAAAAGAGACAGAGATTATCCTACTGCTCATAAAACATTCACCCCTGGGCTTAAGAGATATAACCAGTTTAGATGTAAAGGATCTCAAGATGAATAGCTAAAGACATTACTGTAGCTTTACACGATACTTCCTTGAAAATAAATTTCAGCACAGCTTTACAACAACCATAATGAAATGGCCCTTCACAATAGATAATACTTTACAGTGAAAAAAAGCCATCTCTGCATCGCTTTTTACAACATTTCAAATCACTTAGTTCTAGCCATCCCCAAAAAGCCAAGCCAATGTTGATTCTCGTTTTATTGCGAGCTCTGTCATGTTCTCTTTTTGCCAGGAGACTCTCCTCAATTTGCCGTTTGTTTAAAACCCAGAGGTTCGAGATTTAGCTTGTTCGATGTCAACCTTTCTCGCTCGTTGTGACAACTAACCTATACCACTCTAGGGCTGTTAAAATTGCTCAAAAATGACGTTTGAATATTCCCTCTAAAAAAACACACATCTGGTTGCGCATTAAATAGGTAGTTTATTTAAGTTTTAACATATTTGACAACGTATTACCTACACAAAAACAAGTAAATCAACTAATGGCCAAGACCGCAGAGCTCACTCTGGCTCGCTCGGTCGCTCACTTGCAGGCACTCGCACTCACCTCACGCTCTCTGCGCATAACGGTTTAAATGAACAACAATAACACATATGTTTAGTGCTGATCAAGAGTTTTGTGCAAGCAATTTAAGGTTGCGACTCTTGTCCCAAATATAGCAGGCTTCATTCAGTGATTGAAACAAATAATATTAACATTAATTGAAGTTTTACAGTATATAGAACCAACATTGAACGCTCCGAGCGAGCTGTGCTGTGGTAAACATGGAACTTTTCCTAGACATGAAACGGTAAATAATCAACCTTATTCATGCAATAAATAAGAATAAGAAATAAAAACTTTCAGCAGTGGCTGTGCCAGTGCGACTCCTGTGTGACCTGTCCCTGATCCCTCAGGCAGCGCGCCCACTCGCAAAGCAGACAGCCGTGCCTCTGATACCACGGGCGGGTTTTTCCACATTCGAATATTCATTTTCACATTCGAAATTCTGTTTTTTAAAACTATTCAAATATATATTCGAATTTAGAATATTCATTGACAGCCCTAATGCCACTCCCACACCATACATGCATCAAAGTAGCCCAAGTATGTAACACTTCTCTATTTATGGTTCTGACGAAACATGTACGGTATTTAATTATAATGTATGTATTTAAATATGACGCATGCATGCAATTTCCAGTGAAAATCATCCTGTCAGGAAACTGTAATCAGATGTAAAATAACACTGCACTTTATGAATAAAATATACATTACAAATATAGTTACAAAAGTTATTTAGCTTTGTCTTTTGTTGTTTGATTAACGTTATTATAGCAAGTGGTGCGGTAACAGGAATATGAGGCTGCTGTCACTTGCATATACTGTTACACATGGGTTTTCTTTGTCAACTGTTTTGTTCACTTAAGACATAACCGACTGTGTTTACAAGTATATTTGGACATATTTTTGTGTGTATTTGTCCATTCAAACATGCGGAAGAGAACTCAGTTCAGTATCGAGCGCACTATTCAGTTTGAGAGGCAGCTTTCTGTGCAATTTTAATTGTATAACAAGTATCCGATTTATGACCTTAAGTATTCGATTGCAGAATTGGAATCGTAATTCGATTCCCAACCATAATTATAATGTCGATTTTTGTATATTAGGTGACTGGGACTGTCATCCTCTGGATCCCACTGTGTGGCATGTAAGTATTTCAATTTGATTTTAATCATATTGCAAACATGTATCAGTGGCAATGGGCATCATAGCAGACACATAAGTTGTTTGATTACAGAGTGTTTCTGTAGCTGAACTCTCTGAAATGTGTGCCAGTACATGTATTTTCAGCATTAATGGGACTGAAAAAGCATTGTTCTGTTCCTCACAGCATCCAGTGAGCTGGCAGCCATCCAAAGAGGGAGATCATTTGATTGGCCGCATCACTCTAAGTAAGCGCTCCACCATGCCACGAGAAGCCGGTTCCCTACTGGGTCTGAAGGTGAGCTTGTCAATGACAGTTTACACCAGCTAATAACATTGTCCCTGTATTGCGCTTGAAGGGTTGTACTACACTAAAGGTGTGGTCACTCTTACCGTTGCTCATTGAAATTTTGCAGGTGAAAGAAATTGGGCCGGATGTGACAGATTATGATGAATAATACAGGAAAAATGATAACGAAATAAATTAAATGATTTTTAGTTCTATTGTTGATGTGGTTACAATATGATGTTCTTTTAAATTTTAAACCAAATTTTTAAATTTCAGATGCAATATAATTTCCAGCTTTGCTAATTTTTACATACATACATATTTATGTATGTATGTTGCATTCAAATCAGAACCCTACAGGATCCCTGTATTTTTTACTTCCCCAACACTTTCCCAAATCTTTTCATTAAGACCTTTAAGGCCTTTTTTTTTTAAACAATATGTGTTTTTTGAGTAGTCAAAATCAGGGTTTGAAAGATATCTTTATTTTAACAATTTATAGTGTTCTTAAAATATACATGGAGATTATATGGAATATATAGAACATGGAAACAATTTAAACATTTGCATTATTTAATCTGTACAGTTTTATTCATAAGTATGCTTTTACTGTTCTTGTTCTGGTGTTTTTAAGATACTAAATAGTCTGTATACTCATGATATTTTTTATTTCCTTAATTTACTTACATACTTCTAAAATCTTTTTTCTTTTGTTTTTTCATACTTCTTTATCCTATTAATGCATTTGGCAGACATTTTATCCAAAGCGACACCTGTTTCACATTGAACGCGTAAGCAGAGCGTAAGCAGTTTTTTATTAAAAAATGTACAGACATATAAAAGATTTTCCAACATTTACAAAATGCACACATTTTTTCAGATGCCATATTAACAGATTAGCGCATTTACACTGCATTTACGCAAAAATAACAAATTTCAACATAAAATCATATTAGTGTCCCGTGTTTCACAGTCACTATATGACTTTTAGCACTGTGAAAAAAAACAACACAAAAACACATGGCCCAAACTTCAAAAGTCTGTTTAAATAAATAAAACTAGAGGTATATCTTAACTTTAAGATTATTTTTATAATATAAACTACTATACAGTATATACAGCATGCCGCATGTATGTGTGGCAGGCAAACACTGTCACATCACAGAAGAGTGTGCTGCACATCATAAACCAAAGCACATGAAAAAGGTGACACAATGGACAATACTTGTCTGTATTTGCAGTAAACAAGCTGCGGTTAAACTGCAGTGTAAAAGCATAATGGGTGCCTGCTGCTTTCACTCTGTATATTCCACTGTATATGCACAGCTTCTGCACTTCCGCCCAGTTTGTGCATCCAATGTGACACAGCCATTACAGTGTATTCAAGTAAAGCAGTTTATCAGTTTGTGTGTTCTCTGGAAGTCAAACCTGTAACCTTAGTGTGGCTATTGCCATACTTTACAAAATAAATATGTAAAGAAGCTTAAAGGGCACCTATTATGGCATTTAAAATGTTCCTAATATTGTTCTGGGAGTCCCCAACAACAGTTTTACATGCATACAATGACAAAAAACACTTTTGTTGTCTTATAATATGCATTTATTTTTACCTGATTTGCTCAGCGACTCCCTAATGATTCGTTCAACGACTAATTTTTCCAAACCCATCCTTTGCGTGACGCTAATCGGCGGTGATTGGTCAGATGACCCAGTCAGTTATTTTTTGTTAGCCCAACGCATAAACATATTGATAAAGCACTGCAGTACTACAAGGTATTGCTCTATTCTTTATGACAACTCCAATAACAGCGACAAACATTTCACATATTTAAAAAAAATTGACATTGGAGACCTAGAAGCTGCGCTGAGCGTAACTTACACAACACACACACATACTTACTGCGCCTTCCCTCCTTGCGCCTCCGACGCTACAAAACCCATAAAAGCAACAATTATTAATAATACTTACAGGTTGTGATTCGGAGGAGGAAGCTGATCCATATACACTGGGTACTGAGCCCTCCTTCAGGAACAACCGGCTCGCAAATCCACATTTGAATTCATTTATGTTTTTGAATGGTTCGTCATTAAAGGGGGGGTGAAATGCTGTTTCATGCATAGTGAGTTTTTTACACTGTTAAAGAGTTGGATTACCATGGTAAACATGGACAAAGTTTCAAAAATGAAGTTGTAAGTTTGATGGAGTATTTCTGTTCCAAAAATACTCCTTCCGGTTTGTCACAAGTTTCGGAAAGTTTTTTTCGAATACGGGACTACGTGACGTCAGAGTGGGCGGAATTTCCTTATACGGGTCTTAAGGCACTTCTCCCGGAAGTGCGTGCGCAGCTGTAGCCTAGAGCGTACGAGAGCGTCCATCAGAGCGCTGGGCTCTGCTCGGCTCTGCTGCGCTGCAATCAAAAAAATGGCACCAAAAAGTGTGTTTTTGGTTGCCAGGGCAAGACAACACTGCACAAATTTCCAAAGAACCCAGAGTTAAGGGACCTGTGGATGGATTTTATTTTTCCAGAGCAACAACGGAGTTGCGCAAGTGTTCTTATTTGTTCCCTTCATTTCGGCGGTAGCTGCTAATAGTTTTATAAACAAGGCACAGTTCGACGATTTGCAGATCGCCTAATACTTAAAGATGGAGCAGTCCCAACGATAAAGGTTCACGGAACCGCAGGCGGTGAGTAAAACTGCTTCAAATGTCTGTGTGTTGTTAACTATCGGCGTGTAAGTTAAGCACAGCAAGTAAACAACATGATCACGTACAGTTAATGTATCGATGGAGCATGCGATGTATGGTGTGTGTGTGTGTGTTTGTGTGTTTAAATACATTTGTTTAGCTGGCCACTGTAGGTGTCAGTTTGTTTATTGTAAAACTAAATCATGTCCTCATAAACCACGAGTCTGTCTGTTTACAACACACGCAAAAGCTTCGCGCGCTCCCGCCCACACGGCACGCCTCCATCCGCTCGGCTTTTTCCGGAAAGACTCGGTACAGCCTATTTTTCTTTTATAAATATAATAAAACTAAAGACTTTTTGGAGATATGAAGGATGCATACTATGAATACTACTCTATAGGTACTCAAGATTAACATGAGATTGAGTGAAACTGAGTATTTCACCCCCCCTTTAAAATGATGAGAACACAACACAATGTTCGGGCTATACTGTTGTGGTATCGTTGCAAATATGAACTCTAACCACTGATTCTTCACATGCTCGTCCCTGGGCAATGAAAACAAAGTGGCTGAACTATCTTTGCATTGTAGAACACAGCGTCTTCTCGACATGATGCTATTCATCTGAAGTATTTGAATGTGTTCAAGTTCAAGTTTACACTTCCGTCTGCGCGCGCAGTAACTGGGTGCGGCCAATATGCTAATGTTTCGTATCTACGTCACTACGAAACAGCTAATGACTTGTTTCAAAAACAATTCATTTCATAGACTCAGAGTCGACACTCACTTTTGAAAGACAATAACTTTATATACGGTGCACTTTCAGATATAAATCTTTGCAGGATGTTTTCATTCCCTTAGTGCTAAATTCCACACATGAACAGTCATTTTCAAAAATCCATGATAGGGGCTCTTTAAGAAGAGTAGTTAGGTTGGTTTTTGTAAATTGTGAGTAAACATGGTTGACTCTGTCATCTGTCCTGTACAGGTGGTCGGTGGGAAAATGACGGAGTCAGGGAGACTGGGGGCCTTTATCACCAAAGTAAAGAAAGGAAGTTTGGCTGACATTGTAGGCCATTTACGAGCAGGTATTATGATTATTTAAATTTGGCTTACTATGTAAGAAAATTGCAGTATTTTAAAATATTAGTTCGACCATAGCTTTATTAATGTCTTTTGCTAGATCTCTGTTGATATTTTTGATTGCGTACATTTTTCACAGCTCATTCAGTCAGTCTGTCTATGCAGAACACCGCCAAGTGTTAAATAGTTTCTTTTTTTGATTTCAGGCGATGAGGTGTTGCAGTGGAATGGAAAGGCTTTGCCTGGAGCAACTAAAAAGGAAGTGTACAATATTATTCTAGAGTCCCAGTCAGCACCTCAAGTGGAAATAGTTGTGTCCAGACCAATTGGGTAAGCTAAACAAAGCACAAAAATCAAACATGGTTTGGAAATGATATAAAAGAAAACAAACCTCTGGATATATGAGTGACTCCAATGATCTTTCTTATTGTTGCATTTAAAGATGTATTCAACGTATTCTGTCCAAAAACTTCTTGAAAAAGGTCTATAGAGCATATCAGTAAGTAAAGTATCTGAGAGTGTTATTCCTCCCAGTGTCCCCATTGTCACCCTACATGCTCCAGACCCTCCTCTCATAGTTAAAACTTTTCAGTCATTGCATCAGCGATCCTTTGGTTCCCTATTCTTTCCTGTGACTGGACAGTGTTTCCATGATGTCTCAAAAGGGGAAATGCAGTCAAGTCAGTGTTTACGTGTGTGGAAAAACTGACAGAGAGAGAAGCTAATGATCTGTCACCTGACATTTTTTTTTCCTGTGTTTAAATTTTCCTACAGAGATACACCGAGACTTCCAGGGACATCACATCCTCCTCTAGAATCAAGTAGGTTTTGATAGTCGATTTTTTCACATTTATGCCACTTGGAGTGAAATTACGGACAGTCTTAATTGTTTTTTTACATGAGAGCAGTGTTAATCACTTTAATCACTTGTGAAAATAGAAATATAAAAAATTAACACATTTTCTTTGGTCATCACATTAAAAAAAAAAATTGTTAATATACTAACAATGAATAATAAAGCGTAAAGAATTTTTCAATATTTTCATTCAAATAGTGTACTCCTATTTCAATTTACGATTACATTTTCATTCATTAAATCAATATTAATGATATTTTATTTAATTTCACACTTTTGTAAACTAAAATGTTATTTTATAGAATAAAATTAGATATCCTTTTAGTAATTGTAAAATTGACTTTTAATAATTAAAAATAAATGAATCTGAATGACATGAAAAACTACAACTAAAAACTAAATCTTTCAAAATTGAAATATCACTTGAACTATCACTTTCCTAATTTAGTCCTTGTTATTAAGACATTTCTCCAATAAGCATGCAATACATCTTTACAGCTGCAAATTTAACATGTCAGCTATTTAAACTTACAGCTGGTTCGAGTTCTATAGAAGAATCACAAAAGATCCATCCATCCATCTCTGTAATGTCACCGACTAGTCCCGGGATGTTGAGAGACCTCCCTCTGGTACTGCCAGGCCAGCTGTCAGTAAGTGTAAAACCACTTTGCAGAGAAAATATTAAGCCCTGTTTTCTCAGCTGAAAAGGAAGGTAGTTTGGTGATTACATTTTATCTGCTAGCTCATGTATAGCCAACATTTTGTGAACTTTGAAAAAGTGTAATTTCTTTTTACCAAGGTGAAATTATGGTATGATAAAGTGGGCCATCAGCTTATTGTGAATGTCCTACAAGCACGAGAACTGCCCCCTCGACCTGACGGACGACCCAGAAATCCCTACGTCAAAATGTATTTTCTTCCTGATAGAAGGTAAAAAATGTCAAATATATTCAAATTTACAGATTTTTTTCTTGGGTATTTTTCAGGTCAGTAACATTTGTTTGTTTCTTTGTTCATTTTGAAAGAAATTATACTTTTATTCAGCAATAACGCTTTAAAGTATTACAAAAAAAATATATTTCAAATAAGTGCAGTTCTTTTTAACTTTCTATTCATCAAAGAATCCGCAAAAATATTAAGCAGCACATCTATTTTCAAAGATGATAATTAGAAATGTTTCTTAAGTACCAAATCAGCATATTACAATGATTTCTGAAGTATCGTGTGATTCTGAAGACTGGAGCAATGGCTGCTGAAAATTCTACTTTGCTGAATCACAGGAAAATACGCATCATTTTAAATTGTAATTATATAATGTTACAGTTCACTCTATTTTTGATCAAATAAAGATTTTATCAAAGATAAAGGTCATTATGAGCATAAGAGACTTGGAATATGCGGAAATGGAATCTGCTTTTTCTGTGCTGATTTTTGGGAGAAATTTGCAAAGTTTTGCAGAGTACACACTCTTTTAAACACACTACATTCCTCTAGTGACAAGAGCAAGAGAAGGACGAAAACGGTGAAGAAGAGTGCAGAGCCAAAATGGAACCAGACGTTCCTGTATTCTCACATCCACCGCAGAGACTTCAGAGAGCGCATGTTGGAGATCACAGTTTGGGACCAGCCCAGAGTCCAGGAAGAAGAGAGTGAATTTATGGGAGAGGTGTGTGTGTGTTTATTTTATTAATTATTTTGTCTTTACAGTAAGATATCTATGTATCTATATCTTGGTCCGGAACAACATATAATATATTTGTATGGATTCATTTCAGAAGTGAATTCAACGAAAAGTGCATTTGTGAAGTAATGTGTTCGATTCCCTTGACTCCACAGGACCCTTTTGGTCTCCAAATAGTTATTCTAAAATGGTTCAAATTCCTCTTTCTGGCTTTCTCTTTGCCCAGATTCTGATTGAGCTAGAAACAGCTCTATTGGATGACCTGCCACACTGGTACAAATTGCAATCCCATGATGTGTCATCCCTACCATTGCCTCAGCCATCCCCCTGCCTCCCCCGCAGACATGTTCATGGAGATAGTCCTAGTAAAAAACTGCAAAGTAAGTATCAGTATGTGTGCTAGTGATGTGTGTCACTGTATTTTTAATTTATTTACATAATTTGCATAGTGCTGGGCAACGATTAATCGCAATTATTCAATATACAGTATGTGATATATACATAATATATGTGTGTGTACTGTGTATAATTATTTTGTATATATAAATGCACACATATACATGTATATATTTAAGAAATATTTGCATGTATATAATGTATATATATTTATAAATAATTTATATCATATACAGTATAAATATAAATATTTTTCTTAAATATATACATGCATATGTGTGCATTTATATAGACACAATAATTATACACAGTACACACACATATAGCCTAAACACAAACTTTTATTTTGGATGCGATTAATCCCGATTAATCGTTACCCAGCACAAAATTTTATAGTAGCACCTAAAATATTTCTACTGACCATACAATGTCTTACAATTTGGGTCTAGAAGACTTGATTACATGTCTAGATAAAGTATGTTCCATTTCGAAGTTGAACTCTGATGCTGCGCCATGGCGTTGACGCTATGGGAATGCTCCTGCGTGAGCCGGTGTCTGAAGCAGATCCCAAAAATGCGCATGGTCAGCTTATTTGTATTCAGAAGCCGCATGTTTGATGAGCGTGTCTGTTCCTGTATTGTGTGTGTATTTAAAGTCTTTAGACAGGAGTTAGAAAACAATGTCAGAACTGAACTACAGGATGTGTGTGATGCAGTGCACTTGCTTTTTTTTTACGGCGGATGACTCACATGGCATGCATTTTCTGTATGGGTGAGGAGCAGGCTAGGTCAGTCCTTGTGTGTACTAGGGCTGTTATGATATCAGATTTTTCTGATTTACTAGGGCTGTCACGATATTCTTTTTGGCCAAAAGAATTCACAGTAACGATGTATCGAGATATCTATAGAGATCTTGAAAAAAAAAAAGCATTGCTACTTGGGCGGAGTGATAACCGCAGCACCTGAGATGAGCTCTCTGCTCCTCATCACGGCGCGTCTCAGGTGCTGCGGTTATCACTCCGCCCAAGTAGCAATGCTTCGCCTTCAGAGAATATAGTTCCCAGTATTTATACGGTTAAAATATGTCTGTGTCTCATGTGACTTTGTTTTTTGTACACTCTGTGACACAAATCACAACATGTAAATAGGAAAATGTTTGCGTTATTTTGTCACTTATTGGGAGCGGTATGCTAGCTGCAACCATTTACATCCAGTCTTTGTGCTAAGCTAGGCTAGCAGTGGGTGCGTCAAAGAGAATTATAGCACGCACGGAGATGAAAAAGGTATGTATGGACTTATCTAACTCTGGGGGAGTTAGATAAGTCCATAGTGAATACCCTAAAGTCCCAAAAAATCGGAGTGTTCCTTTAACTTGCGTCCCCATTTGGAACCCAAATCCCAAAAATGGCATATCCAAATTAAAACACATACTTCATGAAGTTTTGAAAGAAAACATTTTGCAGCCTGTTGTCATATCGTCAGAATTAATTCAATCAATGATAAAATTCTGAAATTTATTTAAAACGTTTTTAAACCATGTTATGTGATTTCATTTAGAGGAGACTAAAATGCTAATCGTTTTTAGCTTAGTACAGCGTCAAAATAAAATTATGAGAATAACAGCATATTTCTTTCCAAAATCTTGTTATAGCGTCGGTCGAGTGATTGAAATAACCGCCTTCTGCGAACTGACGTGGCTTCTTATCACAGAATGAGGCAGAAATTGTTATTTTATAGTGTTCTGCATCTGACTCTGAGGGCTTAGAGGTGGACAAGCAGACAGGTGATTCGGCAGAGCAGCTTCCTCAATCTGCTGTTCATAGCGTCAACGCCATAACACAGCATCTCGATCCCTTCACAGGGAACCGGGTTGGATACGTAACCCCCATTTTAGATTTTCTAAGTAGCAAAAACTAAAAAAAAAAGTTATGCAAATGATTTACTTTATTTACATGGTTTTACAGTGGTCAATATTGTGTGCTTCGTTTGATGTTTTCTATGAGAATGTCATGGAGAACAAAGCGCTTGTTGAAATAGTCTATTTTAATTTATTTTTTTATTTTTTCATAGTTTTTGTCTTTTGGTGAAAAAAAGCCTTTAAATGTAGTGAATATTTTGTCATATCAAATTAATTTTACTAATTTTAAGTGACAAATTATTTTGTTGATGTTAATCAAAATTAAACCAAATTCTCAATCATTTTATACTTTAAGCACTTAGAAACATTCAAAAAAGAATCATAACTTGTGAATGTTAATTCTTCAGTTATTCATTTTACATTTTGTAGATGGGTTTTATTGTTACAGAAAAGGCACTTGGGGTGAGTTAATTAAGCACTTCAGTTTACTGGTGTTCATTGTTCAGTCTCAAGCAGACAATCCTCAGCGTAATTTGATTATTTAAAACAATCTTTTTTTTTTAAAGATCTTTCTTCATCTAAAAAAATGTGCATTGTTAGTATCTTTGTGCTAGCTAAAAGTTTATCTTAAAAAAAAAACCCTTTTATGCCTTGGCTTTGTAGTCATTCTCATAATCAAACAACACTTTGTTAATGAACATTTCCATAAGCAATGTTGTTGAATAGATTAACACTGCAGCTAACTGATCATCACAGTACATGAACAGAAGCATCCTGAAATCACATTAGAAGATACTGAACATGAAAACAAAATCAACAACTACAGTATAAATAAATCAAGCAAATGCTCAAAAAATGCAACCATATTAATTATTCATACCCCAGTGCATGCTGAGAAGAGGGTAATTGGGCCTGAACTACAGTACAAAGCTATTTATAAAGCAAAAAAAAAAAAAAACAGACTGGACCAGAGAAAAGCTGCATTAAGATCCATTACTTAAATTTCTGAAAGTTATTAAAGTGACCCTATTATGCTTTATGATATATTAGCTGTCATATAGTGGCTTATATAGCTGTTTGTTAATGTAAAAGATCTGCAAAGTTTGGATGATTAAAGTGCACGATAAATGGAGATATTGTCTCTCAAAAGTCATCAAAATCAATTCTGAACTGCCTGTAACAAGTGGTAAGTAAGTCTAGTCTTAATTCCTGCCTGCGAACAATGCCCACCCTCAAACACTGTAGTTGTAGCTGAGGTCTGGAAGAGTTTAGTTTGTGTTGTCGACATATCGAGAATTTGCTGTTCCCCTTTCGAAAGGGAAACTCGCAATGCGTCAGAGCGCTCTGGGGAACGGTGTCTGAAACGCTTATCTAATCACGACAGCCTATGACATCATCACTAGAAGTGGAAGTGGGCGACCTGGAAGTGGGAGCCGGGAGAAAATGTCAATAACATCGTCTGAGGAGACTGTTCAGCAGGCATCTCCGAGGCATGGCGAAAAGACACAGTGTCTCGTTCCTTGTTCTGGAACATAGGTTACAGTCATAACCTGAGACTTTCCCTTTCGAAAGGGAACTTGCATGGCGTCAGAACGCTATGGTCGAACGATCTACCCATGCTGCCATGCTGAGGGGAGTGCATGCCAAATTTTGGCTGTGACAAAAAAACGGCAGTTTCACTGAAATGCCAAAAACACTCCCCCTTCGGGTCAAATACAGGCTGTCAATGACAGTGTTCCCTGTGGCCACTGCCCAAGCTATAAGCCTCAAAGATGCCTCCGATACAATGAATGACTACCAAGGCTGCTCAAAGGCTTTGGAAACTACATCTTCTGTGGAAGGGGAAGACTTCAGAGCTGATAATCAGATATGGAAATGGAAGTTTTGACATACTGTAAGCTTAGGACCAATCACAACAGACTGAGCCATCGGACCAATCAGAGCTGAGTACGCTCTCTGTAAGGAGGGGTTTAGAGAGACTAAATCATCAAAGCGTTTCAGACACTGTGAAAAAATAAACGATTATGATATGTATATTATGAGAAAATTTGTGTTTTTTGACCTTGGATTCATGAAAAACTATTGTACGAGTCCTTCAAAACTAAAGTAGTAACTTTTAAAATAGCACAATAGGGGCACTTTAAAACTGCTAAATTGCTACAACAACAACAACAACGAAAACTTTAAATCTATTATTTACACTATAAAGGAAAATAAGGTAAAATTGATTAGCTTTGAATGCAGGTTATAATGCAATTATAATACATGTTGTTTTTATGTTCAGCAGTTGAATTGTATGCTGTGTATGTGTGTGTGCGTGTGTGTCTCAGGATCTCATCGCATCATTGAAACAGATTATGATGATGGTATAACAGTAGTGTCCTCAGGTGGGTGTTGGGCAATGCTTACTCTGTTCGGAGAGTAGAAACCCAACACAGGGTGAGAGAGAAAGTTAATGTCACGTATTATTACTGCAGAGGTGTATTGTAGAAAATACAGCTGTTTTTATTTTTCCTCCAAGCCTTTTATTTGTATAGAAGCCCATTAGTTGATATACAAATTAATATGATTTTTTTTAATTGGCACAGATTAAAGCATAAGATGAAAAAGTTAGTTAAGAATTGCTGTTTTATAATAGAATAATGGCTTATAAGAGAAGGTTGTGTTAGTTTTTGAAGTACAGAATACGGTCTCTCTCCTCCTATGCTGGGCTGAACTGTAGTGTTAATTGAACCACAGAAGTACCTCACATTAATTGTGCATGGACACTGTGGAGGAATGACTCTGTAAGTCAATCCCTCTCTAGAAAAACACACTTTTATTACCTTCATAAGACCTGTTTAATTTTGTTGTCAAGCTGGAATAGCAAAAGGGTAAAAGTGAATACAAGATTGTATCACAGCATGTAACAGGATTAATATGGGTCTTATGACAATGGATGTTATCTCTGTTGCATGCCTGTAGAAAAGCTTGCTGTAGAATTTAGAGCATAAAAGAAGAATATGCTGTGGCTGATATTTAAAACTGTATGCTTTATACTATGTTCCATGCATATTTTAACACGAGTACTGCAAGTTGTCAGACCTGCAGTAAACATTGTATATTGTTTTATGCTATAGAGTTGCACCAGTATAATTTAATAGTCAATTTCAATATTGAGGTGTTGATCATGAGACTTTTTTGACATTTATGTTAATTATCTATGCAGTAATATTTAGTGCAATGTTTATTTACATGCTCATGTCTACAGTGCAGATATTTGAGGGCTTTCCAGTTATATTATGTTTATTAATTGAAAAAAAAAACATACTTGTTCAGTGTTACTACTTTGATGAGCAATCACAATTTATCAGTCATGAATTCTAGCGTTCAGTGCCTAATTTAGCGTTATTCTAATTTTCTTTCAACTTTGATTGGGAGAAAAATTAATTTCCTTCCCAAATCTACATTTTAATGTAACTGCAAGTTAGAAATGTAAAAGGCAGATTTCTCTTACAAAGAGCATCAATTCCTGACAACAACTCAATCTGCTTCTCCAGTTCTACATATTAAATTGTGCTCAAATACATTCACTTCACAGATATTTTCATAAGTGAACTGTAGTAGTGGAATCTGTATGTTTCACTGAAAATTATATGCTTTTTACGTCTCGTTAATGCTTTGTTTTCACATCATGATTTGATGGATTGGGTTAGCCTAATTAAAGCTTTAATCTCTGCATTTTTAACCAACAAATCCTTCATCAGTTGTACTGTAGCATTATCTTTAGTTGTAAGTTGTATTCTGGAATATTCATTTCTAACATTGAGATTTATTTGTTATTTGCTTGACTTGAGTATCATTGGGCACCAAGCCTTAATGCATCTCTAATTTGGTTTTGCCGGTTTTTAACTGCTATGTCAAGAAATACATAAAACAAAGAGAGAGGAAAATGTTTATGGAGCCACAAAAGAGACATGGTGATTGTAAAGATGTTTGTTAGAAAGCAAAAGTTTTATGAGGGAATGAAAAGCATTTAAATTATTTTTTTCCTCCCATATCATATTTTTACCACCACAATACATTTTTTAAAATCACAAAACTCATGTACCACGTTACGTATACCACAAATTCATATTGATTATGAAAATAAACACATTTAAGGTGACAAAATCAGATAAACATTTGTAAAAGTACAATCATATAGTGCCTTTTTTGTGCTTGTTTTCTTTCTAGCATGTGTAGAGCAGAAACAGTTGTGCTGGTGGTACCTCAGCACAATCCTTTGGCATGAATTGTTGTAGTAGTATTAGAAATGTGAATGTGGGTGTGTTATTGTCACTCTCTGATGTCCCTCCAAAAAGGTGTATTGTTTTAACTGGAACAAGTTCGTGACACAAAATGTATATGTATTAAAGCAGCAGAGAGGAACTCCAGAGATAGAGAGAGGTCAGCACACTGACCGTACCTGAGAGGCAGGCGGCCATACAGCATCGCTCGCGGTCTGTATCCCCGCACAGAGAAGACCAATGTAGAGCCCGGTCACGACCTGCACATGTCCCTATGCAGCGGTGAGCCACATCAGTTGGATACCACATATTTACATGTTTAATAAATTCAACCTGACTGACCACTAACTGGGGTCACTTCATTTTCAGCAATATTACTGATTTAAATGCACAGAAACAATTGGATGAGAACTCAACTTAGCTGGATGATGACAACACTGTTTTCTGCAGAGCTGCTTTATATAGCTGAATTCAACTCATTTCATAATTGATGTACTACACAATTACTGAACCGAAATCAAACAACACTGAACTGATTTTAACTGAATAATGACTGTTTACTATTATCTTTTTAGAGCTGCTTTACAGCAGAATTGAATTCCGTTTGCAGTTTTCTAGTGTTTTTATATAGACACAGATTAATGCACAGTTCATACTTGTTTTCTTAAATGTTATATTGTAATAATATGATGCTGGAGGTGATATAGCTGTGTAAAGTGTCTTGCCCTCTAGAGGATGATTTATGTGTGCTGTAGACTCATAACCCTTCATTCTCTCATCAGGAGTCTGGATGAGATCCACAAAAACCATCATCATTCCTGCTCTCCCTCTCGTTACCATGACTCCCACCAGGAACATCGCTCCGGAGATTCGGACTATGAATATTCAGAGGACAGGTATCGCTATTTTAGTGCTTTATGCTCCAAATGCATATATAAAAATGTGTGTGTGTGTGTTTGTGGAAAACATTGTAGCTCTCTACATTGATTTGTGCAGTTTTATTATTTGAATGCTTTATCTAGATTGAACTGCATAATTGTATTCACACCTGGATCTTTTTACTATTAATGATAAGTAGCATCAAGAACATTTGATGTTTTAACGGAGTTTGACTTGATTTTCATATTGTCAACAAAATGTTTTATGCTATTACTTTACTAAATACTAATACTACTAAAATGACTAACAGCCATAGTTTTTAGGTCATTCCCATTAATAATAGTACAAATATTGCTAAATACATGTCTATTATTTTCTACACATTTTCTTTTTTTTTTCTTTTCTTTTTTCCTCACCATCCTCTTACTTTTTTTTATGTTTGGTTGTCAAATTGTCAATGTTTTACCATCACCATGGCAACCTCAGCGAGGTCCTGGAGGTGCACAGATCAATCCGAGGTGGGAGTGCTGAGTGCCTGCATACAAACAGGTAAAAATCCAGAGCTGTGAATCAAACCCTCACTGTAAGCTGCCACCCTGAGTTACCTGTATCTTACAATCCTGCATTTCTATGTTCCTTTTGATACTTATTTCTTGACAATTTTAGAGCATACAAATCATTTGACAAAGACATATAATCAACCAAATGAGGATTTACTGCAACTTCAATACATATTTATTGTGTGCCTAAATCAAGTATCTTTGAGTTCCTTTAACTTTTAAGAATTTTGTTTTCCATGCCTGCCATTTAAACATGAACATTTTTGTGTGTTTGGTTGAGTAATAAGTTTCATTATTTTTTGCTCTTTTTGATGCCTGCTTGTTTGTGCTAATTAACTTAGGAAATTAGCTAGGCACTGTAACACACTTCCCCCAAAGATGCCATTGTTAGTGAATGGTATACATAAAGATATTTACAGGTAAGCTGGTTGAAACTAACCGAGTATCAATGTTGTGCTTGAGCATATTCCAATTCTGTTATTGAATCTTTCCAGACCCTTTGTGATAATGTGAAATGTACCTCTGGTTAGTGTGATTTGTGTGCTGTTTTAGTCATTACATACATTGTTCTTCATCCCTTTCATTGTGCTGTACTCTCAATGGTGTCTTATACAACTGTTCACCTCTGTACTGTAGTTAACAATGTTTTCCTTTAAAAGTAACTGTATGTATATTATTAATTGTCTTTGTTGAAAGATTTTTAAGTGGAAAAAGCAGATTAACTACCATTGAGGGCAATCTTTTGGTTTGCAAACGCATACTAAGTTATTACTTTTCAACCTGAATTCAAATCAGAATGAGTTATCTATACATTTTTAGGTAAAGTCCAAAGGCCAGTGAAGATTAATGAGAAACAAGTGAGCAGAAGTCGCAATAAATCACAATTTTAAATTTGACTAAAGACAAAGAATCACAATATTTCACGAAGTACAATGACCCAAATATAAATATAACATTGTACACTGACGTTGACAACCCCATCACACCGATAGGTCATACACTATATGGACAAAAGTTTTGGGACACCTGACCATTACACTAACAGGGCTGTAATGACGTAACTTTCTAAATACAGACATTAATATGGAGCTGTAACAGCTTCCAGTCTTCTGGGAAGGCATTCCACAAGATTTTGAAGTGTTCTTGTGGGAATTTTTACCCATTCATCCGGTAGAGCATGTGTGAGGTCAGGTGTTGGACAAGAATACTGGGCTCGCAATATCCATTCCAGTTCATCCCAAAGGTGTTTGAATGGATTGAGGTCAAGGCTCTGTGTGGGCCAATCAAGTTCTTCCTTAAAAAACTCATCCAACCATGGGACCTTGCATTGTGCACTAGGGCACAGTCATGCTGGAATAGAAAAGGGCTTTCCCCAAACTTTTCTCACAAAGTTGGAAACATGCCATTGTTCAAAATGTCTTAGTATGCTGAAAAGTTAAGATTTCCCTTCACTAGAAGTAAGGGGCCAACCCCTGAAAAACAGCCCAGTACCATTATCCGTCCTCCACTACATTTGGCAGTCAGGCAGGTAGCATACTCCTGCACCACTCCATCCAACGCTTGGCATTGTACTTGGTGATGTGAGGCTTGCATGTAGCTGCTCGGCCATGGAAACCAATTCCACGAAGCTCCTATCACACAATTTTTTTTGTGCTGATATTAATGCCAGTGGAAGTTTTGAACACTTCGGCTTTGGAATCAGCAGAGCATTGGCGACTTTTACACACCATGCTGCTCAGCACTAGGTGACACCGCTCTGTGACTTTCCCAGGTTTTCCTATGTGGTTTCCGTGGTTTTTAGTTCCTATAGTTTCCACTTTCGAATAATAGCCTATCACTTTCAGTTGACTGTGAAATATCCAGCAGAGATGAAATTTCACAAACTGACTGCAAACATGGCATCCTATTACAGATGAACTATGCTTGAGCTCTTCAGAACGACCATTTTTTCCCCACAAATGTTTGTAAGTGTTGGCCACATGTCCAGGTGCTTGATTTTATACACTTGCGGCACTGAGTCTGATAATTAAGAGGTGTGTTCCAATACGTCTGTCCATATTGTGTATATTAAACTGAGAGCATCAGTAATTTCCCTTCTTGTGATGTTCGCATACAAAAAGCCAGCAAGCCCCTCTCTTCTTTTACTTCAGTTTCGTAGATTTTTTACTTTCTTTTTTTTTGTGGCTGTTATGCATGCTTTTGTTTATTTCTTTATTTCTTCCCATGCTAAGCTCTACCCTCCCTGCATGCTTAAAGAACAAACCGCCACGGCGAACAGAGAGGGATGGCGTTATCCCTCTTAGTGCCATTCCACAGCGTGTTCTCAGGTTCACAGATGAGGTCAGCTCTGGGTAAGGGAATAGTGCTCAGCTGACTAAATCCAAACAAGATAACTGTACAATCAATAGGTAGCGAGGAGTAGTAATGAGAAATGGGAAATATTTCAGTATTTATGCCTGAGAAATAATGGCAGCAAGCAACTATTATAATAGTAATATTAGTCATATGGCTTTTCTGTATGATACTATATTCTTCTTTTTTCTTTCTCTTTCTTTCTTTCTTTTATCTTTCTTTCTTTCTTTTCTTTCCTTTCTTTCTTTCTCTTTCTTTCTTTTCTTTCTTCTTCTTTTCTTTTCTCTTCTTTCTTTCTTTTTCTTTTCTTTCTTTCTTTCTTCTTTCTTTCTTTTCTTTCTTTCTTTCTTTCTTTTTCTTTTTTCTTTCTTTCTTTCTTTCTTTTTCTTTTTCTTTCTTTTCTTTCTTCTTTCTTCTTTCTTCTTTCTTTCTTTCTTTCTTTCTTTCTTTCTTTCTTTCTTTCTTTCTTCTTTCTTCTTCTTTCTTTTCTTCTTCTTTCTTTTTTCCTTTCTTCTTTCTTTCTTTCTCTTCTTTGCAGTGATCTTCAGCCTTCATTAGACAGAGTAAGAAGTGCCAGCACGACTTGTTTAAGACCAGAATCAAACTTCCACTCGCCTGAAAGAGAAAGGTATGTGAAAACAGGGAGATGGTCCTCACTGCAGAACATGAAATCCACGGGCGACTCCTCCCACATTACATACCTAAACCTACCCAGCTCCACCCCTTATCCCTAAACCCACCCTAAACCTACCCAGCTCCACCCTTATCCCTAAACCCACCCCTAAACCTACCCAACCCCACCCCTTAATCTGGATCCGACTCCGCCCCCCGGATCTCGTGTACTGCAATGAGGTGCTACTGAAAACAGGTGGACTCCAGTACCTACGAGTATAATATTCTTACTCCACAACCAAACTGTGCCAGCCTGCCAGGACATAGTGTCTGTGTAACGTTTTTAAAGCTTGGGTTCAGTAAGATTTTATAATTGTTTTATTAATACTTTTATTCAGCAAGAACAATGAAGGCTTTTACATTGATACATAATAATAATAATAATAATAATAATAATAATAATAATATGAGTCATTTTTTTGAGCACCAAATCAGCATTTTAGAATGATTTCTGAAGGAGTATGTGACATTGAAGACTGAGGTAATGGCTGCTGAAAATTCACCCTAACAATCACAGCTTTACCATCAAATTGTTTTATAAATTAAATTAAAGTTACTTTAAATTGTAATAATATTTGACAATATTACTGTTTTACCTTATCTTTTATTAAATAAATGCATTTAGATAACAGACTAATGATTTAAAAATCTTACTGACACCAAACCTGAGGAGTCTGTTCTGCAATCTAAGCCTTTAACTGTTTTGGTAAAATCAGAGATCCATCATCCTGGCCTTGAACTCCATGATACATTTCCATTTAGTTATTACATTCCTCCTTTTGTTTTTGTTTTTTTCACTCTGTTTGTTTTATGGATCAGTCATTTTCCATCTCAAAGGCATTCTGGCAATTTGGATAGGCCAAGCTCTCAGATAGCTAACAAGAAAACCATTGATGGTGACAGGTAAGATTTCATAATAAACCTCAGAACATATCTTTATCACTTATCTTTGTGTGTGTGTGAATCTATTTCAGCTTTTTCACTAGTTTTACCTTTTTCTTTGTAGTTGGTTTACCCTTTTCGTTTTTTTGTGTTTTTTTTGCATGTCTGATTATCTCATTACATTTTTTTTTGCCCATGACCTGCTTTGCGGTGGCTGTGTTTAGACTCCAGCCCACCTCTATCCTGAGGGGCAGCAGGAAGAGGAGAGAGCCTCCCCTCATGCCCTTTGGCCAGACCAGCTTAGGGGGTTCCTGCCCTAACTCTCCGCGAGCTGACAGGTGCATGCTGGGAGCCCCTCAGAACTTGATTTATCTGCTTTAGTTTGTGCACTGCTGTTTATTCTGATGTCTTAGTAATACAAAATCTGTTTCTTAAAAATGTTATCGCCATCGATTTTTTTAACTGATAACATTAAATCTGTTGCACTTGGTGATTATTTGTTATTTTGTTGTGTTGGCTGATACAACAGTGTGCTCGAACTTGATTTGAACACCCACCAGCAAAAACAGTCGGTCAATGTATAAATACCCTATTCACAGATGTATTTGTAACACACAATTACAATTTTACACAATAGAAGTGTCTAATAATGGGAAGAGTTTTTTCATCCTATCTCATATTTTTGTTACATCACCATGTCCATTTTATTGGCTCTGTAGGAATACAGAGTTAATGCTACAGTAGCTGCTGAAAGTCATAACTAGTCTGCAGATAATCATGAAAAATCATGCAGTGAATGATATGCACAGATTATTATTATTATTTTTTACTTCAGACCCTTATTCCATCTAGTTATGAAACATGATTTGATATTTTAAGATGATTTTAAAAAAAAATATTGTTATCATTTGTCTTGCACCTCTTAGGAACGAGGCACGTTTATGTGAGTTTGTTGTCTGGTAGTGTGTTATCTTCAGTCATAGTGTATGATGCCGATTTTATTTTCACTGAAACCATTTTCAGTCAACAAAGTATATGATGATGTTTTTTTTAGCCTGTTCAGATTTTAAAAGTTTTGTAGTGTATTCCAGCCTTTAAAGCAAAACATTTTGACACCAAAAGTGGACACAGTTATAAGTGCACCTTTAACAATAAAATTAATAATTTCTCCTTCAAATGTTTTCTTGTTTTTCCGTAACTACATAGTAACCTTTAAATCACATTATAAAATGTTTTTTTCTCTTTCCAGAGAACTTTATTCCCCAGCAGGGACCACGTCATTAGGGCGCAGAGGCAGACAACTGCCACAACTCCCTGCAAAGAGCAGCAGTATAGAGCAAGGTAAGCAATTCTCTCTCTCTCTCTCTCTCTCTCTCTCTCTCTCTCTCTCTCTCTCTCTCTCTCTCTCTCTCTCTCTCTCTCTCTCTCTCTCTCTCTCTTCTCTCTCTCTCTCTCTCTCTCTCTCTCTCTCTCACTCTAAATACTCACAATATCAGACAGCATTCAAAATCATAGCTCAAACCCATGAATCTATCCCAGTGCTTTTATAAATGCCAGATAATTTCATGACTCCTCTGTCCGTAGCCTTTTTCATATGCTCCACAAGATCACGCATGTTGATCGTTCTACTTTACTCCTTTCTGTCTCTTCTCATGCCATTTCTCATGCCTTCAACCCCATCTTCATGAAGAACATGTCAACAGTAAACCTGAGGAGAAACCTAACTCAGGTATCTCATTCCATTCTCTGCATTTTGCCCTAAAATTGATCACTTGTTTGTCTAGAAGAACTAAACAATATTAGTTTTTACTCCACTGTATTTTCTTGTTCGAACCCCACAATATTTGGAACATTGTAGCTTTTCCAAGTTTCAAACATCTCATGACCTGCTTGTACCAGTTAGAAACCACTGTTCCAAAATGCAGATACCACTTCAAGGCAAGACACCACCAGGTGAATAGAGCGACATAAAAATAACTAATAGATATCTGTCAGGTTACGGTCATTACAGTTTATTCTTGTTTGACACTCCTACTGTCTCGTCATTGTTTTCACTCTCCTGTCCATCGGAGTTGTTTTGTGTGTGGAGCATGGTGTTCAGATCCCAGCACTTTGGTCTTGTTTGGTTTCAGTTCTGTGTCAGGGTTCAGGCATTCATGTTCCATGTGTTTGTCTTCTGCCGTGAGCGCATGGGATGAACATTCACTCATTCTTGCGAACTCTTGTCTCGTGTTAGATTGCGTTTCAAGTTCGCTCAGGCCGTAGTCTCGTCTGTCTGCAAGTGTTATTGTGTTCTGTGTAGCATGTGGTTCATGTTTATATTAGGGATAATTTCTCATTTCGATCCTTGACAGGTCTCAAAATACTCGGGGAGCGGGGCGTGTCCATCATGAAAATGAAAATATTTTAAGACTATTACGAAAATTAATGTTGACAAATTAAAAATATGACATGAAAACATGAACGTATGACTAGAAAAAAACAACACTGCTAGATTATGATTATCAAAAAAAAAAGATGTTCTATGACACATCCTATGAGATTAATTATCAGATATCCTAGATACATCACATAAACATAACATTACAACTTGCATCTGCACAAAAGGACACAAATGTGCATGTGAACTTGAGCATGCTAGTTTTTTACAGTCTATGGTTTGAAAGGGAAACTCTGGATGCGCTCTTCCCTTAACAGCATGCTGATACACGGGCAAATAAAGCACAGAGAATTTACAACATTCTATTACAATCCTGTTCTTATAATGCTATATATGGCATGTATATTGGCGGTGCACATCGTGCACTTAATTTTATTTTTCACGAAAGAAAGGGATTACAGTCATCACTGCACGTTTTCGTACGTTAAGTCATAACGAGAAACAATTTTAAATAGGCTAAAACATTGTTTTACTGTTAAAAAATGAGAACAAAATAAAACTGATACATTATTATCATCAATGATTTTGAAAAAAAGAAATAGCCCATCTAAAAGGAATATGAACGTCTCAAATAACCCAATAATGTCGTGATATTGCATTTGAGCTGAAACTGAAAAGTGAATGAACAGTCGGTAAACTGCAGCGTTTTGCTAGCTGGTTATTAAACTCAACCAAACGTGTCTTATATTTGAGATTAATCAGATATAGAGAACATAAAAGTAATTTTACAACTTACATCTGCACAAAAGGACTTGAATATGCACATGAACTTGACCGTATTAGTCTGATGTGTAATTCTTGTTGTGGACACACTCTTCGTTTAACAGCGCTCTGAAAAACTAAAGCACAGAGAATTTAAATTTACATTTATTCAGTTTTCATACGCTTTTATCCAAAGCGACTTACAAATGAGGAATACAGCAGCAAGCAATTCATTGTGAAGAAGCAAAAAAAAAAAACACAAAAAGTGCTCAAAATACAAAGTTTCAGACATTGCTTAGAGTAAGCTAAAATAGGGAGCGATTAAAGAAAAATTAAGCATTGAATTAAAAATATATATATATATGATGAGGTTAAGTGCTCACGGAAGAGATGAGTTTCATCTGTCTTTTGAATGTTGTCAGGGATCCTGCTTTCCGGATGAAGGCGGGGAGATCACCAGCAAGGAACAGTGAACGAAAATGTTCTGGAGAGTGATTTTGTGCCCTCTCTGTGATGGTGAACCCAGATTGGTTAACGTCCAGCTGGTTATTCTGTGAGAGGAAATATGATACCTGGATGAAAACAACTCATTCAAGTGTTTTTGCATGCTTTGAATGGAAGGAGAGAGACAGCTCTGTAACTATCTACAAGTGACGTATTTAGTGTGGGATTTTAAAGCAGTGGGCATACCCGAGCCTGCTTTAATGCGGTAGGGAAAATGACAGTGTGGCCAATGTGTGTGAGTGCTGGTAAGAATGTAGGAGAGATGGCTTACAAAAGGGTATGGTATCTAGAGGGCAGGTGGTAGCATGACTGGAGTGGATAAGTTTAGATAGTTCTGTGTGTGTGGAGCTGAGAACTGACTGCTGATGGTTGTTGTTTTGTCAGTGAAGTAATTAGCAGTTTTTCTTTAAAAGGTGTTCTCATTATAATGATGTACAATGTACAAAGTACAAAGTATGTACAAAGTAGATTGGCGCTGCACATCTTGCAGTTAACTGCATTACATGATCAAAGTAGTTCCAGGCATCACTGCAGAGCACGCTTTCAAATCCAGTTTCACTTTATTTCGCTGGTCTGGAACAAATCAGGCCTCAGGAACCGCCTCAAATGCTGCGTTTTCAAGACCGATCATCGCTGTCACGGACGAGTACTCTTGCCCATGCCTAATTTATATTGGCCATGTGCTTTCATGTTGTCATGTTTTGTCTTGTGCGGTGTAGCACACGGCTTGTGTGTGTTTTGTGTGGACACTCAGTCGGTGAGAGCTCTCATTGGCTGCATGTTCTTCTCATGTTTTGTTTGAGCACATGGCTTGTGATTGTGTTCACTGGCCATGTGCTCTTGTTGTTTAACTTGTTTGGTGTAAGCGCATGGCTGGTGATGTTTGTTTCAATGTGCCATGTGTTCTGCTGTCTTTTCAAACCCCGCCTTTCTTATTATCTGAGTATTTGTTAATTTGCACCACCTGTCCTCCCTCGTTACCTGCTTTGTTTGCTTTCCCTATTCATTTTCCTTGTGTTTGCAGTCCTGTGGTAGATCGTCGTCTAATGTGGACCATGTTTACTAGCTTCCTGTTGTTCCCTGCCTTGTCCTGTCCCACCCTGCCTTATATTGCCTTGTTCAGCCGGTCATGTTTTCTCCCACGGGGTAGTTTTTGTTGTTGTTTGTTTTGTTTTGTTTTATTTTGTTTTGTTTTTTTGATTTAATAAAAGCCCATCCCTGCATTCTTGAGTCCTGGCCTAATCCCTTCACCCTAATCTGTGACGGAGTGATCTGCCCAACATGAGGACTCTGCAGAAAAATGGGTTGCTCTATCTACCAGCCCCCACTGCCTTAGCACCCTCTCCCTTTGCATGCTCAAGGTCACAGCATTGAGTTCCCTCCATCAACAAGGGACTGGCCTGTGGGAAATCACTCTGGAGTTCACAGCATTACTCCATGAGGATACAGTGTGCTTTGCAGCTCCTCCGCAGGTGGCCGTCTATGTCTCCTCTTCCTCGCAAACTCAGGAGAAGGTGTGCTCCTGTTGCTCCTCCAAGCCCAGTGATCCTGGAGGACCCTAGGCCAATGGTCTCTAATCCAGTTGTCCTGGAGGACCAGACTCCAGTTATCCTGGAAGACCCGACTCCTGTGGTCCTGCAGGTCTCATATCTGGTGGTCCCAAGTCCAGTGGTCCCTGTCATGGCCACTGAGGCTGTCCCTGAGCAGCCCGCTCTCCCTGTCTATCCTGTCACGGTCAAAGAGGCGGCCCTCTCCCTGTACGTTGCTGTAGTTATGTGTGCCTGGGGCCTACATGCCTCCCTGTTGGCTACTTCGGCTCCCAATTCTCCTGAGCTACCCATTTTCCCTGTCTGCCTGCGCAGTTGACCCTGCCCTTGTTCCCTGCCCTGTGACTCTGCCCAATCCTCCTGCACCACCAAATACTCAGCCAGGACTTCAGGCACACCTGAGCCTTACTGGTCCATACCCCTGGTTCTGAAATTCTTGCTTCATTTTGTTGACATATTAGAGTTTACAGAGGGGAACATCTAGCCTATAAACAGGTCTCCTAGAGAATAGTAAACATATGACCGTCCAACTATTACCTCCAGTATGACCCGGAGGGGCTACTGAGAGAGTGGAGCGCCATAGCACTCTCATACAACTCCCTACCAAGTAGCTCTTATTGGCTGATTGTTTCCTATTTCTTCAGTTCTAACAAACAACAGAGAGTATGCTCTGTCCTGATACTCCTCAGGAACCATTTGGAAGTGTGTTATCATAGCCCCCACTATGTCCAAACTATCATGTCTAGACTGGAGAGGCGACAAATTAAGGAGTGAGATGCAAAATCTGAAAGCTTATTCTCCTTTCTGTACTTCCTATCCATATAAGGAAACTGATTGATGCCTCCAACTAGGAGGGAAGTGCTAAAATGCCATTTCCAATATGAATGTGATTTAATGAGAAGCATATTGATACTTCTCCAAGCCCCGTGCCATAGAAAGTACCAGAAGTGGAAATGGGACACTCTGTGGTATTGCCCACTCTACCTGTCCAGTCTAGCCTATTTGACATGTGATCACAGAGGGAGCCCATAGCTAACACCTCTGCAGTCCTGGTACCAGAGGGGGATGAGTGATCAATGAGGATGTGGGACGCAAGTTGTGATATTGTCCATCATCCATTTTTATTACAGCCCAACCGTTATAGGACCATATTGCTAACACCTCTAAACTCCCTAAAAAGTGGAGCAAATGTGCAGCCACCTATTTCATATAAAGGCAACTGTGATTACCAGGCTCAGGGAAGGATGATACCTGAGCCAATGCTACTGCAATTATCTAAATGTCATCCAAGAAGTGAACAGTTATGACATATATTATTCCTCTATCTCCTAGCTCAATGCTGGTGAAAGCTTACGCTTCTACTCCTCTAGGAATCATGTTTGATATAGGTCACATGAGGACCTACCCCTGAAAAGCCAAAAGAGGACCCTAAGGGATCGGCTGTTTTGGCTGAGATGACTTCCTTTAGATCCTCCATTGGCTTCTTGTGAGGTTGCCGCCTCGAGCGCCCAGGTGACCTTGTCTCCAGCTAGGGTCAGCAACAGGGTCAGAAGAGGGGAATGTAGAAACTCGACTGTGACTGGGCATGTGGTGCATATGCGTTCTGAGATACTCCCTCACACAGGTTGAGATCCTTGAGTAGATCAGCTTGGTAAGCTTGCAGAACTGACATGGTGTGCAAAGCTCCACATTCGTGGCCTTCCACCACATAAGCCTTGATATCGGGCCTGGATACGCTGCACAGGGGATGAGAAAGCTCACAAGCGAATTTTCAATGATTGTTATGACCTGCG
The DNA here is from genome assembly GCA_036326025.1 of Chrosomus eos. Classification (NCBI taxonomy): domain Eukaryota; kingdom Metazoa; phylum Chordata; class Actinopteri; order Cypriniformes; family Leuciscidae; genus Chrosomus; species Chrosomus eos. The sequence goes on from CM070819.1 coordinate 22,844,920, forward strand.
AGAAATCGCTCATCCAATCTACCTGGTGCGGATTCCTCGCCCTCGACTGACCAATCTAGCTTTAATTAGGCCGTGGTTCGGGTCATTCCGTCGACCAGATCGTGGGGTTGAGGGAGGAGACAAAGTCACTCAGCATGTCCATCTCACCAATTCCTCATGTCAACAATATGCCCGCGAAGCGGGCTTTCGGATCTGGCCTGAGAGCTGGAGAGGTAGTGAATGATGTTTGATCAAACTACTCAACTGGCTCAACCTGTTATTCCCCACAATCAAAGTCGCTGTGTTGCCTCGGCAGTGGCAGGACCCAATCCATGGGGAGCAAAACATGAAAAGAGCCATGTGGGAGCATAACTTTCTCACTGTGAAGTGAACACAATGAGTAAAACCAGCCCCCTTGCCTTGAGGGCTGACTGAGCGTGCTCCATTTCAAGACATATAACACACAGATTGTGAGAATAGTGTGTTAGCGTTAATGTTATATATCTTTGTGATACATCTCCTAAATGCACTAGACATATTTTCTTCTCTTAACCACAAACACACAGAGAATCTTTACACGCGCAGACAAACATATGGCTTCCTAAAGACAAAGAAGCTGATGACAAGGTGCCCTCATATACCCTGCCGGCATGCCCATGACATCACTGTGCAGCCAATCAAGTTTGGTGGGTAACATATATGCTTCAGAGACCAGCTCATGCGGAGTGTCCCAGTAACGTCAACTCCATGACGCAGATTTGAGTACCAATTCAAAAGGGAACCTTCAGTATATATATAAGAATAAAACTGGAACTTTTGTTGCATGTAAGTGCTACTGTAGTAAAAATGTATGGTTCACTGTGAGAGACAAAACTCATTTTGAGAAAAAACCTTTTAAAGAGAAATAGCAAATAATTAAAGTGTAATAAAATAAACACGTTCAGTATTGTGGATGTTTTCTTTTCACTAGAAGAAGAAGACATTTTCTGGAAGCAGAATATCCCAAAATCTCAAATTTGAGTGCATGAAAAAACAATGGTTTTGACTGTTGTGTCTTGCCTTCAGCTGTCTTTTCAAGCAGGGAAGATTTAATATGCATTTCCATCAAACGTATAATTTCCTTAAAAATTCAGTTTGTTCCCCCCTTACTGTCTCATTGTAGCACTAGCAGTGGAGGAGCGGGCTCGTCCGTTGCAGATGAGAGTGCCCTCCTATCGGCCGGGCTCTTCTACAAGCTTTGGTCACGACCCAGAGGCAGAGCTCAAGAACAGGAGAGATGTGAGTTTTAAACTGGCTTTTAGGTCTTCAACTCATTTGTCTGGCAGTGCTGGTTGATGATTAAATAATTCTTCACAAAATGTAATTCTTCGCCCACATTCCTTTTTGTTAGTTTTATTGTTTTTAAAAAGGGTTCTAAATATTTGTTGTTTTCCATGGTTTAGATGTATAAAGACCAGAGGAGGAGTTGTGATAACATGTCTGCGAGGTCATCAGACAGTGACATGAGCGATGCTTCAGCCATCTCCCATGCCAGCAGTGCCTCACGGCTGAGCGCCACCAGCTACATGTCCATTCAGTCTGAGAGGCCGCATGGAAGAATAAGGTTAGCCTATAAACATGCACAGAAACAAACACACAGGGTCCACATTTAACACTTGGAAAGAACTGCTTAAAAATGGCTAATATTGGAGTTAATTTGCAGTTATTATTAAAATAATGCACCATTGTACATGGTTTTAGTCAAAGTGTAAGAATAATAGTGATATAAGCATTGATATAAGCAACACAAGCTACACAATCAGACATATAAACCCTCAAAAAGTACAAGAAGTCTTTTAATGACTAGAAACACATCGAATATTTATCAGATTTATATATATATATATATATATTATATATATATATATATATATATATATATATTATATATATATATATGAACTTTGGTGTAAACATTTTTTTAAATAAATTAATATTTTTTATTCGTTTTTATTCAGTAAGAATTTGATCATTACATCATTACACGAATCATTACATTTATCAAAATTGACAGTAAATACTTTTTACAATGCTGTTCTTATGATCTTTCCACAAAAAAAACACATTAATCAGTAAAACCGCTTTCAACTCTGATATTAATAGGAAATGTTACTCTAGTAGTACCTCATCAGAATATTAGCATGATTTCTAATGATCATGATAACTGAAAGATGATGAAGACTGAAGTAATGGCTGCTAAAAATTCAGCTTTGACATAATAAATAAAAATAAATGCAGCCTTAGTGAGCATAAGAGGCTTCTTTCAAAAACATTACAAAAATCCTACCTACCCCAATGAAGATATAGATATATAAAAATGCATAAATATAGTTGACCTTTAAAAAAAGTAGCCAGTTCATTTTCTTGATTAACTCTTCATTAGAAGTTGGAGCAAAAGTTGATTTTGTACCCTGCACTCCAATGGGTGGGGTGGAGGTGGGGGTTTTGGAAAAATAGTAAAAAAATATATATTTTTTAATAGCTACAAAATAGTTTTTCAACTTTTTACTCTCTCTTTCTTTAGCTCTCTGCTATTTTTCCATACTCTGAAAAATCATATTCTGTTCTGTCACATAAAATGTTGTTCACTTGCAATGCTTATTTATTCCCTCTCCTACAAATCACAATATTTTTCACTAGTAAAATTGCTAAATTATTCTATACTAGCAGTAATTATTCAATTCAGGTCACAAAAAATGTGTCCTCAGGAAGTGATATTTCATTTTGTTATTAGTCATGTTTGACATTGGCATGCTTTTAGCTGTCTGTCTTATGCATGGCTTGTTACTTTTGAGACATTTTTATTTTCTGCATGATTTACCTTTCTTTCTATTACGGCTTGTGCTCTATTGCATGCATGCATATTGCATTGGGGGGGTCAAAGGTCAAAGTCGTTGGAGAGTTGTAAAGGAGAAGAGAAGAAGGAGAGAAGGATTTCATGGGGGGTGAATGGAACAGACAACAGGAGGAGTCTGGGAAAGAGACGTTTCTCTGAGGAGCTTAAACGCAGACGTCATACGGTGGCTGGAGATATGAGGTAACATGGACCAGCTCCCCCTGCCCATGTCTTCACCTCAACCACCACCGGATAAAACTTTATCATTAGCTAATACCAGAAACAACAACAAAAACAACATCTAGAATTGAGCAATATTATCTTATTTCTGCTGAGAGTGGCTTTTATTTTTATACACATTCTGCACCGTCTTATTTGCTAAAGGAACTATGCAAATCGAGTAACAGCACCCAATGTATATATAATGTATATATAATCTTCCTCATCTAGAAGGCTGGCAGACTATTGCAATCTGTCATACTTCACTGGGACTTAATGATCCCAGTGATCCAGAAACCGTAGTCGGCTCTTTAAAATGCAAAAAGCATGCTCGACTACACCACACATCTGGACATATGCCCAGTTATAGAGTTCTTCACAAGCTTTCGATCCTCAATTGATGAATCACTGCTGCCATGATCAGTAGAAATGTACAAAAAAAAATATAATTCAATTTACAGTAAGTACCACCTGCATACCATACGTGGTACTGTAATATTGCAACGTAAAAAAACATATACTTTTTTCTATAATAAGACTGGTTTACATAGAAAGGAGCCAATGACAATGAAAAAAATTAAAAGAGAATAAAAGCATTTCTTCTCCTCAAACAGAGCTTTTACATCTATCATTAAAAGCCTTAAATTAACTTTCTGTCTATTCTTGTCTCTTTCCTAACCCGTTTCGGGCTTCACTAACCAGTTATATATCTTCATCATTTAATTTATTTTTTTATATACTGTATATTAGTTTGAAGCCACACACTAGGTGTCACTGGGTGAAGTCTGTTTAGTTAAACATACCGGTAGTTAACATGGAATATTTTGGGTGGCATTGACGTGTGCGATGTGATTGAATGTGTGTGAATTTAATTGTTACGCTAATTCTTTATTATTATAATGCATGCAACTTTTATTACATATACGTTGACTATGATCAATATTTGTATAAGTTCATTTGTCACAGCCGTTAGAATGAGTTGAGTCAGTGAAGACAAAAAAGTGGTTAAAAATAGCGAAAAACGGAAAAGAAATGTGGACCGGTTTTATTTCTAAAATATTTACTATCCCTTGTACATCCATATGAATTTAAAATGTTGATGTTAAAAAATCGTATGTGCATGTTATGCATCAAGTATACCTTAATACCTTAACTTTTACCAACTAATCATATTTTATTGGAATATTCTTTTCTGCTGTCTTAAAATGATCCAGACAAGGTTAATTGTGCTTGCTGTGTTTGATTTCATTTGTATCATTTGTATGTTTTGCTTCATTCACATGCCACTCTGTGTGTCTGTGTGTGTCCTGTGTATTGTGTGTATTAGATCCCTCTTTGCATGCCTCACCTCATATCTCCCATGCTTGAATACTGAGCCAGCACTGGATCCTCCTAAACCCAGAACCCTGTCTGCTTACCCCTCTGTCACTGGCACTGCCTTCCAGCCTGTGGAAGAGAGACCAACCTCCTTACTTCCTATCCCCACCCTACATCCTACCGGCAGGGGATTAGCGCGTAGACATGACGGGGAGAGTGCAACTGGACAGTCCTGCAGTACCTTGACACCGTCAGAGGGTGCAGACTCACGGCAGCTCCTCCGAACCCCCAGGGGGCAGCAAAGGACATGGCTGCAGTGTCAAAGTGTGCTGCTGTGTCATAATACAGACAGTTTGAACTACTGATCCGAAGATGTTGCTTTTTAATTAGCACAATTCTATTAAATCAGATGTAAATCAAGTTTTAAGGATTTCATGAATCAAAACACTTTTGTGGCTTTTAGTCACTTGCGTTAAATAGTGTACTTCTAAACACAATTCACTTTAAGTAGGTCTACACTTTTAAACTCTTTAAATTTAAAATCGGAATACTGATATTGATTACGTTTTTGTCCAATCAAATGCTTTCCAGAAAAATGTCCTACCCCAGTATTTTTCCCAGAGGGATTAAAAAAAAAGTTTACTTAATGCTTGTTTAAGAGTCTAAGACAGGGGTCTCAAACTCGCGGCCCGCGGGCCGATTTTGTGGCCCCCTACTTGACATTAAAGTTTAATGTTAGTGCGGCCCGTCGTTGCGTGTGCCGCGTTTTAAAAAAAAAGGATTTTTTTTATCCCTTATGGGCTACCATAGATAGTCTCGTGACAGCTTACGGTGGGCTTGTTGTAAATAGTTGTCAGTTGTCATAGGCTGTGTCCGAAATCTCCCACTACTCACTATATGGACTATATAGTGAGTTCGCCATTTTGTAGTGCTGTCCGAATGTATAGTGATGATTCTTATACCCTATAGGCTATAGTCCACTCAATGTATCCCAGAATGCATTTTGAAAAGTAGTGTACAACCGATGGTCACTAACCCAAGCCCTACATACCATCATGCATTGCGCTGATCGTAAAAATGGCGGATGGACGTCAAGGAGAGCAGCGCGACAATACGAATTTGCGGCAGTAATGCCGTAAACAACGGCGCCGAGAGACGATGGAGTAGTGTCCGAAAGTGGTGTTTCTATTATGTTGGTGAGCTCACTATATAGTGCTCTACTCCCTATTCCATACATAGGGGTTAGGGAGTAGTGGTTTGAGTGGAGATTTCGGACACAGCCATAGACAACCGCGAAGTGCAAACATACTGCGCGCGTCGCTTCAATTATGAGCGCGCTTGCCGCGCGCCTACATTTGAAATAACGAACTTGAGCGCGCAAAATATGTGAGCGCGATATGTGAACAGGCCCCTTGGCGAGTTACCACCAATCAGGCCGCTCGCGAGCGACGTGTTGGAGACCCCTGCTCTAAAACAATATGAGAATAATCATTTTGAGCTTGTAATATGTGTCCAACAGGTTGATAAGAAGGTTTGCTTTGATTTGTGCAAAGTCAGTAATTTGAGACACTATATACATGTGTAGAATAGAAAGACTTCAATAAGACGGGCAGACATGACTGCAAACATTTGTATTTCAAAAGCAATAATTGTTTTTCTAAGTATAATAAAAGGAAATGTGCCTTCCAAAAAAAAAAAAAACATTCAATATCATATTAATGTGTTGTATAAAGAAAATAAAAAGGACATAAGCAAATATAAATATCACAAATAAGTGTTATAGGGAAAAGACAAAGAAAGTTTGTAAAAATGAACTTCAACTGTCAGAAGGACAGCTCATGAAGAACCAATCATGTACAGAAAGGAATGTTCAAATTCAGAGGAAACGTTAATAATAAAGATTGAGAAGATTGGATCAGTTGTGCTCCTTTTTTATAATACTTGAATACTATTTTTTTGTGGAATACTTGATGCGGCCCAGCCTGACCCAGACTCTACCTCCAGCGGCCCCCAGTTAAGTTGAGTTTGAGACCCCTGGTCTAAGAGATATATAATCGTTACACCAAACCAACCATCTACAAGGTATATCAATAATCTTTTGTTTATAATCTTTGATTTGAAACAAAAATAGTTTGAAAATCAGACAAAAAGACAAAGGTGCTAGACTGTATACTTAACAGTGAGGGAAAGAACTACAATGAAGCATTGCAAATGACATAATCAAATAAAAATGATGGAGAAATATAAAAATATTAATTGTATAGATGTTTGATTATGTTAAATGTTTAGCAACAAATAGGGTTATTGCAAAGTATGCATATTATGCATACAAATATTTAAGTAGTTTAAAAGTGCTTATACCATTGTCTGGTGAATACTCGATTCTGATTGGCTGCAGGGTGTCCATTAAAAAGTGATAGAGGACACCTAGTAGAGTTCCGGTGAAACTGACTGTTTACCGTTCGAAATTTATAAATAAATGCGCTGACTACATCAGCTATGAGTAACCATAGCAACAGGCAGTCAATAAACTGAAGGGTTCTACGAGCTGAACGGACTATAAATATCTCCGGTTGATAAATAAACCGTCAGGCGTAACCAGGGAATCCAAGTTACTGTTTGTAAAAACTTTAGATTTCGATTGTAAAACTAATTAAAATATAAACTACTGTTTTAAAAATGTGTTATTTGCAAGTGACCATGGTATAAGCGGGTTAATGCCCTTTGAGGTGTCCATTGTCTAGGTATTAATGAACTTCGGCGGAGGCAACCGTCCGACACGCAGCCTCGCTATCGTCCATTAATACCTGACAATGGACAACTCAAAGGGCATTAACCCTTACTTCATGAGAGCAATTTGATTCTCTGATTGGTGGAGATTTCTGCAGAATTATGTGTTGTGTTAGCCTGGATGCCAGCCTGAACTCCGCCCACAAATTCGGTCGGGAAGTTCGGTCTGGACTCGATCCATTGAGGAGTAATTATGATCGGTTCAGAAATCGTCGGGCCAATCAAATTGCCAGGGCGGGCTTTATACGATGATGGACAGATGATCTGCAGTTACGTAATCATCACGCCATCAAACGTATTTCTTTCAAAAATGCTTTTTGTGTTTGCAAGTACTCCGCGAATCCTTAAATTATTTTTGCAACACCGGCAAAGATCGTTAACGCTCATTATTTTTTACATACTTTTTCCTGAGTGCGTGCAGTTGAGTTCTGTTGACAACTATGCGTCGCTCAACATACGTAACTTACTGCGTTGCTCTGATTGGTTGTAGGTCTATCCATAGACATCATATCTATGGGTCTATCCAATTGAGTGCAGAGTTGATGTTTTTTCCTGGTTCGGTTAAGACACGCCTCATAATCAAAGCCCTATGGAGCAGTATCAGACTCACATTCTGACTAGAATATGAGTATGACGAAGTCAGGCTATTTGTGTAGTTTTTCACCAGGAATTACCCTGCTGATTGTGTAAAAATATGTTGAAAATTGAAATAATGCAGGCTGATGGCTTCAACAAAAGAAAATATCATTGATTAACAACCTCTTAGCTCGCAGTTAGTCTGTCTTTTAAATGTTTAGAAATTACCATTTAAAATCAGTTCCCCTATGCAGAAAATAAATTATATTTTTTACTTTCGCTACCTACATTATTCCACCTGCAACAAAATCTGTCTCGCCTAAACTCAGGAAAACACAGGAACTTAAACTGTGCTTGTCAAGTAATGTCATAACTTGTGTTGACTCAGACTCAGTCTAATATTATATTGTCCAAAAACAGATTTCGAACAGTATCTCTCTTCCATACTGGCTTGTGCAAAATAATTTGTTTGGACAAAACCAGCTATTATTTTGTGCTTATATTAGAACCAGTGATGTGGTTTGTAAGCTGTTTTAGCAGTGTACATACATCTTGAAAAATAATAAAGCATTAAGATCTTGAATATGGTTTTCAACAGTTAGTGTCTCTCTCTCTTACCTTAATGTATCAACTAATTTGTCTCAACTATTCATCTCTCTTTTACTCTTTCTTTCTCTTGCTTACAGTCGTCAAGTCAGAGCCTCATCTGGTCGGAATATGCTAAAGAGCACAAGTGTTAGCGGTGACATTAATACATCAGAGCGAACAGACGGCAGCCAGTCTGACACTGCTCTGGGAACAGTCGGGACCGGAGCTAAAAAGCGCCGCTCCAGCCTCAATGCTCGATTCGTGGCTATTGTGGGAAACCGTCGCAGCCGAAGCACATCACAGATCAGTCAAACGGGTCAGTGTCTTTAGCACGCATCCTGATTTTGCTGAGTCAGACTGTGTCCTGTGTCAACATATTTTGTTGATCCTGGAACAACATTCCTGTCTGAAAATAAGAATCTCTACCCCTAAACCTAACTCTATCCATAAGTTATCCCTTAAATCAGAGGGCAATGATTGGTTAATAAGACTTATGTAGAAGCACCTAACCCTGGTTGTAAGCCTAAACTTGTCTCTCAAATCTGATTGGTTGATTGGAATGCTGTTCCAGGATCAACAAAGATATTGATCCAGGAACTTGTTGAAATCAGGTGATGCGTCTGTAGCTGTCTATAACACAATAATTGTGTGACAACAAAACTTGAAACTGCTACTTTCCAAAAGGCCAAAAGTTATATTAACCAATAATACCACAAACCTATTTTTATTTTTTTTATTCCCAATTTAAATTTTATGTTAATTAAGATGAGAGATTTTATTCTTATATTTTTTCTCAAACAATAAATACACTTTTAAAAATAAGTAACAGGCAATTGTCAGCTTACGGAGCTGATTTGACCCTTAAAAATTTGTTGTATTTGGTATAATCTGTATAAACTGTTTTCTTTGTTTTGTTTTGTTTTGTTTTGTTTTGTTTTGTTTTCGAAAGAAAATAATAATTGTATCCAGTGACAGTTAAGACATTTACAATGATACAAATATTTCCATTTCAATATTTCACACTTTTTTATTTAAAATAATCCAGAAAAAAAATGTATCATGGTTTCCACACACAAATATTAATAGGCACAACTGTTTATATATATATATATATATATATATATATATATATATAAAATAAAAATATAAGTCTGCATATTAGAATGATTTCTAAAGGATCATGTGACACTTTAGATTCAAAACAGATATAGTTTAAATTATAATATTATTTCTTATCATTACTGTATTTAAGACATTTAAGAGTCTAAAAATCCCCAAAATGTACTTCAATTAAAAATGTTTGTTCAGATGTTTTTTTAGGTTACCTGACATAACATTTGTTTTTAGCATGTGTTTGTCCTAAGAGGTTGTTAAAGTGCTTTCACTAGACAAAACAAAGAGGACACGAAATGCAGTGTCATAAACATCAAGCCTACTTTTGCTGTTTCAGCCTTTGATCAGGATCCTGCTACGAGTTCAAATGTGTGCTTTAGCTATGGTTTGTTTGTCCTCATCAAACCTGAATAGCATCTTTTCAAAAGGGGCACCTGTGGCCATTTTAGTACTTTCAGATGTCAGGACTGACTCTGCATTGTTTGGTATAATAAGACTTTCCATCAGGCGACCCATGCCACTGCCACAGAGCCAGTTTCTTTTGAAAAAGTCTTGAAAGCACATTAGAGAAGTCGTAAGACCTGAGGGGGATCTGCATTTTATTCTCTCTGTTTTATGTAAGACAAAAGTGACTCTGGATGAGACATGCCCAACCATACCCCCCACCCCCACCCCCTTTTTTAAGACGGATAAAGGGGAGGTTAACGCAGTACGGTTAGCTCTCATCCCAGTGGGAGCTACAAGCACTGTTAAATTATTTCACTGTCTGCTTCAAACATCCAGCAGGATGTAGCATGTTAAAAAGATAGTGTGCAGCTTGACCGGAATTGTTTAGAAAGGACATTGATCTCATTGAACTCTTTAAACATTTATCACAGACAATCATGTAGGAGAGATACAGATTTTTCTTTTTTTTACTCTCCAAATGAGTAATACAAACTTCTCTTAAACGTCTTAAACCTACATTTCTTTATTGTTTGTGGAATCTGTCCATCTTCAGAGGCATCCAATAAGAAGTCGAAGGGCAGTCAAGGGACAATCCAGCGCAGTCAGGAGACGGGGATGGCTGTGGAATTACAGAGGAATATGAGTCGTCAACCCAGCCGAGAATCCAACAACGGAAGCATGAACAGCTACAACTCAGAGGGCAGGTAAGTTTCTTTCTCGTTGCTTTATTAGATTATATTGTGTAATTTTTTTATATGCAGCACTTCCACCCATGAGAACAAGATTGGCACTGCATTGGTCACGCACTTCTCCAAACATCTGTTTTGCGTTGTCTAAAACAACATGGAAAAATTTGTTCTTGTTATCTTTTCATACCGAATTGCCAGTTCTTGTATGTACATGTCTGTCCCAAAGCAGGGGTCAGTTGGAGCAATTTCCTGTTCCTGTATTTACAATGATCCAAAATAATTTGACATTTTCCATTTTTATTTCCATTCTGAAATGGCCCATCCTAAACCGGGATTATTCTTTTCTAGAAATAGCAGCCTCATTAAGTGCTGTTCCTTTTATCCAAACAACGGTCAGTCAGGCATTGCCATTATGGATAAACATGCTTCAAAATGACTTTCGGTTTGTGGGAACACCATGCCTGAATACAAACCCACATACTTTGGATACATTGATCATTTTAAAGAGACCAATTAAAAAGATCTCCAAAACTCTCTGATCCCTTTACTAGATTTTTTATTTTATGAATCTACTATAAATCAGTCAGAACAACACCTGCAACACCTTTGTTCATTACAATGTTTGTCTTTGCCAGTCAAATTTTTCCAGCAGTTCGAGTTGAGACTCAGTTCAGTGACTTCCTGGATGGACTGGGCCCTGCTCAACTAGTTGGTCGACAAACCCTAGCCACACCAGCAATTGGTGAGATTTTCTTCTTTGTGACTTTTTTAAATCTTTTTTTTTTTTTACCTTAATTTGTAGCACCCTATCCTTATCCCATTTGCTGGCAATTGTTTACCATTTTTCTTCAGTTATATGCAACTGATTGTGATTAATTTGATTAACTACACAACTGCTTACTGTATATAAAAATTTGTGAATAACCAATATAAGTTAAGCCATTATGTTATCGATGCAGACAAATGAAAAGACAATACTGTACAAAAAATGTGCTTTAGAATTTACTTTATTTTTCATATAATTGAACATAAGCTGGCCTACAGTTCATAGCAATTCATTAGCAATCAATTTCTTTAGACTTAGAGAACGTTCACATTGGATGCGTTTCAGTGATCTGTCTATGCTATTTTTTAATCATCAGTCTATAAAATCTGTCATATGGACATCATTTACCACTGCATCATGTTTCACTGGTTTTAGAGTCTTTTTTCAAGTCTTGTGTCAAGTTAAAAACCGTTATGTTGTATTCTAGTTGTATAGTTTTTTTCAATATTTGTACTAAATACAGTACATTACATTTACAGTCCTAATTTACTGACTTCAGTTCAAAATACAAAAGGTAACTGCCTTGGGAAATAATTTCAAATAATGTTTTTGCATGAACCATTTGAATGAATCCATTAAGCAAATGTAGCATTTAAATAAAATGGCCAATTTTAGTTGCTTTTCTTTGCTTATTCTGTGATGTCCAGGTGACATTCAGATTGGCATGGTGAATAAGAAAGGCCAGCTGGAGGTGGAGGTGATAAGAGCACGAGGTCTCATCCAAAAACCAGGATCCAAATCACTCCCTGGTGAGTCCTTTCTGATCTTATCTGAACTCACAGCTTGTGATTCAAACTCCATATGTACAGTATCATATTACTCAGCCACATAACTCATCAGGCAGTTCACCAGACAGCCAAATTTGCCAGAGCTAGTTATGCTTGATATGTTCAGTAATGTCAGTAGTGTACGTTGTGTTGACTACCTGCCTAATTTGATCCATTCTGTTCAATCATAGCTCCATATGTCAAAGTCTATCTTCTACACAATGGGGCATATGTAGCTAAGAAGAAGACAAAAATTGCACGCAAGACACTCGACCCGCTGTACCAGCAAACACTGCAGTTTGAAGAAAGTCCGCAGGGTAAAGTGTTACAAGTGAGTCATGTGACTTTTTTCTATGTTTAGTTTATTTTTGCAGATTCTATCCACTTGAGAGGCAGTTGAACAAAACGTCTGTGAGAAAATGTCATTGAAGCCCACAAGGGCTGCATGAAAAAGACAATTGTCTAGTTTAAAAAGATCACATTGTTGAGATTAGATATTATTAACTTTGATTATGTTCCATCCACTGATGAATCAATAAACAAACTGTTGATTTCATCCTATTAGGTAATTGTCTGGGGAGATTATGGGCGAATGGACCACAAATCCTTCATGGGAGTTGCACAAATCCTACTAGAGGAGCTGGACCTCTCCAGCAATGTCATTGGCTGGTACAAACTTTTCCCGCCTTCTTCCCTTGTCGACCCAACTCTTGCCTCTATAACTCGACGTGCTTCTCAGACATCCCTGGACAATTCACCGGCACCTGCGGGAGTTCGATCGTAGTGGACTAACAATATAAAGCACAGTCAATACAAGATGAGAGCCAGGCAGAAAATGCGATGAAATGACACAAAGCTTTGTTAAAATCTGACAATCACTCCTGTGACTTTGTTTTTCTGTTTTTCTCTTTGTGGGTAGCACGTGTTCTGCCGAATTTGTTTGTTTCTCTCACTGTTTGTTGCGTGAGATTTAGTGCCGTCTAGCACACTAGCACGTGGGAAGCACCGCTTTAGGGTGACATAGAAAGCAGGGTGATATTCTGTCAAGTCTTCATTAAAGAAATGTACGTTAGCTAGTTTTTAACAGAGCATCAGAATGTATCAGCCCAAAAACAAAGGTGACCTCTGACCAAGGGATTGTGGGGCCTCAGCCGAGGTCCTGTCTAAACCCTGTTTGTACTGAAAGTCAAAGGTCAGCCACTGGAAAGACGTAGGGTGTCCCCTGGGGAGGTTGTCTGGAAGGGCAGGGCCTTTCTTGGTGCCTAAACCTGGAGGACCCAAAGCCATGGTTCATATCCTCCAAAAAGTCCCTCTGTTTTCAATGCTTATGACAGCTAGCAGAGGCCACTCTCTTCTAGAACTTATTTTATATTTGTTTGGTTTTATTTATTTATTTGTACATCTCTGGCACATTTTATGAAAATCAAGAGGTTTGTGTTGTCCAGTGTGCTGTGAAAATGACAAGAAATGCTAAAAACGACAACGTATCTGGAACAATACACATTTCTTTGCACAGTATACATTTTTATTTACTGTTAACTGAAACGATTACATTATCCGACAGTACATTGCATACATCATCTTATTCAGTGAATTCAATCCGATTTGTAGGTATTTACACTTATCATTAAATGCTATTAAAAAGTATATATTTAGTTAATGAAAAAACACTATGTACCAAGGTAAACATATTTGTGTACATATTTTAAATGTCTTTGGTAAAAGAAATCTATACAATTACGTTTTGATCTGGTGAGTAAATCTTGATACATAGAGTTTTTTGGACACTAAACTAACTTTTTAAATTTGTTTGATGACAAGTGATTGCGTAAACGTACATTTTCCTTTTTTAATATATATATGGTTTAGCAAAAGCCACTTTCAACTTATACCACCCTGAGGTCACACGATTGACTCAAACTCGTCAACAAGCCCTTGCACATGTGTCTTTATTTCAAATGAATAATGCAAGCACAAAAGCTTGATTTTTAAATGAGATGAGAAAAAATGCAAATTCCTCTTGTGTGTCTCTGTAAATGTTGAAGTGACCAATCAGATTTTGCCATCACAAAGATAAACACCAATCATCTATCAGGCCACTGGCCCGTCCCTCCGGTGCAGTGGAGCAGCATGACTCGGATCAGTTCCCAGCTGCATGCACATTTTTGTAAAACAGACTACACAAATGTTAAAAAGTAACAGAAATAGATATGTGTTAGTTCAACATACTGTAGGCCAGCTTGTATGTTGCATGTACTGTACAGTTTGCTTGTACTTGAATATAAGAGATAAACCAAGAAAAAGAAGCCATTTGCTTTCACTCAGACTTTTCAGATCAGCTAAAAAGATAGCCCATGTCCTCCATTCGGTGCTGAATGTTGCAACATTTTTTTCCCCCCAAGTTTTTAATTTTTTTTTTTATCTTTTATATACCTTTGGGGAAATGTGCTGTACTGTAACACTGAACAAAATCTAACCTCCTTCCTGTTTTACAGATTTTACTGAATCATAATTTACCTCAAAACCACAGAAATTAACCTATAAAATGTGTATACATCCCATCAAGTTATTCATGAGTATACCGATATCAAAACAGGAAATGTCAAAAATATATCATACATACATAACCGTATACATGTTAAATATAAATGTAGATGCACAGAGACTAATTAGGCATGTGTTGTAAATATGAGATAACCATGTGGTTAAGCCATATTTGCAAAGGGGCCAAGGCTTACTTTTGAGAACAACCATCCCAATATGGGACCGCTGAGCGGACACCTTTCTTATCATATGGGTCCAAATCTAGAGCTCTCACTGTCACTTTTAGAGGGCCGAACCACTCCGCTCTGAAGCTGTAGCCAGATCGTCCTTTTCTCTGTGCTTTCGAGACAAATTCTTCACCTCTGCTACGAACACGAAATCAGAAAAAAAGAAAAAAGATTGTTTTTATTCATGAGAGACGGGTTTTATTTTACTTGATCAGTATTCTTGAGTAGAGGGGAAAACAATGCTGACTGTTTACAACTTCTAGTATGTGTTTCACTGAGATGATGAAAAAGAAAAAGTATTCACTGCAACATTTCTGTTTGTATACAGGTGTGGCTCATATGATGTGTATGTTTTATATTTAAAAGAAAAAGAAAAAAGTTAATTTTTATTATTTCCAAATAAAAAAAAAAGTGTGTGGAAGAAATTTTCAACCCAATGGTTATGTTCTTCTCTTTTTCATTTAACTTTTTATTCATCAACAGTGGTTAGACAAACAAACCTCAGCCCATACATTATCCCAGATTTGAGAAACACTAGATTAGATTTTTTAAATAAATAAATTTAATCTCTTTTGACCTCAGACTTTTCTGACCCATACATTTATCATGTAGTGCATTCATATAGTGTTGGCTGACATATTTTAAGATTTGATTTAAGAACACATCTGCAATATGTTTTGTACAACATCATCCATGATGGAATTGGCTGTCCTTCAGGATTTCCCACCAATCGTTCATAAGTAAAACAATAGCAATTTTTGTTTTTGTTAAATATGAATCATTTCACATGAGACTGTTACAGTAGCCTATTCAAATTGGAGGAGAGTCTCCGCGACTGACAGATTTAGGCTACGTGACAACCTTTCTCTCATAAACGGTAGAACATTAAATTACATTGAATTGAGGATTTTTACTGTGACAAGATGATTGACAGGGCAGTTTACGGTGACAGGATGTGCGCTGCCCATTAAAGATGACGAAGTAGCCTTATTATGTCCCAAAGCTTACTCTTTTGCTACACACTCAAAAGTATGTACTTTTTTCTTCACAAAAAGAGTAGCCTACATACTTTTAGGGCGTAGTATTAGGCGAATTGGGACACAGCAGTCTCGCTCAGACCGATTCTGACTGCATTGGCGCCGTGTGGTAGATGGGACTATATGGGGAGGCGTATAGTTCTCCTCACACTCACCAGCAGAGGGCAGACGTTTGTTAGAATTCTTCCGAGAGTCAGCGCTGTGGATAATCATGAACTCAGCACTCTCAGTATAAGAACTCAGCGCCATGTCAGGGCTCGTTTTGTTTGCAATGCTCAGACTTAACCCTGCGGTTAATAGCCTAAAGAATTGGGCTTGATTTTAGACCGTATATTTTAGAATGAATTAACAGCGAGAGCTAGCCCAAGAACCAATATGTCCACGTCAGGCTACTTTAAACAGAGACTGTAAGTAGCCAGACCTCATTAATGTAGGCAACCAACTTACCATATTAGGCTATCCCACCTAAAGCAAAAAGTAACAATTTGCAATTCACCTAACCTATATTGTCCATCGCCATTTATGTTGTTACAGTGCAACATGATGCATGTCCTTCTCTGCCGCCTCGCAAACTGGCGTCACAGCAATTAGCCTGATACATGTCTCTGTGTTCAGCCAATGACCCAGTGCTCCACTCGTGACTGATAGTAAGTGATGGTGGTGGTGGTTGCAGCAAGAGGGGGCATGGCAAGCATAAAAGATTCCATTGTGGGCTTTACTTGATCATTTTCTCTCAAGTTTCTCACAATATAAAATAACAGAACGTGTGTGTCATTAACAGCAGTAGCACGCAGATGGTGAAGTGTATATTTCTATTCTTAGCCCTTGATGAGCTAGAATGAATGTGAGTCTGAGGGTAATTATGTATCCAATGTAGCCTATTAGAACTCCATCGCATGTTTTCATACTTTCTATAGTCTTAGTCATTGGATGGTTAAGAAGCAAATGGAATGCAGCCCAAATACGAGCCATATAAATGATAAATTATCACTCATCAGCAAGGAAAAGGGAGGGGGGGGGGGCTTTTTTTCTACGTATTTGGAGATTTAACAGAAATATGTCAGATTCTGATTGTCGATGCTGATGTAATTCATGGAACAATGTTAGAAGGTCTTGATATTTAATTTGAAATAAATAATCTTTGGTGGAGAAACACACACACACACACACACACACACACACACACACACACGTAGCTGGTAACCCTCCTTAATTGAGTAGCCTACTTATTTAGTAGCTACAGACATGGAACAAATCCTGCGCAGGATGCTTAGCCTACTAGACTACCACACAATAGCCTATGCTAATTCTGAACGCAAGAAGGCGCTTTGAACTGAAAATTAGAGGAAGCACGCAGTCAGAAGACGAAAGCCACAGTTTCCCCCATCAGTCAGTGACAGCTGCAGCCTGCGTGGGATTTATAACGGAATCTTTTAACTCAAAGCCAATGAAATTGATGGAAGATTCTCTAATTCAAACGCCGTTACATTCTGTTTCTCTTTTACAGATTTACACTTTTCCGTGCGTTGTGTTAAATATGTTGGTCTGCTGTTAATTAAACTTTGTTTCTCCCTCTTAAACACTATTGAGCAGCGACTTTTACATGACAGTTAAACTCAAGCGTCTAATTTGAGAATCAAATAGACTCAATTTGATTCTCTTTTGCATAATGGCGGAATTCCCCAAGATAAAACGATAGCCTGTAGCATATATTTTTTCTGCTCACAGATGGATCGGTATGATACAGCAGTAGTATATCCGAGTTTAACTGTAGGGGAGGGCGAGCATGGCCACACAGAAAACAGTGTTCGTGTGGATTTTATTTTGGGTTCTGTCACATATGGGCTGTCTGACAGTTATGCTACTACGGAAGCTCTATAAAAGGGAAAATGTGATAGTCTAAATATTTTGCAAAGCCTTCAAGGAGACATTTAATTCTATAGCCTAATCAATTTTCAATGTATTCAGAGTTGTATCAGAATGATGAAATCACTTTTCTATAGCCTATGATATATTTATATAATTTCTATAGCAATTAATTTGGCTCAACTTGTTGACGTTTAGTCTTATGTCTTTTGAAAGAGCCGACAGTATGTTGCTATGGTTACCTCCTTATGCAAACCAAGTCCCTTTAAGATATAAAATATTTGGGCAAACGCGATTTCTGGTGTATTTTGAGATAAAATTAACGTTTAAAAACGCTGAAACGTTCCGTAGCCTATTATGCAGAAAAAAACTTTCGAGAGACCCCGTCGTTTGCTTTGACATTTGAGAGGCTAAATCATCTTAATAATTCGCATCCGTTTTCTTTAATTTTTAACACGACGGTTGATTCCTGAAAGTATAGCCTTGTGGTCTGTCAGTGAGGCAGTTCAACTTAGGAACTACGATTTCAAGAACAAGTTATGCAAATAAACATTTGACTATCATAAAATATCAACAGTCAGCTTTTATCAGCTGGCGAAACATTGAAATTCCATTGTTCATGTCATTATTGAATTACGGCAGGCTCGCGTCGGAAAGAACAGCGGGTGCTGATTGGGAATGTTAAATGCTTATTACGGTAACGCGTTATATGTGCCCTTGCACGAGCACGGAGAATGGCACAGTTGATTTCCTGTGCGCAGTAAGCGTGTGAGTGGCGCGACATCAAAAGCGCGCGCGCTGGAGTAACACGAGCTGTACACGCAAGACTCAACTGCAGACATAAAGTCACTTTGACGGGCTCTTCTTGTGGGTCAGCGCCACAAGCAGTGACATTATACACTTCCTATTTACTGAAGTGTGTCCATAGAAGCGAAGAAAGTGGCGTTCGCGCGTCACGACCGAAGGTTAATCGCACTATATTTGAGTCTTTTTGACATTTCGCGTTGGTTTTTTTGGCTCTCCCGTTGCATCTACCAGAGATTTATAATACGCATGCCACGCGTATTTGGGACCGCTTTGGTGATGCCATGCCCCGCAACCATAGCGGAGATGAGGTCGGCTCCGGCCTCTGGATGAACACTTCTCCGCACCACATCGAAAGTTACGGATTGGATAATGTGGAATGTGGTAATAGAATGAAGAACAATTGTTCACGGCCGGGGGGCGACCTGTTGTCCGCATCTCATGCCGGCACAGGTGCATCGGTTACGGAAAGAGACCGGGGGAAGCAGGGCGCTCGGCTGAGTCTGCTCGGGAAGCCGCTGGTGTACGGAGCGCAAAGCGGTCGGAGAAACGCGCGCTACCGTAGGTTTCAGAACTACCTGTACAACGTGCTGGAGAGACCCAGATCATGGGCTTTTATCTACCACGCTTTTGTGTAAGTGCAGCGTTTATTAACATTGTGCTTGTGTGATATGAAATGCGTTGCTTAATTTCTCAAAGTTTTTCAACTAGAAAATGTACCTGTTGCTTTTTTTTTTTTCGTAGTATTGCCACGTATGAAAGGAAATGTCCCTGGGATGTGGGATCATTGTGATATAGGCCTACAGAGAACAAGATGTGGAATGAAATAGTAAATTATAAATTATGATATTCGCCTTTAACTTCATGTTTTGTTTACTCTGCCTGTTATATTGAGATGATAACAACAGAGTGTGTTTAGCTGACAGACTACACAGACAACATCACAGTATCAAAATATTGTTGTAGGCTAAATTGTTCTTTTAGGATTGGGTCTTGAATTTTCAGTCAACGCAGGAATTGTAGTCTACTGAAAAACCTGACATGCTAAATGTTCATTCAGAATAAGACTGATAGTTGGATTAGTGTGTGGTCTGATGGGGAAGCATTGATGAACACACTCATGCGCAAACAGAGACACAAATATAGGAACAATTTTGAAAACAAACATTTTAATGTTGTTCCAAATCTATGACTTTCTTAACTTGAACACAAAGGGAGAAGTTTTGCAGCATGTCCTGGTTACTCTTTTCCACACATGATTTGGGGACTGGAGCTTCCAATATTATGAAAGTGGTGCTGTTTATCTGCTATGTTCCAAGACTTTATTCATGAAACAGACATATTTGGTTCACAAGTTTAACTTAATGGCTTCCACTGAAGGGGAAAATATTCAGTGCATAGCATCATGCATTTGGAGTAGGCTATTCCTCTGATATAAAACTTGGAATATCAAAACAGGAATGACCCGCGGATAATTAAGCTTGCTTTTTCATCTTAATTTCTTTAAGGCACAAATAGATGAGAAGTGACCCAGGTTTATTGCGTGGTCAGTCAAATTTCTTCTTCTAAAGAAATGCAATTTCGCGTTTATGTGAAAAGGTCATTTGATGGCATGAGGTTTTGTGCAAATTTGTGTCCATGCACAGCTTGAGCCTGCTGAAAGACAAGAACAGGCTTCAACACCTGCACATGTTATCTAACACTTTAAGCGGGAGCTCTTATTTTCATTCCTTCAGTGCTTTGTTTATTCATCAGTTGCTCATAAATTCTCCCAGTCCATTTGATTTTAGGATTTACACTACCGTTTAAAAGTTTGGGGTCAATAAGATTTTTTTTTTTTTTAAGAAATTAATACTTTTCTTCAGAAAGGACGCATTAAATTGATCAAAAGTGACAGTAAAGAGATTTATAATAATGCAAAATATTTATTTTTTAATTAAATGCTTTTCTCTTGAACTTTCAAAGAATCCTGAAAAAAATTATTCACGGTTTGCACAAAAATATGAAGCAGCAAAACTGTTTTCAACTGTGATAATAATCATAAATGTTTCTTGAGCATCAAATCATCATATTAGTATGATTTCTGAAGGATCATGTGACACTGAAGACTGGAGTAATGATGCTGAAAATTCAGCTTTGATCACAGGAATAAAATACACTTTACTATATATATTCACATAGAAAACAGCTGTTTTATATTGAAATAATATTTCACAATATTACTGGGTTTGTTTTGTATTTTTAATCAAATAAATGCAGGCTTGGTGAGCAGAAGAGACTTCTTCTAAAAACATTAACAATCTTACCGACCCCAAACTTTTGAACGGTAGTGTAATATCACTTAGTGTTGCATTGTTTGTCCTCAGATGAGCCTTTTATAAGGCTGGGAAGTTGAGACGGGTTACGTTACTGTTTTTTTTTCTGTCTTCTTGTGTGTTCCACACAAGGATATTAAGGGCAAGTCCCAATACAATTCATTTCTCACCAAGTGTTCTTTGCAAGCCCAAACATGGCACTCTTCAGATAATGAAGGATAATAAGGAGGAGGTGTGTTATGTGAATGTATGAGAGATGCAAAAAAAAGTTTATTATTGTCAGATTTTAGAAATAAGGCTGAATATATTGGTCAACATCATAGTATTATTAATTATTTTTAAATTGACATCCTATTATTATTTTTAAGCAAATATTTTAGTATCTTATGATATTATTTTCTGTCAGATCTATTTCGTGAATGGTTCACAAAAGATTGTTGTCTTGTTGGCATTGGCATCAGTTGTTTTCTATTGATTTTACAAACAATTTAGAAATGGTAAGTGAAGTAATTTGTTGGTCTTGTCTTTTTCTCTAGAATGCCTGCAAGTTTGTGTGATTATCGGGTCAAAATGCAGTGAACATGAAATCTGTTTTGTCTCGGGTGAATCTGAATGTTAATTAAATGTAAGCTAATTACAATATTAATTTAGTACAGTATATTGAGCAGAAGACGGATTTACTTTAGAGAAGCCACACTGATGTATAAACTGTCTCTTTATTTAAAACCCTCTCCTCTCACTGTAGTGTCGCACTCCTCATGAGACATCCCAGGGACCAAACTTGGGGGTGCGACTTTATGGGAAGCCGACTTTTACTCAGGAAGCCCTTCTCCCATGCTACCAGCATATTCGCTGCTTGGGTCACAACCGTTTAAATGCTCCGGCTATGCTATTGGTAGTTATTATAGGTGCATTTTAGCCCCACTGGATTATGTGTTTTATCACTAATAGCCTAGATCACAGAAGAGGAGAGAGAGGAGAAGAGAGAGAGAGAGAGAGAGAGAGGAGAGAGAGAGAGAGAGAGAAGAGAGAGAGAGAGAGAGAGAGAGAGAGAGAGAGAGAGAGAGAGAGAGAGAAAGAGAATAATTAATTTAATCAAAACAGAATATAAAATGATTCAATAATCTAAGCAGTTTGGGAACGCAAAAAAATATTAAATTACATCCTAATGAAATCATGAAAACCTCAATCTTCCCAGAATTGTCACTTTTTCCCTCAGCCCTGATGCTTTTAAGCAGATGCTTGGCCTCGAAGCCTCATAAAAGTGTGACGCTTGAAGGTGATTGACAGCTGCTAGAGGAGAAAGAGTCAGCTGGTATTTGAAAGGAAAGTGACAGAGGCCATGTTGCTCTTATTTATCTCAGTCAGGCAGAGAGCAGAGGCTTTTTTCTGACTCTGTAAAAAAGAATGTGCAGAATGACACCACTTTTATTGTTTAGAGAACAGTCACACAGAATGCGGTTTTACATCGTTTTTCTATGTAAACGCATTAGATGGACGTGTGTAACCGCTGGGCTCGCGTCTTGTCTTTTGCAATGTCTCTCGCAACGTGGTGCTCAAGTTAAAACCAGTTTAACTTATATTAAAAAAAAGCATCTCGGTTGCATTTTTCCCTCCATTCACAAATGTTTTTTTTTTTTTTTAGAACCTGTTAACCATTTTGGTTTTCACTCTTGCTCTGGCATTTCAGGGATGTGATAGTTTGACCCTTTGACGTGTTTTGATCACCGGTGTGATCATTCTAGTCTGGCCCTAATCAAAATGTTTACCATGAAACCAATAGTAGCCTTTAAATTCAAGACGCTATTTATGTTTCAACTAAGTTTAATTGTGCAACGCAAAACTATCTACTTTTGCAGTTTGACTGGCGCTGGGCATTTCATCACAACTGTTCAGGGTTTTCAACCACATGTTTATTTTAGGTTTCAGACATTTAAATACACATAAGTACAAGCAAAAATATTTATAATTTGATATACAAACTGATGTCTATGGAAGCAAAAAATGATAATCAATGCATGTCATAAACAGATTGTATTTAATAGTGAAGTTTACTCTGTTCTTTGCCCGGTTCACCAGCCACTTTCTTTCATGTCTTTCTAAAGAAGTGGATGTATTACCTGTTTTACATCCAACAGACGCTGATTCAATTTTAAAATAAAATGTTTGTGAATATTTTAAAGGAAAAATAAAAATAAATAGACCTGATACATCAGTGATTAAGCGCTATTGTGGTTGAGGTGTGTCAAGCTTGAGGCGTCTCAATGGAAATAGAAATGTGATACAACCTTGGGGTTGCAATTGATGATCAATTGAACTTCACAGACCACATTGCTAGAATTGCCCGGTCGTGTAGATTTGCCTTGCACAACATTAGGAGGATCAGGTCCTTCCTATCAGAGCATGCCACACAACTCCTTGTCCGAGCGCTTGTTCTATCCAGACTGGACTTTTAGTAATGCTCTCCTGGCTGGTCTTCCAGCTTGCACTGTCAAACCTCTGCAACTGATCCAAAATGCTGCAGCTAGAGTGGTCTTTAATGAGTCGAAGAGAGCACACGTCACTCCTCTCCTCACAAAATTGCACTGGTTGCCAGTTGCCGCTCGCATTAAATTCAAGTCACTGATGTTTGCCTACAGAACAACCACTGGCTCTGCTCCTTTTTACCTAAACTTATTACTTCAGACTTACGTGCCATCCAGAAACGTGCCCTCTGCAAGCGAATGTCGTCTTGTGGTGCCATCTCAAAGAGGCATAAAATCTCATTATCTGACCTTTAACATGACTGTTCCCTGCTGGTGGAATGATCTTTCCTAACTCAACCAGAGCTGCTGAGTCCGTAGACACTTTCAGAAACTGCTGAAGACGCATCTTTTCGGCAGTATTGATTCAGTAATACTAATACATACTTTCTCTTCTATTCTATTTTTATTTATAAAAAAAAAGCAAATACATGGACTGCGTTAGATTAAACTGGGAAGGGTCATTGCTCTTGTATATTGTTGTCCTACTGTTAGTTTAACTGCTTCTAATGTTCTCATTTGTAAGTCGCTTTGGATAAAAGCGTCTGCTAAATGAATAAATGTAAATGTAAATGTGATACATTCTGAAATAACGGCCACCTTAAAAATCTCACCCAGGAGGCTCAGCTTGAATATTTTAAATGTGTGTAACTGAAGTCAAATGAAACACACCGCTGTCATATTTTAAGTCTGTAGACGGAGTTATTTACCTCTTAGTGGCTATGCTGCTCTGTTTTGCTGTAACATTTTACCGTACTCTCCCCCCTCACACTTTCACACATACCACACATTTACACATTATGCAGATCACTGTGTCACCATTTCCTCTATACAGCTGTTTTCTAGTCCAGTAATGCATATTCAATGACATAGTCACCCAAAAAATGATGCAAAATAAGTGTTTTTGCTAATGCAGTAAAAGCCAACAACTGGGCCTAAATGACGTTCTTTTGGAAGGACAAAATACTTTTTTCCAAAATATCTTCTTCTGAAATTATACCCTTTAGTCAACGTAAACTGCAATTCCCAATCCACTTACATCAATAATGTGATGTATTCAAAAGTGAAAAGGTATTTAATGCGAAAAAATGTTGGGCAGGAGTGGATTTGATAAAAAAAAAGGTGAGAGTTCTACACCAGAATGCAGCCATACTGAATATGAATTTAATAAATAGCTTTTTGACTATTGGTTAGCATTTTCCATTATCTTTGATGGACTGGCCATCCATCCAGAGTGTTTTCCAGTGGGATAGGCTCCAGTATCCCCGTGACCCTAGATAGGACAGGCAGTTTGGTAAATGGATGTATGAATGGATTAACCAGTAGCCAGTGTGAAGTGATATCAAATTACCCACTTAAGAACAGGAACATGTTTGTACATGAAAGTAAATATTTTTAATATAATTTTGATTTTGTGCTTCTGTTGCCAAAAAGAATATGTGTGGGAGTTCTCTTTCTTTTTCTTCTAACATACAGGAAAGAAAGTCTCAGAGAGTCAAACTAAAAGTCTGTGAAGGAGTTAGTGAGATAGGCAAGGTATTTTGATAATCAAACTCTGTTTCAATTTCACTTTAACACCACATTGAACAGGGAGACAGTTATACACACGTTGAATGTTTTAGAAGACACTCTCTGTAGTCTTACAAACAGACACATGTCCTCTTACAGACTCACACACCACCAGACAGGAAGCTGCCGGTCACATTGTGAAACCGCTCTCTGCTTCTTCAGCATTTGCAGATATAACTCTACCCATATACACTCGGATGAAGGACAAACTGTACTTCTTACAACAAACTTCCTTTTAATTGGCAAACACACAATGAGTCACATGTTTGTAAAGATCACAAACTCTACTTCTTACTATAAACTTCCTTTTAATTGGCAAACACATACACAATGAGTCACATATATGTTTGTAAAGATCACAGTTTTAGTAAATGAGGCATTCAGGATTTTATGTGTTTTCCTTGGTGTCTCGGGCTGCCCCCACTGTTGAATACATTTACCACAACAAAAGCCTATTACATGTGTAGTATTTGAACTGAGAAGAGGAACAGTCAGAGGAACTTTCTGCAGCTGCAGTTACTGTTAGTTCAGATGAATCATAAAAAACAACGCATAAATGTTGCTAGCAATCATGCTGATTTTAACTTGATTCTACAAGCTTTTTTATTGTGACTCGTTTCATGGAATTCACATTTAATACCCAAGCACTCTGCATCACAAGTGCAACGCTGTACCAGTTGAGCTATCAAGCAAGTTTGTTACATCAGAACAGCCATACATGTGGAGCTGGGTATGTGATACAAACTTCAAAAATACTTGGGGTCCTAAAATATATTGCGAAAGGAACGGCATGAAAATATTTCCTATACTTCCCGATAATAATCTAACCTTTCATCATAATTTGTTTGAAAAGCAATACAAGTTGTTGGTGTTTTACTGCCTGTAGTGTTTATTTAATCTGGAAACTTTCTATTGAATCTATGTTGGAAAAAACACTATGCTAGTTGATGAACAAAAGGAGGACAGAAGGAATAGGGTTTGAATGGAATAGGGTTTGTGCAAAAAAAGATCTAAGTGGCCCAAACCTATTAGATAGGGTGACCAGTTTGAAGACCTGTCCCCAACTGGAGTTCTACTTGAAAATGTCCCCTGTGAAATAACACTTTTACTTCTGCGTCGGACCTACGCCAGAGTATACACAGTGTACTGTTGCACTGACTTTTTCATATTGACCCTGGTTATTATTTTAGAATCTTGTCCACTTGTTTTTAGCCTTCAGATTTGAAGCATGCAATTGAATAAATGCTTTAGTGTGTAATATGTGTGTATGTATTGGGTGTGAGTGTGAAATGAGAGACAGAGAGAGAGCCTTGTTTGCATGTTTCCAAATGAAAGAACCTCTCTTACCAGCTTTGGCTTGCCGTTTCCACTAGGTCCAATCCAACCCCCAATACCTTCCAAAGTAAACAATCCAGTGTTAATGCATTTTTTTTGCACCTTTAATGCTGCCCATGTTACTTGTGGAGATTTACAGATGGAAAAACAAGCATGAGTCTGATAAAAAAATATATATATAATAATTGGGAATGTTACGATACATACTTTTGAATTGTGAGTTTAGAAGTGTCTTCCTACATATTTAGTTCAAGTAACACTAAGGATTTTTCCTCTTCGGTCGCCCTACTGGTTGGAAACGAAATTGTCCATTGCCGCTGTCGTAAATAATCTAGCCTACCGTCGCACGCACACTCGCTGTTTATACAGCACCGGCTTCAGAATGAACGATGTCCACAGACAAGGTAGAGTATGTTACATGATTTCATGAAAGGATGATGTATTGCGACACCAGAAACGAAGAAAAACGAAATAATGACTATTGTAGCGCTTGACATAAAGCAGTCGAATTGTGTAGTTCTTTTTGTGCACGGGTTCCTACCCGAAACCCGAAGTTACATAGTGCCAGTAAAAGCGATACAGACCCCGTCAGGCGATGGCAGACGTGTCATTTAACTTATTTTAAGTCGATGTACCATCACAAGGGTCTTGGAAATATATTATGAAGGTTGAAAATTGTTACTTAGTGTCACTTTAATAATGGGTTAGATGCCAAAAATGGCAGTTTATATATCAAAAGTAATTTTTCATGATAAGCATAATCACGTACATGTGTCTGCTTTGAATTCATAATTGAAATATGCCATGTTCCCAGATGTGTACCTGTTACGAACTGCTCCAAGACAAGAAGGTTGAGGATCCAAACAATAAGACAATCAGTCTAAACAATAACAGGGGCACAGGCAAAAACAGAGGAAACCAAGAAGACCGAAAACCAGGCGAATGCTTGGAATTGCAGTGTAACACTCAACAAGACTTCGCAGGGAATGAATGTGAAACCAGGCTATTATAGGGTGAATTAAACAAGGTAATGATACACAGGTGAGTGTTATAATGGATGATGGTCTGGGCAAAGGATTATGGGGAATGGAGTCTGTGGATGTGTGGTGATTGTCTGCACAAAATGCAACTTCTTTCCACTTGACTGCTTATACCCATACATATACAGTGGAGAAAATGTGACAGCGGAGAAAATGAGACAGAGGCTGCAAATTCTATCCCCCACCAAAAGAAAAGTTCAAATCTGCAGTGTGGGAATACTTTGGGTATCCGAAAAATGAATATGGGGTTTTCCTTGAATATGGATATCAAGTTGTGTCCAGAAATGTGGATGAAGAGTGGCTGCAAAAGGAGGAAATACGTCAAGCATGTTCTCCCATATTCGCGAACACCATCCCTCCCTGCAGATAAAGTTCCATTTGTAACTTAAGGCTGTTTTATTTCTGTGTTGCTGAGGGAATTTACAATTTAACGCAGATGTCTTGTAAAATGCGTGATTTGATAGATGATGAATAAATCTAAAATATAGATTTGCAATAAATCAAATCGCTATATGAGTGTCTATATACAGCGCAAAAAACTGCTATAAAAATATACTATATTCTGCTTGTTCTGTGTGTCTGTGTGAATGAGCAGTATGGCAGCCGTTTTACCTTAAATTGTACCCAGCGTTACTCCTCGTAATTGCATTTTTACTTGTAAGCATTGAATTAGAGAGCTCTTACAATCCAATTCTTACTAGTAGCAATTTACAATTAGAGAGCTCTCTTATTCAATTATTTCTAGTAAAGGCCATTGCACACTGAGTCCAAATTCACATCCGAAATTTTCGCACGTTAAAAAAAATCGACCTCACGTTATGTCAATCATGCTTGCACTGCCTCCGAAACTTTCGTCCGTCATAAAAAAATTCGAATCAGGTTCGATTTTCTGCGTTTTTCGCATCCACAGCCAGCATTTTGAGAGGTTTTTTGACAATTCAGATCCAACGTGCAAGCGAACGACACAATCCAGAATGGCATCTGACAAGTTGATACACTTCGTCTCGCAGCACAAAGTAGGCTACTGTATGATAAACAAACCTGTATACAGCTGTTCTGTCTGCCCAGCGTTTCTGCCGGCTGTGTGTGTGTGTGTGTGTGTGTGTGTGTGTGTGTGTGTGTGTGTGTGTGTGTGTGTGTGTGTGTGTGTGTGTGTGTGTGTGTGTGTGTGTGTGTGTGTTGTGGTGTGTGTGTTTGTGTGTGTCTTTTTGGTGGTCTTTTTAATGTGTGGCTCCAGTATCGCTAGCAAAGCATCAAACTGTTCCACTGACATTCTGAGGTAAATTTTGAATCGCTCAGGATAATTACGCAACTCCTTGATAAGGAGCTTAAACTCTCCTTCCTCTCGGCACAAGATTGGATGGACCCAATATTTCCTCTTTCTCTTTTTAAGAAGAGAGAGGGCAACAAAATCGTTTGACGAATCCATTTTGTATTTTTTGCGTTTTTTTCCGCAAAGGTTTAATAAATACGCATCGGACTCAGTGTGCAAGGTTTCTGTGCGTAATGAATTTTTAGGCTGATGAACACGAAAAAACGCATACGAAAATTTCGGACTCAGTGTGCAATGAGAATGCTTAAGAATGCAAAAGAGCTCTGCAATTTCATTCTTACTAGTAATAATTGAATTAGAGAGCTCTCTAATTGTAATTGCTACTTGTAAGAATTGAATTGTAGAGCTCTCTGATTATAATTTGTGAATAAAGGCCTTCTGAAGCGAAGCGATGCGTTTGTGTAAGAAAAATATCCATTTTTAAAACTTTATAAACTAAAATAACTAGCTTCTGACAGACGGCCGTATGCATCGATGTATGGTGTAAGAGTAATCCCTGACATGACGCGTTGACGAACGCTGAATTGCAGAGGATAGGGCAAGACAAAAGACTGGTCAGGAAAGAGGAGCTTGAGTTTGTTGCCCAGCCCTATTGGTTTGTACCGTGAGAGGCGTCAAAGCTTACGCTACTCTCAGACGTTACTCTTTTGGCGCAAGTTTCTTCTCATTCTTTTTTTTTAAATGAAAGTGAAATTTCATTTTAAGAATAAAGTTATGAGAAAATTTAAATCGGTAATTGTATTATAAAATAATTTTCATTATTTTCACATTTATTTTGTTCAGTGTTTTCATCAAAAATGTCCTCTTATAATCTATCTCCACTTGGGCAACTCTTGGTCTTTTTTCATATCACTTCCTGTACCCTCCCCCATGCTGTTCCTCCTTGTTCCCCTTTCTCCTCAGTTTACTCCGGCCCAGCCTTGACTGTTCCCAGGTCAGCGTTAATTATCTTCAAACCCTCAGTCTGCATTAAAGTCATGACATTGTGACAGGCCCAGGCGTCAGCCACTTCTGCCTAAGCTTCACACACATACAATCTGAAAGAACTGGGTTGCCAGTGATCCCGTAATTGCCTCAGAAATGCTGATTTGCAATAAAAATTGTGGCTTTTTCCCCTATACTGTCACTACTAAATTGTCCTTCAAATATGCTAGTTTAAGATAGAATTGGTCTGGGTTATTCCCATTGTGTTTTACTGTCCAATATTCTTTGCAGTCTGGGAAATGCAGTCATGGAAACCCTTACAAAAAAGCAGTATACTTCAAGTTTATTTTTTAAGTATACTTTATGTAGTAAGTATACTAATATCAATGTAAGTAGCCTATACTTGTAAGTGTATTGTTTTAATACTACTAGGGACTAAATTTACCCAATTTATTTGTGTATAAAAGTATACTTTTAAATAAACTTTGTGTAACAGTAGTAAACTTTGAGTACACAACTAGTTTTTCATTTGTACTGCAACTATACTACAAGTGAACTTGTCCTGGCTCTGAAGAGGAGTGTGATTGGCGACGCTCACCTCCTCAGACCAAGACGGGCCAGGCCCCCTAGAGGCTGGACCTGGACCAGTGTGGTATATAGGTTTTAAAGGCTGCATACCACACCTTTGCCTCTCTAAACTTCCCGACCACCTTCTCTACGGATGGTCCGAGCTCAGAGGGTGAAACCGGTGCTTCGAGGAGAACATTTATCTCTTTTTCCTTGATGTTTGCCACTTTCAGCTAGAGATGCCTCTCCATAGCCACCATTGCCACCATCAATCTGCCTCAAGTTAAATCTGTTGTGGAGTACAGTTCTGCTACCGTCTCAGGGGTGGAGCCCCTGACCCTGATCCAGGTATTTCAGCAAATCGGCCTGGTAAGCCTGCAACACAGTCATTGTGTGCAGGGCAGCCCTGACCTGACCCGCTGACGCGTACGCTCTGCCTTTTAAATGTGACGTCACATGCAGCGGTTTGGTCGGAAGAGTGGGAGCTTTCAACATCAATGCCTCCCCAGCGAGTCTCTTCAACTGGTGACATCGATCCTTGTCGATCCTCATATCCTTGCTCACGCATCCC
Organism: Chrosomus eos; assembly: GCA_036326025.1. Taxonomy (NCBI): domain Eukaryota; kingdom Metazoa; phylum Chordata; class Actinopteri; order Cypriniformes; family Leuciscidae; genus Chrosomus; species Chrosomus eos. Next base: position 22,875,760 of record CM070819.1, read on the forward strand.
CTCCACTCTCCCAATATTCGCAATTCAATCAATGGATGAATTTGGGCTGTATTTAGGTTTATACGTTAGCATGGACTCACTAACTTTAATTTTAACTTAATGAGAGTATGACAACCAGAAAACTATTGTCTTCATTGGGGTTGGGGTTGAATCCTATAGGGGAACCAGGCTACTGCGCCCACATCAATGGATTAGTACACAACTTAATAACCAACGAGCATGCTCCTCGTCCAAGTAAATCTTATATATTAAAAAATATATTACTTCACATTTATGTATAATAAACAAGCAAACTTATTTCTGTTATGACAACTCTTGAGTGTTTGGCATGGTAATTGACCCTTCGCAAAGACCCGCCCTCCTTAGTTACTGTCGCTATGTTCCGACAAGCTACGCCGCTCTCATGTTCTCACACAGTGAAAAATACATCGCGGAGCAGAGAGGAGACTGACAACACGCGGACAGACAGGACAGACCAGGTTACTTTTCGGTTACTTTTGATATTAAGCATGTTAAACAAAGTCTCACCTTTCAAATATGGTCATTTTTTGAAAGAAATTTAAACAATAAATACCGTTTTGTGGCTCTTTAATGTGCCGTGACAGATTGCTGTAGAGCATCAGTTAAAGCTGCTCGTGATCCAATCATCTCTTCCTTCTAGTTCATTTATAGCATCAAATAAACATGAATTAACATAAGAAGGAATGTTGTTTTAACCGCGGAAAGGCGCCAGTATATTCAGTTTTTCAAGTTCAAATCCTCCCATGTTATCTCCTGACTGCTTGATCCGACAAAATGGCGGATGGCGAAGTATGATTGGTCAGAACACCTGTCAATCAAGCTCCACGCGAAGGGTCAATTGGCATGACAATGTTGATATATTTGGTCTTGGCGGAATAGATCTGCTAGGCTGCTGCTGCTGTTGGTTATTGCTGCTGTAGAGCTAGTACGGGACATGCTACTTCCAAAACATAGGGGAGCGCGGGGCACAAACTAACGCGGGGTTAGATGTAACACGGGCCGTTTACATAGTTAGTCAGGATCAAGCCGGTTGTGTTTCTGCTCTTTTTCTCTCGCTGCCAGAAGACGGTCTCCCATGAATTTTTGGAATTTTTTGATAATATTTCATGAAGATACTGGACAAAGAGTGTTTTGACACCATGCAAGTAATTTTTTTTCATCGTACGTTTTTTTCGGTTTCTGAGCTGGGTGTGTACGTCACCAAATCTTACTTTATATTACCTTAATCGCCGTCTTGTGGGCTAAAACACAGCACCGTTTTGAAACATGTCAGCATCTCCTAGCAACTGTTAGCTATAGGCTTAAAATATGTTTTACACAGCGGGGTTAGTTGTAACACAGTGTTACAACTAAGCCGCCAAGTGTACAATGATAATCAAATGAAAACAGGGAGCCACACAAGTTTTCAGGTTCGAGTATTTATATATTTATTTTGCCAAATTAAACTTTGTTGGGCTTTCACAAACAATGTTGGAATTAAAATTTTAAAATTTTGTTTACTATGCATTGATCACTTGTTTATTTATTAAAAAATATAGCCTGTTTTTCATGCAATACCCTTTAAATAATAATAATAATTGAGCATGCAACTGCCACACACAAATATAATTAAATTTCAATTACAATATTTGATGATTTTATTTATTTATTTATTTATTTATTTATTTATTTATTTATTTATTTATTTATTTATTGCAAAACTGTGCAGCCCTTTCCTATATCTCTATCCATGATATTGATCCATAATAGAAAGATGATTGGATGAGGGATGGATGTATGGATATCTATCTATACAGATGCACAAACAATATCAAACTATACAGATAAAATAGTACTGAATTATGTGTGTTACACACAAGTGTTACAACTAACCCCTCTGTCTGTTACAATTAACCCCGCATATGGGGTAAGTTGTAACATTTGCACTTCTGTCACTTTCAGTTCAACTACACGAAAATGTTAGGTCCTAGAATAAAACTTTAAGTGTTCATTTGTAGCAGAGATGTTTATGTTGCTTGTGTAAAACAAATATGAATCAAACTTAATTATTTTTTAAATAATTAAGCCAAAACCAAAATGTGTTAGGTTGTGCCCCGCTCTCCCCTACATCACATGCTGCTGTGAGCAAGTAACACAATCCTACTGCTCTACAACATAGCGTGCATGGATTACCCGTTGTAGATCTATACAGGTGGAGCTGGGGAAGGTGAGGGGTTTCTGAAAGCGCACTGCACTGCTAAGGCAAAAGCTAACCAAGCATTTGAATGTTGAGCACACAAGCTCATTGGCTACTGATACAACAGGAACCAATTAGCTCTGCCCTATAGAGAATATGATTGCAAGCGTTTGAGTTAAGGACCTAGCCTGTGCCATCTAGAGTTTCATTACAGAACTTTGTACACACACTTACCAAAAAACTGCAAATTTAGGTCATAATTTGAACCCATGTCAATAATAACAATACCATTATAGGCTAATACTTCATTATAACTATTTTTTCTACTAATATCAGTATCATTCTAGTATTAATAAAACTGCCACTGGTTACCCTTCAAAAAATGAAGGCGTATGACCCTGTTTGTGCTCGGTCATTGATAATGTCTTCAGTGTTCTTAACACATTGTCTCAATCATGTCTCAATGTCTTTATTGCACCATTATTTTTCTGAAAGAGTCATTATAATAGAATTTGGGAGATATTAACTGCTTTTACTATTACTTTCATAAATACTTGGCTTGTTGTAAAGTCAAGTCTAGTCACCTTAGTTTGTATAGTGCTTTATACAATACAAGCAGCTTTACAGTGTTCCACTGAAGTCAGTTCAGTGTTGATTCAGTTCTGTTTGAAAGATCATCAGATATTAAATGAGTTCATTTCCTCTATAGAGCAATTCTGCAAAGAAATGATGTCATCATTCAGCTTAGTTCAGTTCTCATACAACAGCATCAGTACAGTCAGATCTATAATATTGTTGAATGTTAGGTGTCCCCAACTAAGCAAGCCAGGTGTCTCTCGTGAATCACTTTACTTTATTTGTTTGCCTGGATGTGAAATAAATGGTCCCAACAAACCTGTTGTACTGTTTTAACCATACCAGTTGTTTGGTCATTAATAATGTCAGAATGAAACATATTGGTTAGGGGTGTGTTCCAAATCCCTCAAAACCACACAAACCTTCTTTCTGTCTGTCTTGATATCTCTCTCTTTTTCATACACACTGTTGTTTTTGGATGTCAGACAGAGTCACACAAGTTTTGCATTCCTAAAATCATCTAGAAGGGTTAATTTAGAGAGTTAGCCATGCTAATGTTTTCAGTGGCTGTGCTCACAAAGCTTTACGGCTTATTCTTTACAAGATCAGTTCTGACCATCTGATGTGATTGTGGTAAATTCTTGAAATATGTCATAAAATTCCCATAATATTTGAAGACTTAACAATGAAAGCAAAAAAGTGACACCCACTGGTTTATGTAATGTAAGTACTTTGTTTTTGAGGTTTTTTTTGTCATTAAATACCACTTTTTATTAAGAACAAGCCCTTACTCCCTCTGTTGAAGTCTTTACGTTATTACTGGCTTGTTTTTCATCAAGTTGTGGTTTCAGATGAGAAAATGATTTTATAAAATGTTACAACAGTGCTGCTGGGAGTAACTTTATGTATTCACGATTGGAGACTTAAACAAAGAAATAAACATTTTTAAATGATTTTGAAGAACATTTTGTTAACACTGGCATTCCTGCTACTTTTCCTCATATGCATCCGCACGCATGCATGCATGCACGCAAGCACACACACACACACACACACACACACACACACACACACACAGACACACACAGACACACACACACACACACACACACACACACACACACACACACACACACACACACACACACACACATCTAAATAGGGACATTGCATATACTTCTATTGATTTATATGCACCTAGTTAAAAATACTACCTAACCCAATCCCACACCCTAAACTTACGAGAGAGGTTCTCGAATCCCAATCATTTTTTTGATTAGTTAAAATTAATGGAAAATATCTTGTCTTTTTCCATGCGTGCTCGGCCAGAGGATTGATACATGTGAGTGTTCCTGCAGAGCTTTTTACACCTCTGATAAGTTAGCACTGAGTCTGTACTTTTTTATCTTTTATAATTAGTGATTTACACTCCCCTCTCTTGCTTTTTCCTGTTGGATTTTGATGGTGATTTCATTCACTGTTGACTGATATGAATATGCACTCTCCATTAAGTATTTGAAGTTTACAATGCAGTGAGATTTAAAGGAGTCATAACCTAGTATTACCTTAGATACCCACGCTCTATTATAGTCTTTCAGGCCCTTCTAAAAAAGAAAAGTGGAAAAAAAAATAAACACAGAGCTCCTTTGACCCTTATTTCTGAATGCATTATTGTCTCGCGAGATCTGATGCGATATTTTGGCTGTAGTGGACGGTCATTTTAATAATGCAAATGAGGGGCGCGTTGATTGGTGGCAGGAAGGAGGGGGCTTGACACCGCAGGTAACTTCAGCAAGCATATCATTCCAAAATGCAGACTATAACACGCCAATTCGTATTTCCATTTTTGGCGTGCTATCAAGACGCATAATCGCTTTTCAGCGTGTTTATGAACGCCGTTGACTTAACGTTACATTACTGTATATATAAATATATGACCTACCCCAACCCCGTCCCTAAACCTACCCGTCACTGGGGTTAATACCATTAATAAGTGTTCCCCTACCATCCTAGGACAAAAAATATCGCTCGCCAGATGTAGATCTAGGTTTTTCTTCGTTTCGCTCGGACATTTAACGGCGTACATACACGCGGAATCACTGGGACATTTAACGGCGTAGATATACACGCATACACGCGGATAGCTCAAAATGCATATAGATAACACGCCACTTGACTTGAAAGTGGCGTGTATGTTTACGCAAAAGTCATGATGTCATGTTGGAGCCTGACTCTGAACCAGAGCTGGAAACGGAAGATATAGAGTCAATGGAAGGACGTCTACATCAACATGTCTCTGAATGGTAAAGACAATCATTTTGACTGAGACTTACATTAACATCAGTAACGAGCTAAAACGTTTGTTGCTATTTTGTGGCTAGCATTCGTAGAGTCCATTCCCCGTGTTTACCTCGAAGCTAAAGTTACAATAGCCGCATTAGTAGTTAGCTGCTGTTTGTTACACACAGTAGAGTAATAAAAACACAGTCTTACCGTTTCAATTTCAGGCAAGTGACTGATTGTTGGAATGGCATCTTTTTCCAAACGTAGCTTCGAGGCCAACTTCGCCTGATATTGCCCCAAATTTGTAAAGGATTCCTGTGTGAAATGTTTAGCGCAGACACCTAACGTTGAGCCAGTTGATAAAAATGAATTTCATCCACTGGTCCCTGGTAGTTTGGTCCGTTTTTGGTAGAGAAAACACATTTGAATGTTGATTCTGGCAGTCAACCACAGAGCAACTCACGTGTGCACTACATTTCTGCATCTTTCTTGACTGAATATGAGGGGGAGAGCTCAGAGCGGGCTTCCTGCAGCGTCTGCGGTGTCCAAATATGGTATATCCTGCCCCGTCTTGACGTCAAGTCGGGGGAGAAATTAAAATCTCGTATTTGAGTGCGCGTGCACGTGGGCTGGTTTACGAACCCTGGGGTAAACAAACGCTTCACTTTTGAATATCGGCTTCCCGGCAGATCATAATCATGTTAGGTAATCATAACATACATTGATTCTCGTGGAAAAGTGAAAATTGCAGGTTATGACTCCTTTAATCATACTGTACACTTGCTGTTAGGAATAGTGGTAAAAACAAACAAACAGTGTACTTATTGTGTTCATGTTGTATTGCAAAACACATTTGCTGCTATTGAGATGGGATACAGGTAAAGTTAGGACATACTTGACTGTTAGGTTTAAGGGTGGGTTAAGGTGTAAGGGAAGGTTGGTCAACAGTGTTAAATATGTAATTACAGTTGTAATTACATGCAGGTGTTTTTTTTAAAATATAAGGACACTGTAAAACACGTATATGCACAATAAGTGCATTGTATCAAATGATTAATTTAAGTGTAGTTTCACTCTATTTTAAGGTGATGTAGTTACATTGTACTTACTCAAATAAGTACTGAATAATATTAATTAACTAGGCCTACATGTATTTATAATAGAGTTACGGTTAGGGTTAATTACTTGTAATTATGCATTATTTATGTTATTAATATAGTAAGTACATCACCTTGAAATAATGTGTTACCAAGTGTTAGTAGTTAATGACACTTGATATAAAATGGGACCAGATGAGTTGTGAGAGATGTAAAAAACAAATGCTCTCAATTAGGGCTGTGAAGCGATTATATTTTTTTAATCTAATTAATTAAATGATGTGGCGATTAATTAATATAATTACTTGAAAATTAATCACACATCAAATTTGGCTGAGAAATTAACCCCAAAATATAATTTAAAGTCATTATTGTGTGAAAAAAGAAAAGCATCAAATAGACATTACAAAATGTAGCTTTAGAAAGAAAAAAAGTATATGATTCAACATAGAATATTTTACACATTAACTTTTAGGCAACTGCCATGATTGTTTTTCAGTAGCAGCATCTGAATTAGTATTTAAATATATTTACAGACCAAAACAGTTTGGGTACCAACATTCTTCAAAATATTTGTTATAAGTCATACAGGTTTTTGTTAAGTCATACAGGTTTGAAATGACATGAGGATGAGTAAATGTAAATAAACAGAATATAATTTTTTATGAAGTGATACTTTTAATGAAATGATAAAATAAACTACAATTGCCAGTAATTTAGGGCTGGGTATAGTTCAAAATTGTTCGATATGGATACCTTAACTTCAATACCAGATCCTGAACCTTTACGGTTTTATATGTTTACGTCTATATGCCTATTTCTCATGTCTATGAGCCAATTAGCCTAAATGCAGAGTTTCGGTTTATTCTTGCAGTCGAAGACAGAGGAACTTCTGCTCTTAAGTTTATTCCGTGCACTGTCAAGTGCTTCATCAGAATTATCTTGTTGCCGGTATTCTTGGCAGCAATTATCTTGTCGTAAATATTGCATGTTGGCAGCTATAAATTAATAGAGTTCATTTAACTTAGGGGCGGGATATAACAGAGTATGTTGTTGGCATCGAGCCTGGTGAAATGTATACATGCTATAGCCACACTTTTGATCTTTGATCTTTCCACAACTTTTACATCTTTTACATCTATGGGGGTTTGGACACTTGCACACTACAGCCTCACGTGTGTAATGAGGAGTCATCAGAGTGAGAATCCATCTGCAGCTTTATTATTATTTCAGAGTCGAAAACAGGCAGGCAGTAAACAATCACAATCCAATAAACAGGCAAAGGTTGGGGCAGGCATCAAAGACTCAAACAACGAGAAATAGTCCAAGATCAAACACAGAATAACAGTCCACAGTATAAACGCTCAGAAATAATCACCACAGCAAATCAAGACTTTGCAACGGTGGTGTGTGTGTGGAGTGTTGAAATAGTCTCTGTGTACTGCAGGTGTGTGTGTAATCATAGACATAGGTAGACCCCCTATCGACCGCTACTGCCTATTGGCACGGACTAGAATTGGAGCCGCCATCTTAAACCGGTCATCCGCTCCGCTCAGTGTAATCTGTTTGGCAGGTGAAATGAGCTGTCAGCGCATTAAATTAATCATATCTCACTGAATACTGAACTGATTTTCACACGTTTTTTTTTTTTGCTGCAAGGTCATTCGTGTAGCTATGATACAGGATACATGGTTCGGTGTATTTTGATATCCATAGTAGGACACAATATGTGTGATGAAGGATATAATGTATTTTATTAATCACACACTATAAATATAATAAAGAAGCAGAAACAGATAGTTGCAGTAAAGTAAGATATTTTAATAAGTTGAAGAAACAATTTATGATTTGTGACACGCACATACACACAACAGACACAACTCTCTCTCTCTCTCTCTCTCTCTCTCTCTCTCTCTCTCTCTCTCTCTCTCTCTCTCTCTCTCTCTCTCTCTCTCTCTCTCTCTCTCTCAACGATAAGCATCGTTGTCATGCGTGTATTACATTGCTTCCTGATATCATGTGCGGAAAACAAATATACAACAGGGCAGTTGAATGCTTATCTGATAACCTAGAAGCTTTTGTAATTATTACTTTAACAGTTACCCCACCTCTCTCCATGCCGGGTGAACACCGGCTGATGCAGTACACAGCATTTCACAACGATTTCAGTACAGTAATAGCAAATATCCTTGCTCCTTCTCGATTATCTGGTAATATTCTATTCACATAATACAACCAATAGTACGGTAATGTTAAGACTTACTTGTGAAAAGCCCTATATTCGATGGTCCGGCGATTAGAACAGGAAAATGCTCCACAATGCTCTGGCATCTTATCTGCTGCCAAGCAACGAATCTAGGAATACGACCGGTTCAGGATGGCGGCCGGATTTCTCGGTTTCCAGCGACCATGAGGGCTTCTAGTCTCTATATGATTTCTATGTGTGTAATCAGTACCAGGTATGAGGGCTTATGGGGATTGTAGTCCGAATGGTAAGTCAATATTCTGGTGAGAGCTCCCTCTGGTGATCCGGAGGAAGCTGAGAGAGAACCTCTCCTGTAGAAGAGCCCCCCACCTGTAACAGGTCTTCCACGAGGTCGAGGGGCCGGTTTCTCCGGATGCGTCCTATAGAACTCCTCCGTGAGGGTGGGGTCGAAGATATCATCCATGATGACCCAGGATCGTTCCTCCGGACCGTACCCCTCCCAGTCCACCAGGTATTGTAGACTACCGCCCCGGCATCTGGAGTCGAGTAACTCACGGACTTGGTACGCCTCCTCGCCTTCGACCAGAATGGACGGGGCGGGCCTGACCTTTGGCTCCACTCTCCGACTCTCCTCTCGGACCAGCAGTGGGTTTAAGAAGCGAAACATGAAATGTGGGAGAAATCCGATAGTTAGCAGGTAACTCTAAACAAAATGAAACTGGAGTAAATTGTCTCAGAATTCTGAAAAGGACCTACATACCTAGGACTGAGTTTTCTGCATGGACGTCTAAGGCGGAGGTTCCTTGTGGATAGCCAAACCCACTGCCCTGGGGTGTACTCTGGGCCTGGACGGTGTCGACGATTGGCCTGTTGTTCTTGTCTGTGCACTGCATTTAGTAAATGAGTGTGTGCTTGGTTCCAGATCTCATTGCTGCACTGAAGCCATTCAGTGACAGATGGTAGATCGGATGGGTCACCAGACCAGGGAAACAAGGGTGGTTGTTACTTGTTAGCCTAAAACGCACTTGAAGGGAGTCATCCCAGTGGCGGGTTTCTGCAGCAAACTTTGTGCATATTCTGCCCACATTAAGTATTTACTCCAATCCGATTGGCTGTGTTGGCAGAAGGACCTGAGAAAACGTGCAAGTTCTTGATTTAATCGTTCCGTTTGACCGTTGGACTGCGGATGGTAACCAGAGGTGAGACTGATGTTCACGTTGAGCTGTTTAAAGAAAGCCGAAAATACTCAGGAAGTAAATTGTGAACCTCTGTCTGACACAATGTCTTCAGGAAGTCCATAGAAGTGGAAGACGTAGTTACATAATACCTCGGCTGTTTCGAAAACACTTGGGGAGTTTCATTTTGGAGCTAGATGGATTGGGGCGAATGACGTCTTCAGATGTCCGGCCTGGCCGCAGTACATACACAGATGATGTTGAATTTGTCGTTCCCGTTCCTCAAGTGTTAAATGAGTGTAACCAAGCTGCATCGGTTCTGAACGGGGTGCTTGTGGATCGGCGAACAGGGTATGAGCAGGACGACGCGAGCAAATTAAATAGTTAATTTGGATTGTTAGTTCAATGAACTCATTAAGCGATCTTCCCTCATCGCGGCACGCTAGTTCAGCTTGGAGTTCCAGATTGAATCCCTTTCTGAACAGCCGTTTTAACGGATCTCCCCAGTTGGTTTGTGCCGCGAGAGTTTGAAATAAGACATATTCTGCCGCAGTTCTCCTCCCCTGGCATAAGGCGAGAAACTGATCACCAGAACTCTTACCTCCAGCCGGATGTTCAAATACTTCTCTGAAGCGCTGAAGAAATACATTGAAGGAAGGGATATCGGTTCCATCCTCTCTCCACACTGCGGTGGCCCAGTCTAAAGCCCTTCCGGTTAGTAAAGAGCAGATGAACGCTTTCAGCGGGAGGAGGCGGTGGCGCTGCCGCGGGTTCCGTGGGTGTATCGTGTAGGCCGTGTAGTGCTTGAACGAGTTCTTCTGTCAGGGAGGTTAGACGAGTGAGCTGGTGCTGATGTATTGCGAGTTGGTGAGCTTGAGCTGACAGTTCAGATGATAATTGCGTCATAGCTGCTGGATCGCTGAGTGGCGAAGTCTTCTGTAAAGTCATCGTAGTGAGAATCCATCTGCAGCTTTATTATCAACGTGTGAGCCACGTCTCTGGGCATAACCGGCATAAAGTGTTTTTTCCTTGATGCCTCGCCACACCCTAGTGAAAAAAAGTATATTTTATAGTATTTGAAATATATTCCCTTTTTCAAAATTTTTTTTATCAAAAAATAACAAAAATGTTAATATATTTAAATATATTAAACGTGTATTAGCATCATGCTTTTACCTATTTTCACTATACAACTTTTAAGACACTTTAAAATAATTGTACTTTAGTATATTTTCTAAAAATATATTTTAGAAAAATATACTTGAAGTGAAAATTCAGTTTAAGTGTATTTATTTGCACTTTGTTAAAAATATATTTGAGGTATATTGGAACTGTGTGCTGGAAATGATAATACATTATAGTACATTATAGTATACAATGGTATTTTGTACAAAGTATAGCTAGCAATTTACATAGTATTTGGACTCAATTTGCTTTTTACTCAAATATATAACACCACGATAGCCTCTTGGGCAAGTGTGCCGAGATGTGCTTCGGGAGACCTGAGTTTGAGTCCCAGTTCGTGGACCTTTCCTGATCCCTCTCTCCCACCTCACTTCCTGTCTAGCTACTGTCCTATCCTAATGGCAAAATATTTTTTTTTAAATATATATAAATACACTTATGGTATATTGCTTATATGTTTTGAAGACACTCATAATGAATTTGTAATGTACTGGTAACACAAATAAAGTACACTTTAATATCACTAATCAAGCATGTAATTAGTCCTTACAAGGCATATACTAAGTATACTTGAAGTTGGTCCAATTTGGTACACAAAAGTACACGAAATGCTAAATGCACTTTATGCTTTACTACAATTTAGTTACAACTAAACTATAATTAGTACAAAATTAATTGTTTCAAAATAGCACACTTCAAATTATCTAATCATTAACACACTTGAAGTATACTGATAATTAGTCTGGCTGCAAGTATACTTCGCTTTTTTTTTTTTTTTCACCAGGGCAACCAATCATGCTGCATGCTTATTGGCTCACTGCCGTTGATGAGATTAACCCCTTAGGTATCGAAATTTGGTACCGCAGTTTTTTTTATACTCAATGGTATCGAGGCAATTCTGCCTAAAAATTCGATACCCAGCCCTAGTGAACTGTTGTATAAAATCAATATCACATTTGCAACTTGTGCTATTCAGGACAAAAAAAGCACTTGTGTGATATTGCTTAACTATGTCATATGATAAAAATATGAAACAAAAAAAAATCATACTGGGGCATTTTTGCCCAAATATCTTGAATTTTAGAGCCTTTCTAACTGCATTCTATAGGCTACATTACGCAGTGAGTTGTTGCTCTGCTTCATGTTCGTCACCAATCAGCTGTATGAAATATATGACCTAAATAGGTTTGAGGCGGTTAATTATAATTCATTTTATTAAATAGTTGTTGCATAATATTATGCATCACATGATAACTGACACTCATGAAGGTGCAGTTGTTAAAGTACTAGTGTTTCAAGGCACTTATTCAAAGATCGCTACAGCAAATCAACAGCCACTGTTAAGAAGAAGCTTTCATTCCTAATTACAGGGAGACACCCAGCCAGAGTAGGCGGTATTCAGAGGGACGGAGAGAGGATGTGTGTTTGAAGAGAGAGAGAGAGAGAGAGAGAGAGAGAGAGAGAGAGAGAGAGAGAGAGAGAGAGAGAGAGAGAGAGAGGTACTAGAAGGATGGCATGAGACTGGCAGAGATCAAAAATATTCTTGACCTCGTCATCGGCTGGAGGCCAAACATGTGATCATGTGACAGCAGCTGCAGGGGCACCTCCAGCACTACTGGACCCTCTACAGCTCTCACTTTGCTTAGTGCTCTCTCCATTTACACATTTACACATATCAGAATATGTTTCAGAGTAGTCTTACCATCCTCTTTATTTCTCTTACTCTCCTTTTTTGTTTCTTGCTTCGCCCTCTTTTGCATTCGCTCTCACTTCTCACCAGTTTCTTTTTTGTCTCCTCTCTTTTTATATACAGGTTCTTGCAACCTATCATCTTTTTGCTCTTCCCTGATGTCTCAGTTTTAGGCCCACAACAAATATTTACACCATGAATAGGACAGTTGTGAGAGTCCAAAATTCACGTCCGAATTACTCGCACGTTAAAAAAATAAATACTACCTCACGTTATGTCAATCACGCTTGCACACTGCCTCCGAAACTTTCGTCCATCATTAAAAAAAACAGATCGGGTTCGATAACTTTCGTCCGTCATAAAAAAAAAATGGATCGGGTTTGATTTTCTGAGTTTTTCGCATCCGTAGCAAGCAGTTTGAATGGTGTTCGAATTGTGTTTTGACAATTCAGAACCAACGAATTACGAATCCGAAAAAAACGCATACGAAAATTTCTGACTCAGTGTGCGAGGGCCTTTTTACAGTGATATTTCAGTGCTTTCTGAGGATGGACTACCACCGTTTCAGTCCGGGTTAAACAGCAGTCAGTTCTGGACCGTGTTTGAATGATTGGGGCATATATATTTCTGTAAAATCAAAGATGTTCATTCATAGTGATGTAATATTTATTATCTAATGTTTTTTGTACTGCTAGAATTGGTTTACACCCCTTGAATGACTGACACACAGATTGAGCAGTTGAGTAGCCCACCTCAGCTTACTTTATAATGATTACTAAGAAGCTATACTAAGATTTAATGTCAAGACATCCATGAATTTAATTTAAAAAAGTTACTAGGCAACCAGTATTAGGAATGCAAATTATCAACCTAACCTCAAACCACTGGCTAGAAACCTAGAAGCACCCTAGCGGCCAGTGTCGTCTAACAACCCTCCATTGGCTTGCGAGCTGGAAAAACCAAACTCTAGTCAGGCCAATCACATCGTGTATAGAGTCGGTGGGTGGGCTTAACATAATGACGGTAGAGTTGTGATGGTTCTGCGTGAATTCCCTGCTACTTGAAAACAAAGAAGATGGCTGATGCTGCTGCTGGCGAACAGCGGTCTTTCAAATCGGCTTTGGGTGCTACTCTGGAAGACTTGGAGTTAAGCTTTTCTTTGAGAAAAGAACATAGAACGGCACAGAAGTCCGTTGCTCTGCCTATGTCAACTTCTTCGTTGCTCTGGTTGGTTGTAGCGCTATCCTATTGTGTGCAGAGGGAATTTTGAGAGACCATTTATCCCGCCCATCGGATTGAGCCCTGCCAATGGTGTGTTCCCAGACCCAACATCTTGATGTGGGTCTGGCTTGTCAGGCTAACCACTGGTGACTTGCGACGACTAAAATTGCTTTACACTACCTAAAAAAAATGTTGCTTGAGTGTTTCAACACAAAGGTACCAGCACAAATAGTTATAGTAATTTAGGTGTGCAAACAATCATAGATTAAAGGTGATTTGTAACTTAGATTGTATTTGTTCAAATGTGGATTGACACACTTGTGTTTTAAACTTTCTGACAGAAAAGGAATTCCAGATAACTGATTATCCAGATAACTGATACTTTGAACCCAAATCATGAAAAAACATACTTGAACTCAAATGGTTGTCTTTCCTAAACCCTTTGGAGTATGTGCTTAGTTTTTAGATAAACATTATGTCCAAGCAGTAATTCAATACATATTTATTTAATTTCAAAATGGAACCCCTCACATTTTTATTTTACTTTTTTGATTATTATTTATGTATTTATTGGGAGTCTCCCAATCTCTAATGGGGGGTCTGAGGTCCCTTTCATTCCCTCTTCAATTTACGTAAACACTGTTCTTATGCTAACAAGATTAAATTTGTATTTGAGAGAGACTGTTAAAATACCAATTTTCTTCAAATTGTTCTACCTTTTAATCTGTCTCCCTCTTTATTTTTCTCCATCTGCTTTGTCCTTTTATAATTTACACTCATAATTTTTATTATTATTACCTCCAAAAAATACCAATATGACTCATTCATCTCTTAGCTATAAGACCATTGCACCTTATTATCAATCTATGATGGCTATCCTTATCCCTTTCTATCACTGCAAAATTGCATCTAGGCCATATATTTGAGCATGTGTTTGTGTCTGTGAGTGTTGGTGGGTGTGTGTATGTGTGCTTAGCAACCCTCTATTATTCGTGATTGTTTGCTATGAGGGAGACAGTTTTGAAAATGTCACTCAGATTTTGGCTGTCATTGCATTTGAATGGGCTGTTATGTAAATGCACTATGGGATGTGAGCTAAAGTGGCTCTTAAATGGGGAAATTGCACATTGTATGTGTATGTGAGGGGGAGAGGCTATGGTGAATACTGTATACATTTAAAAAGAAAAAAACAGCCTCAATGTCACATACTATCCTAATTGAGTTATTAGGAGTGAAAACAACATCAAGCCCAATCAAATGGCATGTGAAGCAAAAAAAATACTTCCATTAATAAAGGGCATTGTAAAAAAACTAATGGTGTGTGTGTGTGGTGTGTGTGTGTGTGTGTGTGTGTGTGTGTGTGTGTGTGTGTGTGTGTGTGTGTGTTGTGTGTGTGTGTGTGTGTGTGTGTGTGTGTGTGTGTGTGTGTGTGTGTGTGTGTGTGTGTGTTTTGCAAATGTAGTTCTCTAAAACCTGTAAATTGCTCAGAGTTGTATCATTATCCAAATGTTAAAAAAGTACACGTCTCTTGTTTTGTTCCTAGAGGTGGTATCTGACAAGTGCAATTACAAAGCAATCGCTTTTGCTGTCAAATGTAGAGAACATTTAGGGCTATACTAGGATATTTATAACCACATGAAGTAAACAGTATGAGGAACAATACATTTTTGGCTAGATTGCTACACTAAAAAGTGATCATTTGACTTAACTTAAAAAAGTGAGGAGACCTGTTGCCTATAAAATAAATAAACTTCATGCGTAATAAAAAAAATTTCAGTACACATGAAGTTTATTTACTTAATAATTTGAAGGCAATGTGTTTCTCACATTTTTAAGTTAAGTCAACTGATCACTTTTTACAGTGTAGTAGAGATTTGTGTAAATTTAATTTTAATGTCTTGTAACAGTGCTATATGTTTATATTGTTGTAGATTTTAGACTATATGCAGTTTAGATTTGAGTCTGAGCTAGATAACTTTTACTTTTTTTCTCTTTTCTTTTTGTCTAATATTTTTTGATTTTGTACAGGTTACCCTGTAAAAGCAATCTTGCATATTGTAGAAAAATAAACAATAATTATTATTTTATGCAAATCTGAAAACTATAGAAATCAGTGAAAAGTCCCCACCATGAAAGTAAAACGTGTGTGTGTGGTCCTGGAAAAGTCTGCGTCCCTTTCGAGAGGTTTCTCGTTTTGCGTAAGTTAGCTTATGCTATGGGAAAACTCCCTTTCTCGAGAATATTGAAGCACATTTTTTTAAAACGCAGTGCAGCTGCACAGCAGACATACAGCTGACGCCTTAGCTTGCTCATTGGCTGTGCTGCGGCAACTGCACGAACCTATGGCGAGTCGGCTAGGATGCTCAAACCAATCAGGCCACTTATAGCCCGCGCATGTCAGAGCCTGCCAGAATGGCCATGGCTTAAAGCTAGGGTTAGGCTTTCTAAGCCTTAGGCTCCCTAAGGCTTCCTGGTTTTCAACTGGACACCGCCGTCAACCCGCTGTTCTGCTGTGCCATCCGGTGCGCTATATCCTTTACAAGCAAATAATGTGTTCGCGTTGCGACTCACTTTTCTAAATTAGCAAATTCTAGGCGTTGCTCCTGCACCTCGTGCAGAGGCCCTCTCTTCGGTGGAGATCGTCACATCCTCTGCGCTTCCTGTCTGGGCCCTGACCCAGACAGGAAGCTGCACTCGCTAATGGTGGCTGCCCGGAATGTGATGAAATGGCACTCTCCACCCTGCGGTCTCGTCTGGCTACCTTCGCCCACGACGACCCCGCGCCTCCCGCTCCACCTTTTCCTCTGATCGAGCCGCGCAAGAAATAGAGGATGTCAGAGTGTATGAACATGAGCGAGCACACGCCGGCCCAGTCCCCGCGTGCCTCGCTCTCCCCAGAGAAACACCCTCGGTGGTCCTATTTACTCAGGCGGACCAGCGCCCCTCTCAGCAAGCGTCCTCAGCAAGCGCCCGGTCTCGTCTCTTTGGTGGATCAGAAGAGGAAGATGAGAAGGATGACAGCGTTTCTCTCGCTGCATCCGAATGCGAGGAATGGGCGGGCTCCGTGACTGACACAACCCAATGCGAACGACGTGAGAACCAGCTTTGACGCAGAGCTTCTCTGTGTGCTAACTAAGGCCGTTGAAGACCTCAGGCTCGAGTGGACTTCCTGCAGGGGCGCCGACAGGCCCCACACCAGAGACCCGCCCCCTTCTTTCCAGAAGTGCACGACGAGCTAACAAAGCTAACTGGGAACTTCAACATGGCAATAAACAAGTCTGTTTTAAAACATGCACATCTGCAAACAAACGCCGTTTTTATGGCGACCAAAATAAAGCACGAAAAAATATATTTCTGTCTGTAATAAATGTAGGCTGTGTGCCCCCTATAAAGTACGCACCCCTGCACATAAGCACTGTCCCCACAGTATCAGTTTTCCCTCCGGCTTACGCTGGAGATATAATAAATGTAGATCGTGTGCCCTGCCCACTATGATGTATGCACCCCTACACATAAACACTGCTCCCACAGTGTCAGTTTTCCGCCCAGCTCACTCTGGAAATGTAATGAATGTAGGTTGTGTCCCCACTATGAAGTACGCACCCCTGTAAGTAAGAACTGTTCACACAATATCACAAACACAAAACAGCTGGCCGGCCGGATCCCCTTCACAAAGCGGCCCATCCCCAGATTTCATTCAACCCCTAGCTATGCGGGCCAAGGCCTGGGAAGCCATCCCCGGAATGGGTGGTGAACATAATAAAATGAGGCTACTCGCTACAGTTTGCTCGCAGACCCCCCCGCGCTTTCTAGCTGTGGTCGAGACATCGGTGAGAAGCGACTAGCTCATGTTCTTCGCACCGAAATGTTAAAACTGTAAGTGAAAGGGGCTGTAGAGCCAGTGCCCTTATCACTAAGCAAGTCGGGCTTTTACAGTCGATATTTCCTTGTTCCAAAGTAAGATGGTGGCTTCAGGCCCATCTTAGATCTCAGACACCTGAACAAAGCAAGCCCTTTCAGAATGCTGATAACCAAACAAATCCTCGCACAGATTTTCCCGGGGGATTGTTTTTTTTTAGTGGATCTGAAGGATGCTTACTTTCAGATTCAGATAGCACCCCATCACAGGCCATTCTTGGGATTCGCCTTTGAGGGGCAGGCTTATCAGTACAGAGTCTTACCATTCGAGTTATCCCTAGCACCTCGTACGTTTACGAAGTGCATGGACGCAGCTCTCGCCCCCCTGAGACAACGGGAAGTGCGAGTGTTGAACTACCTTGCTATTGGCTGGTTATAGCCCAATCGGAGGGGCAGTTAATAATTCACATCTAGAATGCCTAGGTCTCAGGATCAATGCTTCAAAAAGTGCACTGTCTCCCAGCCAAAGTATATCTTTTCTGGGAACAGTAATAAATTCTATACAGATGAGAGCGCGGCTGACGTCAAACCGCGCACTCGGCATTCAGCGTCTAGTGGCATCATTCAGAGCAGGCGCTTGTGCTCCTCTCAAGAGATTTCAGAGGATGTTAGGCCTCATGGCCTCAGCATTATCAGTACTCCAGCGCTGGTTAAAACCCTGTGTACCAGCTCACGCATGGCGATCTGGCCTGTGTCAGAGCCCTGGCTCCTTGGAAAGCAGCCGACTGGTATCAGTCCGGCTAGAGTATGGGTGTGATTTCTAGGAGGAAAGTACACGATGGCGTTCAGCGACTATTGCCGTTTGTGCAAGACAAACATGAGGGTAGAAGGTATAAACAAACTGCTTCGGTGTGTCGCATAGACATCCTCATCGTCTTGCTGCTCCCTCCCCGTTCTGTGATTGGTCCCCTCGCTGAAGCGAAAATCTGGTCCATGGAATCCAGGCTGCCTAGCAGTGTGAATAAAATCGCACTGCGCGCAAAAGGCAGCATGGGAAACCCAGGCTACTAAATCATAGTAATAAATGTAAAAATGCTGATGTTAGGGTTGTGTTTAGGGGTTGGGATAGGGAATAGAATATATAGTTTGTACAGTATAAAATCATTATTTCTATGGATGAACCCATAAAACATGGAAACCCAACATGTGTGTGCGCTTATGTGTGTGTGTGTGTGTGTGTGTGAGTGTGTGTGTGCGTGCATGTGTGCGTGCGTGCGTGTGTGCGTGTGTGTGTGTGTGTGTGTGTGTGTGTGTGTGTGTGTGTGTGTGTGTGTGTGTGTGTGTGTGTGTGTGTGTGTGTGTGTGTGTGTGTGTGTGTGTGTGTGTGTGTGCTGCACGTGTCATGTGGTAATATGCTGCCTCTAATTGAGCTACTGTGTGGTTGCCTGTTAAGAAGGGAGAAAAAGACAGACAAAGGGAGATAGAGACCCTACGGCAGTAATAACATCTGTGGACATCTTGAGCCCTCTCAGCTGCCCACATGGCTAATATGTACATGCACGCACACATTTCCAAGCTTGACATGAAGACAGATGCATCTATAGTACTGTTGGTCATGAACGGCAAATAATAAACCATAGAATAATCAGAATATGTGACTGGTATGACAAGTAATATTGTAGTTAAAATGTAACATTTTCAGTGGGTTAATGCAAACTATGCCCTGAGGAATGCTGCGCAGTTTTTCAGCTGAAACATTAATGATTGTAAAAATGTCATAGAAGGTTTCTTTGATTGAATGAATAGAGACTTTCATTCATCATGTGAAGAAGAAATGCAGAGTCATGTGTGGATGATGCATTTAAAGGGGTTATATCATGAGGAATCAAAATTCCCTTGATAGTTTTATATAAAAGAATCCAATGTACTATAAAGACAGAATTTAACATTTCCTTTCCAGTAAAATTATTTTTATTTGAAACTAAAATGTAAAAAATATTAATTCTTACATTTAAATAGCTTCATATAAGGGTAAAAAGATGGTGGGAAAATATCATAAAAAATTAAATAATGACATCTTTGGTGAAAAAAAGGACCTTGTGAAGCTTAGATTTAAACTTTTACTCTCCTAAATCACAAATACTGATTATCATAGAATTTTCTGCTAGTTCCACTGATGTTAATATATGTTTCTACGCACAAACAGTTTTATTTCTCTTCATTTTATTCTCTTTTTTCTTTCTTTTTTTAAATGTCCATTGGCTTAAATGTGTTCAAGCATGAAATAAGTGTTTGTTTGCTCAGCTTCCCCACAGGCACCCACGTGGTGGGCAAATAGAGGACACATTTCTTTGGTGCAGTAGTGCTTTTGCATTCAATCAAATCCCATGACCCATGATGTGTTGTAGTTTTGTTTTCTTCTCAAAACTGAGCTATTGCTTTAGAAGGTTTGTGTGAAGCACCAAGTTTGTGTCTAATCAAAACCGTGATTAGAAATTAAGTCCAGTCAGATGAGATAAGTTGAGGAAAGTTACTGAGAGCAAGGCTGAGTTAAGTTGAATTGCAATGCATTCAGCTGTGAATTTGATTAAACATTAATGTGTACAGAGTGTTATTTAAATATGTAACCTGTTGCAACAGCTTCACAAGTATATTTTTAAACTTTACACCAAGGGTCTCAAACTCAAATTACTTGGGGCACAAGTCAACTTGTTCTCTATTTAAAACAAATGGTTTTCTTGACATCACATCACAATTTGGCTTTGGTTTACTTTAATGACCAGAAGAATTTAAATATAAGGATTAAAAATGCATTGTCATCCATTGATTTGCAAGCCTTATTAACACTTGAGGGATCATTTACTGTATATAAATTGGTTTCTGTTCATCTATGCTTAAGTCAGGGCCTTGCAGTTATTTAGCTGAAGTTTATTTCACGAGTTCACACTTACAAATAATCAGAGAGAGTAAAGTACTGTAGTATGCATATTTGGCGTGCTGTTCGAGGAGAAAACTCCGAGCTCTGTATTTTGGCCCAAACTCAGAGTACACCCCCTGTATTTCTAGTTAGGAAAGTAACCAGGCGAGTGTGAGGAGAAAGGGTGGAAGAGGGATGCTGAAAACTGTAGAGGAAAATAGGTGAGTCGATTGTGTATTATATATAGGCCTTTACTCATTTTGCTGATTGGGTAGACATGTTGATTACTGATTGTTGACTGATTGGAATGACGTGAATGATTGGATAGATAATTTGTACGTCTTCCTCCCGAACTTTGTTAATAAAACCTAATTTTTCACATCATGACAAAAAATGAAATTTGTCAAATAAACCATTCACAGCAACCTCACTAAGCAAAGAAAATGCACAAATGTTATCAGTAGTAAATACACTCACACAAAACAACCTGCTTTTATGACTATTTTACATCACTCCTTTACAACACACACAGACACACTGAAGACTCTTCCTAAAAAAAATAACAAAATGAATTTGTATTATACAACACCCACTCGCGTCTATAAGCACAAGTCAACATTTTTCCTCCTCAGGTGCAATAACAGCCCACTTACACACACACACATATACAAACACTTAGTCTATCTCTTTTCCATTCCTTATACCACAAGGCACTTTCTTTTATCCACTAGCAGTTCGCTTCACTATAGTCTGTCTCACGCTCATGTCTGCAGGCACTCAGGAACTACATTGTATCAGCTCATCTGCTAAAATGCTTTCAACTTTGGGTCAAATTTCAACAAATGCTCCAGCACTGAAAATGAAGAGGTGAATAGGATATATTTTAGTGCACAGAGACTATATTTCTGTGAATTGTGTAGAATATGTGCTTTGTCAACTGCAATCCTGTAAAAAATTACATTAATTTGTTGACGTCTCATGTTTTTGAATGATTTCATTATGATATGTGTGTGTTAAACCGGTATCTGCATGACCATTGCTGGTGTTTGTTGGTCATGGTGCACCTGTTCACTTATAACAGATCTAAATTTCTCTTTAGAGAGACACTGAATACGTCTCTCTCTCTCTCTCTCTCTCTCTCTCTCTCTCTCTCTCTCTCTCTCTCTCTCTCTCTCTCTCTCTCTCTCTCTCTCTCTCTCTCTCTTCTCTCTCTCTCTCTCTCTCTCTCTCTCTCTCTCTCTCTCTCCTCTCTCTCTCTCTCTCTCTCTCTCTCTCTCTCTGCATGTGTGTGCATGAAAGGGGTTTTGTGGTATACAGGAATGAGAACTTGATCCCTCTTTTAATGGGAAATCCTCAGTAGCTTCTGTTGCAGCTGACACACAGACATATGTGTGTCTCACTCTTAAACGCTCTCACAGTCTCTGGCATGGTAATGCAGCATGTCAGGAAACTAATAAATTAAAATATGAGATTAGGCAAGGCAAGGCAAGTTTATTTATATAGCACATTTCATACACAATGGTTATTCAAAGTGCTTTACATAGAAGAAATTAAAATAATCAAAAGAAATAAGAATAATTAAAACAGTTTAGAATAAAAAATAAAATAAAATACAGTACAAACAGTCGGGCGAACAGTAGCACAGTGATCATTCATTAAATGCACAGCTAAACAGATGTGTTTTGAGTCTGAATTTGAATGTGACTGCTGTCACTGTAAAAATAAAAGGTGCCTGGAGTAACCTTTTGTGGTTCTTCACTTTGCCACACACCGGCGGAACCGTCTGTAGATCCTCTAGGCACCCTTTGAAAAGGGGCCGTTGTCTGAGGAACCACCCAGGTTTCCTGAGGAACTCTTATATAAGACACTGTGTGGAACCACTTTAGGTGCCTCCAGAAACCAAATTAAAAATGTTCATCTTCACTTAACTTTAAACAATTTGTCTTTCAGTCCGCTTGTTAAGTCTGACATCACTGTTTCTAAGTCCAAAAGCTCTATCAGATGCCAAAAACAAACAACAAACGATGCGAATATACAATCATTGTGCTGTAATATTCCTGAAAATTATGATCCTAACCTTTATCTCTATACCAAAATCTCAGATGGTTAGTTAGCCTATTCAGCTATTTTGAATTATAAAATGTTGAAGTCTGGGATGCCGTGAGACTGGAGACTGTAATGTACACTATGGCTTTTGAAAAGCTTGAATGTGTGACTTGAATCAACAGTGCTCATTTTTGTTGCGTATTCTCACAAGAAACAAAATAGAGGAAGTAGAAGTAGAGGCTTCGACCCAGAAACAGTGTTCCTTATGTCACAACAAGCAGAAAACATTTTCCATTTTAACAGAGTTAAGGTGCAGTAAAATTATCTGTTGTTCTGTGAATTTTCACTGGTGAATTCCAGTCATTTCAAAAATAATCCACATGATCTGCAATTTCGTGTGTGGTCAAAAATGTCACTATGGGACCAAGTTGGTCACTGGAATTCGCTGGATTTGACCAACAGAAAGCTGCTTGAAAGTGACTCCTGTGTGAGCTGTGCTTCATACATTACGTCGCTACACTGACTTTTTTGCCTGTGTAATTTCACAAAATTCACAAATGTGACCACACCTTTACTCGCTGCAACATAAAACGCAATCAATAATAAAATATTCACAAGGGACATTTGATGTACGTAACGAGTTAGAAAAGTGAAAAGGTGCAGCAGCTTCATTTTCCGTTTGTTATTCCTCTTTTCTGTTGGATGGTCCAGGCACTTCAATGATTTTCAGGTCTACAGGAGTATTTTTATTCTTGTTCAAACTATTGTATTTCAGCTTACAGAGGTCCCTGCAAAGAACAAATTTTACTGTTAGTAATGTAATTAAAGTGATAGATGTGAACTTAAAATAATTTCCTCAGCCTTGTGACATTCAAAACCTGTTTGACTTTCTGTCTGTGGAGCCAAAAGCAGACAGAAAAAATCAAGCAGAATTTTTTTTTTGTAAATCATTCATGAAACCATACACTCGTCTAGTTCAATTCAAATCAACAATTTATGTAAACATGGATAAATATTCTGTTAAGCTCCAAAAATGTCCCAGAAATGATCCTAAAAATATGAAAAATTGTGTTGAGTTGAGTTGAGTTGTGTTGTAAGTCTTCTGAAGCCATATAATAGCTTTTTTGTCTAAAAAGACTAAACTTGAAGTTATAATTCAGAGTTCAAATGTCTTATATTCAAATGCAAATGATTAAGGTATAAGAAAAAATTAATAGCATTATTGGCGCCAAACCTGTGATATTATTTTTCCGAGTAACATGAATAAGATTTGAGAGTCTAAGGGAAGATTTTCAGAGAATAACTGATTAAAAAACACAAGTACACAGTCAAACAATACAATTTCACACAGAAAAGTTTGTAGTAATAAAGTACTTACATGTGGTGCAGGTACTGTAACTTACTGTAATTCAATGTTGCCTCAGAAATGTATCAGTTTATTTTAGAAATGTACTGGTTGTTCTGGGAAAACAAAAGAACAATGCTAATTATATCCATTCACAAAATAATATTGGCCTTTAAAATGGTATTTAAGAGAATGAGGGCACCTGTAGTAAGTAAACAAAAACAGACCAAACAATTTAACCACTTGTGTTATTCTTAACAAACGCCAATGACGACAGCAGGAATCAACTATTACCAGAAATTAGTTATATCAGCAATTTGAAGACACAGTTGTACAGAATACGTTGAATTGAATGGCTAAAACAATCTAAGACAATAACTTAAGCCAATGATTTCCATTTGTTCATTAGTTCATTAGATTAGTTAGCATCGCGGCTAAAACCTTCATACCACATACTGTGCAATAAACGAGTGGGAAACACTTTAAAAACGTAGTGATATATAATACATTTAGTTTATATATGTATGTGTTTGAATATATAGTGAGTAGATTCTTTGGCGAGTTTACAAGCCTTGTAACGGAGAGCCGAACAAACTGCGATCTGGGAGCCGTTACTTTCAAGAAATAACAGCAGTTTCGTGACAGAATACAACTTTTCTCCTTCCTCTTCTTCATATTATTATTATTATTATTTATTGTTTTTATTTATTTATCTATGGTCATAAATGGCCTGAGTGGATTTGAAGTTTCTTCAGTAGAAGTGGCATGTAATAGTCAACAGTAATTTCGTTCCGGATAAAAGATCCCTCGCTTCTCTCATAGGGGCTCTGTCATGGAGTAAATTAGATATTGCCAATTTGAGTGATCATACAGAGGAAATGTCTCCTATTCCTCATGCTTACTGTATAGATAGGCCACGTTTACACAAAGCCTGGTATTTAGAGAAACGAATATTTCCCCCTCCTCCGTTTTCAATAATAACATCGTGCACACACCCGCTTAAATACGCTGTGTCGAGCGCCATCATTACTATGCCATGCCTATGGGCGGCAGTGTAGGGAGAAGGATAAAGCCATGCAAGCCAATCTGAATCCTCAGAATCGACAAGAGAAAACCTAAAACCCTGTTTCTCCCAGTTGACACGGCAACACATAACCGGCGTTTTCAGAAATTTCCACTTTGGCCAAAGTTTTTAGAAATAATCGTTTTCTGTGATAAAAACGTGATTTTGTGTGTAAATGAGAGGCCAAACCGCAGGGAAATATCTGCGTTTTCCCTTCGTGTAAACAGGGCCTTATATGTCCTGGTCATGTCTGTGTTTTTTGGTTGGTTTCAATGATCTCACTTTCCCGACCACATGGCCACCAGTGGTGGAAGAAGTACTGAATCTCAGTACTTAAGTAAAAGTACAAATAACCAGAGACATTTTTACTTTAGTGAAAGTAGAAGTACACAAATGACTACCCTACTTAAGTAAAAAGTAAAAAGTACCTGATTTTAAATGTACTTTAAGTATTAAAAGTAAAAGTACTTGCATAACAATTTATTCTCTTGTCTATATTCTAATGATTAATAAAACAGTTAATCCTAACTCTTTCAACCTAATACTCCTATAATGATGTTCTATAATGATGGAAAAGCCGTTATTTTTTTAAGTTTTTGTCACCATTTCTGAACAAGCTTGCAATTAGGCAATACACATCAAGCTTACTTTGACAGGGTTTGGCTGTAAACGCAATTAATTTATGGCTTAATTCTGAACCTCTTGGCTTGCCATACTCATCGTAACCAAACGTATAATACACACGCACCCCACCACTACTAAACCTACCCATGCGTATCCTATGAATGTAAAAACAAATTTTCGCGTATAAATTGCACAATAAACACACTGCGTGCTATAGAGACGCATTTAGTGTGACCGGGTTGAACCAAACTTCACTGGTGAGACAAACGTGCGACGAACGGACGGTCAGGATGACGTTTTGGTTTTGGCAGGGGAAAACTGATCAGAAAATGTAACGAAAATGTAACAGAAGGTTGTAGAAATGTAGTGGAGTAGAAAGTATAATAATTGCTGCAAAATGTAACGAAGTAAAAGTAATAAGTATGCACTATTGATTCTACTTAAGTAAAGTAAAGATACGTGAAAAATGTACTTAAGTAAAGTAACGAAGTATTTGTACTTCGTTACATTCCACCACTGTTGGCCACTGATTGGTTTAGTTCTGTTCAGGTGTGTTTAGTTAATTAGCCCCTCTCGTTTGCTGTCTATTTTCTAGTTTGTTTTGGATGAACTAGAGTGGTGGAAATTTTGACGATGGGTCCTATCTCGACTTTTTGACTATTTTAGGATCGCATCTGAGTGCTTCAGAGTGGCTGCCTACGAGCATACTGACACATGTCCTTAACCCTCTGGTTATCTTTGGGGTATTTTAGTAAAATGCAGAACCACCACAAATATAAATTGGTGACACTGACACAACAAAAATACACACACACACACACACACACACACACACACACACACACACACACACACACACACACACACACACACACACACACACACACACACACACACACAGGAATACATTTGTACGGCTATAAAAAAGTCTTATAATTTGTCAAAAAAAAAAGTTCAGAACCACCACAAATATAAATTGGTGACACTGACACAACTAAAATGCACACACAAACACACACACACACACAATCTTTAAATCTAATCTGATTTAATCTAAAATCTAAAGACTCCAACATATCTCTTTGTAACATCTTGTTCAGGTTTGATTCTAATCATAAAGTAACATTATTGATAAACGTTTTTCAATACAAAATATGCTAAACTTTGACAAAAAGTATATAATTCTTTTTTATAATTTTGATTTTAAAATATTTATAAATGAATCCAACTCAATCCAACTGAATCCAACTTGTGAGAAGATGTATTTTGGTTAATCAAACAGCAAATAGCATATAATGGAGCATATAATGGAGCTCTATGGCCATCTAGTGGTTAAAGTGAATTTTATTTTATTTTAAAACTGCATTTTCCAAAAAAAGGGCAAAAATCTTACATTAAATCATGTACAATTATCCATTTATCCCCATAAATGAAATCTGGGTCTTTTATAAAGTGAATTTTACATAAAATGCTGTTTTTGTAAAAAAAAAACTATTTAAATTATTATTTATTTATTTTTAGAAATTTAAAAGATATCAAAAATCCTCCAAAAACTGCACAAATGTTGAGTAAAAACATTAAAAAACAAAGTAAAATTACATTTGTAAAAAAAAAAAAATATTATACTGTTACAAAAGGCAATGTTATTGTCTGGGTCCCTGGAGACCCCAAATATAACAAGTGTATACCCTAAATATAGATAATCAGAGGGTTAAAACAACACTTAACATTAGCTCTCAAAACTGTGCAACTCACCGAGTGATTAGTGGTGTTCGTTGATGATTAAAAACAAATATATCGGCGCAATGTATGCTTTCAATCCGTGTTATTTACTATAGTGGAACTATATTTTCAGATACCTCACAACCGAGTATAAACTTCGGCTCAATATTTGAGTCTGAGCGATGTGCTCATGCTAGCCTTCTGAGAGACGGAGAACCGAGCGAAAAGACTATAACCAAATGTAAACAGACCCTTTCGGCAGTAATATCAACGCAGTAATATCAACGAGCACTGAGGCTCCAACAGACATAAATGGAATTTTAAAAAATGGCAAATAAAACACGACAGAAACTGTATTTTGCTACGCTACTTGTTTTGGATCATCAACGAACACCACTAACCACTCGGTGAGTTGTACAGTTTTGAGAGCTAATGTTAAGTGTTGTTTTAAGGACATGTTTCAGTATGCTCGTAGACAACCACTCTGAAGCACCCAGAGGCTATCCTAAAATAGTCAAAAAGTCGAGACAGGACCCATTGTCAAAATTTCTAAGTCCACCACTCTAGTTCATCCAAAACAAACTAGAAAATACACTCAAAGTGTTAAATACCGGAATTATCCTTTAAGCCTTGTGTTTCTTTCAGTTCTTTGTCAGTTTTACTTTGTTTTATGTTGTTCTGTTCCTGTGCTTTGTTCCTGTTTCTGAGATTCTGTTTTGTTAAGTTTTGAGATTTGACTACTGCACTTAGATCCTGTTTCATCTCTGCTGCAACCAAAGCTGAAAATATTTTAGTGAAGGACTTAATTTCTCTGAATTCCAATGAGTTAAGGGAATAGTTCATCTAAAAATGAAGGTGCTGTTTACTGACTCTTATGTCGTTCCAAACCTGTAGCTATAACTTTTATTCTTCCGTGGAACTCAATAGAAGACATTTGAAGAATATACAATAATAATCAATGGGGTCCATAAGTCCCATGGCAATGAGGTTTTATTGGCAGTATTGATGCGTCAATGCATGAGTTGATCAATGATTTTATTTGATTTCAGAGTGAATAACCACCTAAAATTTGGCCTGTTCATCATCATACAAAGTGATTGTATTGCTTTATAACATTACTACACTACCTTTATGTCCTTTTTTAAAGCTTGAAACGTTTTGGATCTCATTGGCTTTCATTTTATGAAAAAAAAAACCCATCTAAATAGCTATTCTTTAAATATCGTTTTTGTGTTTCTCGCAAAAAAAGAAAAAGAAAATCATATAAGTTTGGAATTACATGACAGAATTTTCACAATTTCTTACATTTTTATAGTTTGATGTTGGCATAGCAGTTGTTCAACCCCATTAGCTGTGACAGCCGAACAAGGTATTTTTTTGGTCTTGCAGGAGACATGCTGTTTACAGTGATTCTTGGTGCATTTAATTATAAGCTCTTCACTAATCTTGGCCTGCTGCATACTCTGCTAGCTGAGACATCTGACAACCGCACAACACAATGTGAGGTTCCAGGGGAAAAAAGGGATAGCCTTGACAGAATAACCCGATTTAACATTAAAGCCCAAGTCAGCACTCACTTATTCAATGGATGCCCATTCTGTTCATATTTTAGTGCTAGATCAGCAGGCTGCATTTACTCTTTCAGGCAGGTGGTTGTGGTAAAGAATGTTTTATAACAGCTGCAGACTCCACTGTGTCTGGAAGCGAGCGATGTGATGGTACAAAATCTACATGGCAAGCACTTGCAGCATATATATATATATATATGTCCTTTTATACTTATTTAATGGAATTAACTTTTAAATGTTTTTGTCATGTTTTGACTTATCATTGTTTTATGAATAAGCAGATTATTATTTTTTGGGGGATAATTGTTACATTTATTCATGGTTTATAACCTATAGCGAACCTATTTTATTAACAATCATTACTATCACTTTCCTTTATCAAAGTTTTAAGCATTCAGGATGTGCACTGTTATGATCAATATACACTATAAGAATGTATTATTATCAGCATGTTGTTTGCCGAATTCTGTGAAAATTGGTTAGATGCAGCTGTTACTTTTGAAAAAAGCAAATGTCAGTTCACTTGCATGCATTCTAGGGTGGATCTTGACCTTTCCAGTAAAGTGGACGTGCAGACATATGTTAATAGGAACAGTTGCTTATGTAAAATATAGGTATTTAACTTCATGGTAAGGATACCTCAGGTTTCTGTTGTCTTTTTTAAATGAGTCTTGCAGAATTGATTTTCTCTGATTGACAGTATAGTGTTATTTGCTCTGAGGCACTTTGGGATCATCTCTGAAACTGCATGTTAACAGCATCTTATCTTAGATTCTTATTTTAGATCAGATAATGTTTCTGACAGACATTACTGCTCATTATTTCTTCCTCAGCAATTGAGAGTGATTAGGGAATCAGAGGAAGGTCCAGTAGTTGGGCTTATATTAGAGGACATCTGTACATGTCAGGGTTGTTGGCTCAGCAGGTGCTGGAATTCTCCAGCAGGCACATGGAGAGGAAGTGCCTTGGGTTCTAGCAGGCTGATGCCACCCTTGTTTTGTTTGTGCTGTTGTGCCAGTTCATACACTCTGATACACAATGAGAAATGATTATGTTGAAGGTGAGCTCTGTATCTTCGGTGTCTGTGTGGGTTTGAGTTTGTGTGTGTTGTGGCCTCGGGCCGATAACAGTCAGAGCCTGTTTGCCCAGCTCTCGCTCTCGTCCTCCCTTCTTCATTTAATATCCCTTCAGTCACAGAGCTACATTAGACTGACAAAACATAAACACCCTTCATTTAACACAATTTCAACTCATCATCACCTTAATTGCTGTACTGGGAACAGTTTAAAACTTTTCCATATAACACTTATAAACAAAAGCAGTTCAGAAACACTGGTCTAGGATCAGTCCGGAAATAGAGAAGACAAATGTTCTATTAAGTATCTCCTCTCTTCATTGGTCTTCTTGCGTAATGATGCATCCCATTTGCACACTGTTTTCTTTGGCTCTCAATGAGAGTGTTATGAAATACATTCATCCTTAAGATGAAATGCTGTGCCCTGGAAGAACCTGATAAGTACAGTGGTTGCATTGCAGAATATGGCATCAGCGCTGCTGTTATGACTATTAATGGTGTAACCTTTTTCTGTGTGATTTAACAATGCAAATAGCCCCTCCGATGCAGCAAAATGTTATTATGCCTGCACTGAGGGATTTATGAAGACTAAGCCTAACTAAAAAGTGTATGTGCATGTGCTTGCTTGTGAACCTTTCTTTGAGTGTGCAGTTTTCGTATCTGTGTACAGCCAGTTGAGTACTGAGCAACTTTATAAAGGGAAATAAGCCAAAACCACACTTACACTTTTTGCACTAGTTTATGGGTATTATTTTCAATGAACTGACAACAGAGATCAGACGCCGCATCTTGGTGTTGATGCAATGGGAACGACAATACCCACACCACCATACTGAGAGGTAAAGAAGGTAGGGGCTGCAAGTCTCCTACCCCTTTTAAAGAGGCAATGGCAATAAGCAAAGCCAACTTGAGAGTCAGAAGCTTCACAGAGGCTGACTCAAGGGTTGAAGGGAGCATTGATAATCCTTACAATACAATATAGAGATCTCATAAGGGAACCTGTGGTCCGCAGACAGACTTCAGCCGTCTAGCAGGAAACCAGGACATGTTTTCCCACTGAAACCCCTTCAATTTGGGTGTGGCAAGCTGAAATAGTGGCCACATAAACCTTAAGGGTAGCGGGAGACAGTCCAGCTGTGATACGTTCTTAAAGTAACTCTAGTACTATACCAACTGGGCAGTCATCTTGGTTAAGATGACGTTGCTCATACCATGACACCTAGCGTTTAGGTAAAGAAACTGCTCTCATGAAAATCAACCCTCTCTTGTAATATATTTTAGGAAATGCCTGCAGATATTAAAAGCGTTACAACTTTATCCACATCAGCTGCAGTAATTCTCATGATCTACATATTACTAACATCAGTGTCTCTGATCTGGGACTGTATTGCTGTGTAGAAATAGAGAATGAGGTAAATAAAGATGAAAAGGGCATCATCTCCTTATCTGAAGTGTAGTATTTTGGAAACCGAATGGTATTTCTTATGGTATCAATAACATCAGTTGAGAGACCAGAATCTATGAACTGGTACCCGTCAGTGGCCAGACCCACAGTTTCAAGATCTTCGGTCGGGTTGAAAGATTGTCTCAGACAGAAGGTCCCTCCTGGACAGAATCTCCAACGGAGAGCCTTTCAGGAGAAATACCAGGTCCGCAAATCCCCTGGTGTCAGTCCCTGCCTCGAAATGATGTCTGCTCCTAGGATGGAAACTGCCCTCAGGGAAAGCAGTTTATTTCAGCCCAGAGCTGGGTCTACTGCACCAGCCTGAACAGGGGGTGTCAATGCAACCCACCCTGGTGATAATGTAGGCAACTACTGATGTGTTGTCCGTCTGCAACAACACATGATAGCTCCTGAGATCTGGGAAAATTGTCTTGCTAAAAAAACACAGCCCTCACCTTTAGGCGGTTGAAATGCCAAGAGAGATGAGGGTCTTCCCTGAGACCCTGGGCTGGGCAACAGTGCCCCAGCCAGTGAGTGAGGTGTCCATCATAATGACGACGCCAAAATGCCACTAGAGAGGGACCCAAGGTTACAAACCGGGAACTGCTCCATATAAAAAGGGCACGAACCGCTCGACGTGTGCCCTTACCATAAACATGGATTTTAGTATAGGATAAACCTTTTGTTTTGTCAAACGGAATTGGAGCTTAAAACCAAAACTCCCGATAGTATGTGTTAAGTTTTGGTTTAAGTCAATACATTTAATTCACAGATCACTCCTGAACTGTTTTGTTTGTCACATATTACATTTACTTCATTAATGGGAGAATTCTCAAATTACGTTTGGCCAGTTCGCGAGTTACAACCTCTACTAGTTTCTCATATGCTTTGTGGAAGATGTTGACTGCCTGCCGGTTGCACTCGACTCGTAATCGCCCTTAGTGCTAGACCACCCCTGAAAGCAGTTCCACGTCTGGAGTTGAAGAAATCACAGAGCGAGCTTACAAATCCAGAGCTGGACCTAAGAAGTCTGTAAACAGAGCGAGAAAAAAGAGCAGCGCCCGTCTCAGGCTCGTCTAGCAGGACGAGGCAGGAGCAGAACTTAGTGAAACACTCGCATTGAGGACAGTAAACTTGCATTGAGGACAGTAAGCTCTCTCCAAGAGCTGATGGAGCATGGTCTTCTCCGAGACAAAGAAAAAAAGACTCATCATGTCCATTGTCCCCATAAATAGATAGGGACATATCTCCTAAACTTCTTTGACATTTTTTTTCAGACATGACAAAGACAAAGCCAGTTTGCACATACAGTGACAGACAATTTACTTCTAAAGACGAGAAGCTGGTGATGCTTTCTCACAGGAGTTACTTAGAGAGATGATTACGCACAATGTTGTGTCACCTGACTTCGTCCTATGGGCAATGGTTGTTCATGTTTTAAATGTTACTCAGACACTGAGCCGTTCCCATTGCGTCTACACAATGCATCAGTACATCAGTGTTCCATCGAAAGGGAACCAGTAAAGCTTTTATCAGCTGTGTTTGGCAAGGAGTTTTCACATATTTGATTTTAGACATAATGAGATAAAATGCTCTTGTGGCTAACCTTACACAATAGGCATTTCTAAATATGCATTCTTGTCTGTACTTGTGTCCTTGTGGACATGTGAAACATCATCAGTCGCTGCCCCAAGTACTGTTACAATTCAAAGTTCACATGTAACCAAGTACAGTTCAAATCCCTGGATGTGTTCTAGCTCCGTCCCTTTTTATCAAGGATGCATCAGGAGGGGACTTGTGCGAACCTGAAACAGCCAGGTATCCCAGAATGCATCTCACACCAACCAGCAAACATCAATGAGGGAGGAGAAAACTTGCATAATTTTAAAAATACTTCTGCCATTGTGTCACGAAATGTAGTTGTACAGGTTAGAATGTAGTGATTTAAAGCTCAAATCTGTGGTTTAATCATAACGATAACGATAATGCCTATTTAAAAAAAAAAATTCTCAGACGTTTTCGGTGTTGTGAGATCCAGGCGATCACCGGATCACAGAGCGAGCTTACAAATCCAGAACGGCAGGAGCAGAACTTAGTGAAACTCTTGCAGTGAGGACAGTACGCTCCCTCAAGAGTTGATCGAGCATGCTCTGCACGCATATACCCTCCAAGAATAGCCTTACCTCGGCTTGACATTTTCTACTGTTACTGCTATTGCTACTGACTATGAGGTCTCTATAATGGTTAAATATGAGATATTGTAACGGAAAGAGTGAGCACTGGGTGTGTGTGACGGAGGAGCCTCTTGACACCATGACAGATATAATTCATCTTGTTTTGGTTGAGGGCAAAGTTAATATTTTTATATATACCATTGTAGAGCACTGACTTTGTATGTTTGACTTAATTGTTTGCTTGTCTTTATTTTCATATTGTAAAAGCTTCTTATACTTTTATAATGGCTATTATTGTTCATTAAAACTGACATTTAACAAAAAGAGACAGGGCTATGTTTTATGTCATATTTGATTTTATTATACATATACATACAGCGCAGCTAATAAAGAGTACACATGCACAGATTGCCTCTCCTGAACCATATTAATATGTTTTTTAAAAAGAAAATGAGAAGAGGCAGCTTTTCAAAGCTATTTCAAAGAAAATCTCACAGTGTGTTTGACCTTTAAAAAGGTTCTTATATTGCACTCTGGATGAGTTGGACCACAGGAAGTTGATGGCACAAGCTGCTTTCAAATACATAAGAAATGCTAAAGATATTGCTTTAACTACAAGCTTTAGCATTTCTTATGTATTTACCTTCCAGAGCCTCTTCTGGATCTCTCAATTTTGTCTCTCTCATTCATCTTATTCCTTTTTATCTCCCTTTCTGCCTCGAAATATTTGTTTCCAACCAGCCGCTTTCGTCATTCGGCTCATCAGTAAATGATGAAATGTATGGGAAATATAAAAAATTTGCAAATAACGCTGAATTACTCATGTAATTTTGACTGAAGACTGAAATAGTATTTTCTTGTACTCCACAATGTACTCCAATTTGTTTTGTTTTTGTAGTTTTGTTTTTTTTACTTCAAAGTTTGAAAATATATATTTTTATAGTGTAGAGAGTTGTTAGGGTTTGCGCTTGGCTGGAATCACAGCACAGTCAATACAGTATATAGCAGAAAAAAATCCAAGATTTTTCCTTGCAAAGCCCAAAGTTAAGACTTTTTTAATTGCTTTAGACTTTCTTTCTCTCCACCCCCACCTTCTTTTCTTCTTGTGTCATAACTTCACTAAGAGTGAAAATACAAGTTTAAACACATTAAACTGCACACACACCATGCAGACATATCTCGCCCCCACTTGTCCGTAAGTGGAAAATTGTCTCTGACAGGCTGTAACCCTCCACCTTGGTTAGCTTTTAGAGTGGTCATAAAAGTTTACACACTGCAGCTAATCTTGGTAGCACTTGTTTTCCATTGTAAAAAGAAAGAAAGAAAGAACGAAATAAAGAAAGAAAGAAGAAGGAAAAAATATTATCCAACACAATTCGAAAACAGCTGCACGAGACGCTAGTAAGCCCAATACCCCATTGTAATTCACTAAACGTCATCAATCAGTGTGAACTAGTCTCATCATATGGACAACAAAATAATGGAGTATATAAAACAACAGTTTATGGCTTAGCAGAGTTTGTCTTGGTCGTGAAACACAAACAGGCAGTTATTTTTGGAATGATCCACCTACAAGAGCATCTAGAGTGAAGTATAATAAGTGGCGGCAATATGTATAAATGTCTTGTTTAGAAAGTGATGGCCTGAAATAAATCAGCTCCAGACATAGAGTCTGTGTGTGTGTGACTCTGCACTCCTACCTTCCCTTCAGTGCATAAAGGTGTCATTCAGACCAGAACAAATCTTAGTTGTGTTTGCGTGTGCGTGATTGTGTATCCACGGTCTGTTGTTTATATAATCACCACCGCTAAAGATTAGACTCAGGCAGCTCTATTTATGTTTCAAAAGTAGACATATTTATTATGTGAACCTTGTAAGCAGCACCTTGCCATCTTAAGACTATACAACCATAATTGTGCAAGATCGTAGCAAGTTAAACAGCATTGTGTAAGAAGCACTCGTATTTCATAATGTTGCGGTGACCAACAAAATGCAGTAGTTATTTAAAGGTTGGCATATTATGGAAAACAGAATTATTGTTTTTTTAAATGTAAAAGTATATTTATGTTGTGTAACAAACACAAAGCTCACTCTCTGCAAATAAAACCATTTATTGAAAATCCTCTGCAAAAACCATAATTGTTATAATGTCTTATTACATATCTTTCTGGAATACTAGATCATTATTGGTCAACCGCAGCATTCTGTCATCAAATATTTAGTATAATGACCACTAAGCTTTATGACAGTTGTTTCCCTATCAGTCGCCCACGTTCAACGTTACGTCGACGTGATGACGTAATTAAGATCACTTCAGGGAGCCCTATCATCTTCAAGTATCTACAAAACGAGCCAATGAACTTTGGCGTGCGTGCGTGTCCAGCGGGGGTATAAATGGGAAGCGGGCGCACGCACCTTTGTCTTTCACTTCGGAGCCGATTTTCCTGTTTGTCTTTGATTCTGCAAGACTACCAAAACTGCGTTGAAGAGTCTTCATCTCTCAGTCTCCACTACAGTGTTGGTGGGGCGGCGCGATCAGTGAGTGGCCGTGAACTTAAAGCTCAAACAACTTCTGTTATTACAGCAACAAAATTAATATTGTTTCGGTAGGGTGGGCATTCTCCCTTAAGAGTGACAGCACTGCTGTTCACTGCGGCCATTCCCTGGGTGCCTCAGCACTGTGTGAGAGTCACAAAAAATAGGATTTTCTTCATAAAAGAAACTGCGTCCTTTTTTAGGATGTCATTCCTCCTATGCGTTTCTGGATGCAGTCGTTCCCTGGCGCAAGCAGACGGCCACAATAGCAATAGCACAATAGCACGCTGGAGCAGCCTTTTTGAATACCTCATGTTACCATTGCGGGAATATGACTATGGCAGCCAGAGCCGTCGCCAGGGCTGTGCGAACTGTGCAACCGAACAGGGCCTCGCGCCACCAGGGGGCCTCGCAATCCAGCTGTTTTTTTTTTTTTTTTTCAACAAAGTAAGCGGGATTTTCACGGGCTGTAATCTCCCAGTTAATTAGTTTATTTATTGGTCGATACCATATGGTCGATACGTTCTGGGTCAACCAAAATTTCAACAGGTGGAAAGCACTAATTGCTAATGGGGGTGTTTTCAGAGGACCCCTGTTTCACAGGTAACAGTCTGTCTTCAGAACACCCCCCTTGTTTTCACTTTTTTGGATTAGTCCAACCCACTGCCGACAGATTGAAAACAGTACTAGAAGGTGAGGAATTTTAATTTATTTGTGAGCGTTTAATTTACTGTCAGTCCTCCTTTACCATGTCAAAGACATCGACAGTGTGGCAGTATTTTACGAAAACAGATAACGAAAAAAAGTCGAAAGTTTGCAAGCAACAGTTTGCATATTACAGCTCGACTACAAACATGGCATATCACCGTACGGTGAGCTAACTTGTCTGCGTTAGGTTGCCCCGTCTGTTTTGAGTAGGCTATATGAATGAACATATAAGAATTGGCATTTAAATATTAGTAATAATCATTTTTATAACTGCAGGCGCACCCGCACGCAACGACGGTATTGCGTAATTGTGTTGTAGCCTATATGTTTTGAGCCAGTAAAAAAAAATTAAGGAATGATCTCCATACGGGTGATTATCCGCTTATAATTATTCAATCAACCCACAAATGAAATTTACACTCTATTCATCAGATTTCAATTTAATACCTTTTAAACATTTGAAACATCTATTCGCGTCCTAGCCACAAAGCTGAGCTTCGAGGACATGCACAGAGCGGCTGAAATGAAAGTGTATGTCGGTTATTATAACATTATGACAAAAACAATTGTCTAAATTATGTTGCATATCCCTCAACAGTTCTTGTGCTGATATCACTAGTTGACATAGTACTATTTTCGGAAATCATGGCTATATTGCGCAGGTGCACGTGATGCAACGCCATCAGAGCCGACAGAGTGTGTAATTTCAGTGCCAAATAATTAGCTCAAAAACGATTTAATATAGGCCTATTGCAAATAGCGTATTCGTTTTTTTTTGTTTGTTTATAATTAATTTAAGCTAACAAGTAGGCTGCGCACTCAATTATTCTAACGTCCAGAGCCTGGGAGGGGCCTCGCATTTCAAGTTCGCACAGGGCCTCGCAACCACACCTGCGACGGCACTGATGGCAGCATTAAGATCGAGACTTGTTTACCTCAAGGGAGGCGCACTTCCCTCGCCTGAACCTCACAATAGATCTACTTTGGCACTTAGCCAGGGTGATCTGAGGATTACCGTTAGGGCTTCCCTCCTGAGGCAATCTCCGTGGGTCCCTCACGCCTCACAAACGCTGACGCTGTTGGAGCCTCCAAGGGAGCATGCTGGTCCTTCGCATGGACGACCAGATGTCGGTTGCAGCATTGGAGGGGGAGCTTCAGTCCTCTGGAGATGCATGAGGAGCTCACTAGGACGTGGACGCCGCCGTATAGTGCCAGAAGCCGTCCTGGTGGCTCCTCCCTCCTCACCAGCCTCGATGGCGGAACAGCTAAGGGGTATGTGGAGCGTGCCGTTGCGATGCAGCTGTGTCCACTTCCACTTGGCGGGGTAATCCTCCGGGAGCTCTGTGCGTTAACTGACCTTATTGGTCGTTAACAAATCATGCCTGGAATTCGGCCTGGCTAACTCTCACGTGATCCTGAGACCCTGGCCCGGATACATGCCCAAGGTTCCTACCACTCCCTTCCGGGACCAGGTGGTGAACCTGCAAGCGCTGCCTTCGGGGGAGGCAGACCCAGCCCTGGCTTTTCTCTGTCCCCTTCGCACTCTGCGCCTATACGTGGACAGAACGAAAAGCCTCAGGACCTCAGATCAGCTCTTCGTCTGTTACGGATGCCAGCAGAAGGGGAAAGCTTTCTCCAAGCAGAGGATGGCCCACTGGATAGTGGATGCCATCACCTTGGCTTACGAAGCTCAAGGCATACCTTGCCTGCCTGGGTTGAGAGCCCACTCCACTAGGAGTGTCGCTTCTTCTTGGGCACTGGCACATGGCACCTCGCTGACAGATATCTGTAGAGCTGCGGGCTGGGCGACACCTAACATGCTCGCTAGTGTGTTGGCGTTTCTTCGTGTGCACTTATCCAGCCGGTAATACAGAAGTTCCCGCTCTAGTGTCAGCTTGCTGCGCCACTCCCCTCAACATGGAGCGGATACATGCGCTTTTTGGCTCCAGTCGAGTTCCCCACTTAGGCGAACCCTGTGAGTTCCTCCACACCCCTTGGACAGTTGGATGTTGCAGAGTGTCCGAGGCCAGGCCTAGTGCTCATATGGTTGTAACTTGTGCTAGGCTGGGTTCCATATGTTGTGATCCCTGCGGCAATGCCATATGTGTATTCTTCCACGACAAGCTCCCTGCGGTGAGCCTGTGTCTTCCCTTGGCAGTATCCACTGTGTCGTCCCTTCCTGGTGTAGTCTCCCGCTTCTCAGGCTGGAGCCACCCCAGTGACATTCCATATGTCGTACTTCCCCTAACCAGCCAGTCCATATTGGCTGGTTATTGGGTGTATTCTCCACATGTTACCTCCCTTCGGGCAGGATGTGGCTTCCGCAGCCTCCATCTCCCCTGGAAAGGCACGCTTTCCCAGTGTTATCCAAGAGTTCCACTGTGCTGGGTATAACGGAACAGCATTTTGAACTCCCTCTACGCAGGCTTCCGCCCCAGTCAGTTGGGGGTCTGGCAGCAACCGTGGCGTTTTCCATAGGGATCCCTATTACGCCTATAACGTCTCGGTTACAAATGTAACCCTCGTTTCCTGGAGGGAACGGGAGACGCTACACCCCGTCACCACGGTTGCTGACCATCGCTGCACGGCCGTCACGATCTCGGCTCCTCAGCAAAAAACAAAGGTGCGTGTGCCCGCTTCCTTCAGGGAACGAGGGTTACATTTGTAACCAAGACATTTTTTTGTAAACATCTTCAACACTGTACTTGTTTCTCGTAGTATGTGGTCTCTTTCTTCTGACATAAAACAATAATTTTAACTCAGATCAACATTGAATAGCCCTTTTTATTTATTTACTTGCTAACTAGCTATGTAATTAGCAGGATAATGTACAGTTAGACAGACATTATGGCAAAATACACTTCTTCAGGATGTCACAAGATCACCCAGGTTTAATGTTGCAACAATAATGTAGTATAAATGACTGTCATTTATAGAAATAACAGAATATGAACACATGCAATATGAACTCAAAATGCAATATTCAGCATTAACATGTTCTGATGAACATGTTGGCTGACTGTGGTTTGCCAACCAGAACATAATTAATTACATATAGAAGTCTTAAAGGTACAGTAAAAAAAAGTATAAAAACAAACAAACAAAGTTAATTCTAAAGGTGCGGTTTAGTATTGCTATTTATGAAGCACAGCTTACACCGAAGTCACTTTCAAACTAAGCAGATTGCAGATGGTAAATGTAGCGAATCAGTGAGGAACTTGGACCAGTTGCGAAATATGTGCGGGAAAAAAACCTTTGCCCAGACAAGAAATTCCCAATACAATTGAAATTACTGTATTTCACCCACAAACATTTGCTGAACATGTGATTGCACTGGGTCATGAAGAAGGTGGAAATGGTCAGACTGTTTTTGACTTCTATGAAAAAGTACAAGTATGGCCCCATTGAGCTACTTACTGTAAAAGAAGCTGTCAGACACACACATACTAGCTGTAGCCAGTGGAAATGAAGACGACACACATACATCCAAATAGCTTTGGCATTCCTATGGAAAATACATCTGAAGAGGATTAGGAGAAGGCAGGCTGTCTCCTCTGTCATACTCTTTTTGCCTCTATTTCTATCACTCTCTCTCTTTCTCTGGATGTGGCCTCAGTACGGTCCATATAATTTTATTAGTCTAAATGGTAGACTCTGGTCTTGCGTCCTCTGCCTATTTTTGGCCACTGTAATGGACCCTCATTAGCCACTGTATTAGCGAATCAATTGGTTGGGCAGATGCACAGAAAACATGTGCAGAAAACCTTGCCACCTTGCTTGCAGGATTGATTGAACGATGGTGTTGCAAAAGTGTTGGTCACCTAATATCTGTAGGGGATATGGCCTCTGTAGTGTCTTTATGTATGTCATTCCTGACTTCTCCCTGATTATATGTGTGTAATATAGCTATTCGGTCATGACGTCAATTTGTAGGCAGACCTAGAAAGCTACTTTGCTATGGATTCCTTTCAGAATTTCCTATAGGTTTTTAGAATACCTGTTTTCAAATGTATGAATAAAGATTATTTGAAAAGATTTTCACATTTTGTTTTATAATATAAATTATTCTTCAAAAGGTTTTGTTTGTTTCTTTGTTTTTTATGTAAGTTTAGCATTTTAATTAAGATTGTGTTAATATAGCTCAATTTAAATAATTAATCCACATCCTTGTGGTAGTTGTAGTTGATTTTGTGGCAACTTTTCAATGTGCTTTTAAAGCACAGTCACTTTTTAAGTGTGACTTTAATTAATGTTTTACAATTAAAAAAATATCTTCAAGTAATGTGAACAACAACCAATCTAATTTTAATCCTAAATGGAAAACCTGCATTTTAAAAACCCATTCATATGGGCATTTTATTTACATTTATTTAGCAGACGTCAAAGCAACTTGCAAGCATAAGCACTTTGTTACAGTCAACACCATTCACAGTATACAATTTTACATTTATTAGAATGCTAGAATAGGAATAGCAGAGGCTAAATGTACGGAAATGAGAAAGTATTTTCCCTCCAAGGAACCATGGCTTGAAATGCTAATTCTGTCCATGTGTTTAATTTCGAACAACAAACTGAACAGCTGTATTTTCTTGTATAGCTTTATTGAAATACAATAATGTTCTACAATATCATCTTGTCACTGTGTTGTGAACCAGCTGTTCTGCTTCATAGTTAATTAAACGAAACCCCTCTGAAATCCCCTCCCTTCTTTTTCATTAAAATATGTGTTATTCTTAAATCAGCATATAGCTAGCACGCAGACTCTATGCGGTGTCAGAAAACGCCAAACAAGTGTTACTAATATTTACATGATAAATTAGTCTCAAACTCTATGAAGTTGGATTAACATGTCTATCATAAAATGTATACTGCCATTCACAATCATTTTATTGTTTTGGGGGCATTTGCATTTTTCACTGAAAGAGAGTACTTGTAATCAATTCTCTAAAGCAAAAACAGTAGCATTCACTCAATACAGATCATCATTTACTCACCTTCATGTTGTTCCAAACTTGTATGACTTTCTTTCTTATGCAGTACACAAAGAAGACATTTGAAGAATGTTGGTAACCAAAGAGTTTTGGTTACCATTGACTTCAATTGAATG
Organism: Chrosomus eos; assembly: GCA_036326025.1. Classification (NCBI taxonomy): domain Eukaryota; kingdom Metazoa; phylum Chordata; class Actinopteri; order Cypriniformes; family Leuciscidae; genus Chrosomus; species Chrosomus eos. Next base: position 22,917,576 of record CM070819.1, read on the forward strand.
GAGGGGAAAGAAACAATCCTTATTTTATGTTCCACAGAAGAAAGTAAGTCATACAGGTTTGGAACAATGTGAGGATAAGAAAATGAATGACATAATTTTCACTTTTGGATGAACTAGCACTGACACCCATTTCATCTCTATTTTTTTTTTGAATGACAAGTCAATGACTAGTCAAATGAGTCTGAATGAAGTCCTGAAGAAGTCGGGTGATTTTGGGTTAACCTGGAACTGTTGCAACTTGCACATCATTTAACAACATTTACTTCAGTGGAACATTTACTTCTGGAAATTGATTTAGAATACATCTAGTTCATCAATAAATTAGTTTGTCCTTGTGAACTCCATGTGGCTGGCAACATATGTACGACTTGCATTAATCCAACAACCAAGCATATCAATGTTTTTATAAAAGCTAGCATTTTAAAATATAAGACTATGATTTTATGAGTGAATGTGTCTAGTTCTACAATTAAAGCCATATCTAATAGAGTAACAGCAAGCTCGGAGAGCCAGTACTGAATTGATCCATTAGCTTTCCCTAATGACCCTTCTGTTTGGGTGAGAACTATATTGCTCACATATAAATTGCACTCATTTCCTCAGCTCCTTCCTTCCCTGTTAAAAACATATCTTCTAATCTCTGCCGTCCTCAGACTGGATACCAGCGTCTGGTGTCTGGCATTCATTGTTATTGTCATTGGTGTCTCATTAATAGTATATTGATGTGGAGGTTTTTGGCTGGTTAAAGAAATATTCCAAATTAAATACAAGTTAAGCTCAATGAAAAGCAACTATGGTAAAATGGTGAACATTGAAAAAAATGCTTTTCTGTAAAAGGCAAAAATTTAGGTTACATTTTTTGGAAGATTTAGCATTTATGGTGTTAAAGTTGTGCAATTACATAGCTTTACACAGACAGGATTAGTATGTCTTTTTTACACCCAGAAAAACATACTGGTAATTACTTTTAAAAATGTCAAGTATTTTACAGCCTCATTCACTTCCATTCTATCAGTTGTGCTTGTATTGAACACAGGATATTTCTTTAAAACACACTTTCATAAAGTCGGCCAGTACCCACTGATCATGTGTTGTGCCTGTACGTGTCTCTCTCCTTTCTGCCCTCTCGCCTGTGGAGATACTAAATAAACTGCAATGACGCAATCTGCATGTACTCTGCATGTCCCCCTCTCTCTGTGTGTTGTGTGTGTGTGTGTGTGTGTTGTGTGTGTGTGTGTGTGTGTGTGTGGTGTGTGTGTGTGTGTGTGTGTGTGTGTGTGTGTGTGTTGTGTGTGTGTGTGTGTGTGTGTGTGTGTGTGTGTGTGTGTGTGTGTTTCTCTTATTCTTCTTCTCCTTTTATCAGTCCGTTCATTTGCCTCCTATTTTTCTCATGCCCTTTCACAGCTTCATATATCCAAATGTCATCGTCAGGATCTTTTTAATTTGTTGACTGTATGCGGTTTGTAATTTTCACATTTTGTCATTTCTCCCTTATGTTATTTACATCAGCATCGTCCATTAGCACTGATTATCATTCAGAAATTCCATAGAGCAGAAGGATAATTACATCTTTACCCAGGTAAATTACTGTTGTGTCCTGCTTCTCTCTGTCTGTTCACAGGAAATGATGCATTCATGAGCAAGTAGCATGGGACTGGTTTGCATCAGCAATCAGATTTTCTATAGAACAATCCAACGCAGTACCAAAATCACTTCACATACATATGTAATCATAAATCTAACATAACCATTTATTAATTGTATTAAACACATGATGTTCATCCTCAATGTAAGTGAACTAGTATTTAATGTAAGAAAGGGTGGTAAAAATATGCCCCAATGTACTGCGTTGGAGGAATTTTCTGTATTGATTTTTCACAACGGAAAAGGTTGTGGTAATTTTCTGACAGGCTTTTATCTGCTTTTCTATGGATCTTTTCTCATAGTGTGGGACATTTTGTCTTTTACCTTGCATAGTTTTGTTCGTGGTTTCCTGGGATGAGGGCATGTCATGCAACTTGTCCCTATTGGCATCTGGCTAATTTGGCTAGCTTCTACCAAGTGACAGATGAATTTGCATCACAGTACCATAGAGGCCTTTGACGTCAGCAACAATAACATAGGAAGCATTTTCTCTTGCCTTTTAAAAATTGATGAGCTTATTTATTTTTTTACCATTTTAACTAATTGTTTTTAATTATATTGTTAGTTGCTGTTTATTATTATTAATCTTTTCTGCTGCTGCTCTTTGCTGCAAACCATTTTGGGTCAAATGCAAAAAGATTTTCGGGTCACGGTCCTTCAGTTGAGATTCACAGGATTCGATTTTTTCTTTTTTTTTCTTTATGTATTATGTAAAGTGTAAAGTCATGTAAGTGTATTGTTTAGTGATTGTAGTTTATTGATGACAAAAACATAAACCCCAATCCTATCAAGCTTCCTATCAAATGTAAGTAATAAGTAAATGTGTATTAGTAACTATGTAAGTAAATAAATAAATATTTTATTCACAGCCAGTTGTCTCATAAAATTAGCACATAATAAACCTAGTTCTATGATTTATTGCATGATTACTTTAATAAATAATAAATAAAATCTAAATATATCATGTTCTTTAAATGGAAAATAACTATATATTCTTAAGATCCATGTATTGGATGCTTTCTGGTTAAGAAAAGACAGTTTCATTACAAGATATCCAAATCATTTGCTATTGAAACATACATTAATATAGTGATTATACCTATATCATGGACAAAATCTATTTAACCTCACAGAGCAAAGAGTGTGAGAAGAAATAACATGTTGCAGACAGTGACACTGTATAACAATTTTGATATAAAGCTATTTTTTTAGATAGAATTTACTTATTGCTTTCTATATATGCCTGATTTGTGTGAGAGTATGTTTTATATGTGAGTTTATGTCCTCTGGTATTTCAGTGTAGACACATGTTAATCCCAATTAGTGCTGGGTTAGCTTAAGGACAAGGAACGGCACATACCAATTGTTCACGGACAAAGTCAACCTGACAAATGCTGTTCATACACACACGCATAGCTCTCCTCTGTTAGCCCATGTGTGCTGGGACCAACAGCTGCTGTCCCCAGGCAGTACAGGCACACAGGAAGAGCTTTTGCGGGCTAATACACAAGCCACTGGCGCGGGGAAGAATGGCCACTTAATTCCATGTGGTGACATGCGATATAAAGAAAAGGAAAAAGTTAAGGCACAAAATCCAGTGAATCATGTATTCTTTAGCACATCCTTGTGTTATTCTAATTGCCCCCAGACAGAGTGATCTGAGTGAGCCTGACAATCTTTCTATGTCCAAGTGTGTGTGTGTGTGCGTGTGTGCGTGCGTGTGTGTGTGTGTGTGTGTGTATGTTTTTCGGTAGGTCATATTTCCTATTAGAATTAACACCTGCTGCCAGTGGACACTCATTCCAGGCAACA